>LR990173.1:10102500-10702500 GCA_905147325.1 Notodonta dromedarius | reverse complement strand
CCAATATCCCAGTCATCCACTTATGTCGATATTGCCTAAGCTTGCTGTAGCTGTAAGAACAGATAAATATTGGTATCATAAAGAACCAACACCACTAGTTAAAAGTTTTACTGCTTTCAAAGATCTAGAAGTACAAATAGTGCAGTATACTTCTAATCCTATTTTTGAAATCGATTTTGACTCTCTGATCTTTCTGCCTGAAATATATCCCACCATCGGCATCTCCAAATCATCACCTGTTGCGGAAAATCTTCTCAGTTGTATAATTGGAAAAGACTGGCATGATTGGTTGATTATGTATACTGATGCATCAAAATCAAATGATCAAAATGTGGGTATAGCAGTCTGGATCCCCAAATATAAAATCATTTTGAATTTCAAAAGCCCACCTCAATGTTCTGTTTTCACTGGTGAGGCCATCGCTATTTTGGAAGCAGTTTCCTATGTAGAGTCACACAAAATTAACAAAACTCTAATATTAACCGATTCATTAAGCTGCTTAACAGATTTACAAAAGCTCCCTTTCCGTTCTAAAAATAATAGTGTTTCATTAAAAATAAAACAGGTACTACATAGATGTCATTGTTCTGGCATTCGGGTTGCTCTGGCCTGGATCCCGGGACACTGTGGTATTGTGGGTAATGAAATAGTTGACAAGTTGGCTAAAGACGCTGCCCAAATCGGTATGGATTCTCACTCTTCTTTGTATGCTCGGGACTTACGTGCCACTGCGAAAACAAAAATGGTGAATTCATGGAATAGGTTATGGCAGATATCTCGACAGACTAAAGGCAAATTTTACGGCAACTTACAACCACATATCCCGTCCAAACCCTGGTTCTTCAAATTCAAAAAATATGAGAAGTGGGTTACTTCGGTCATTATTCGCCTTCGCCTTGGTCATGTGTGTACTCCAATGTTTTTGGCAAAACTGAGAATTCGCGACCACTCCCTGTGTGAATGTGGCCTGGCCGAAGGCTCTTTGGAGCATATCTTTTTTTATTGTCCTAATTTAGTTACTCCTCTGTACGATTTGCTTCCCAACGATATCCCTCGTCCTGTGAACCTCCCTTATCTATTATCTCTTTCCGATATTTCTTCCGTTAAAACCCTATATAAATTTATTTCCCGTAATAATATAAGATTGTAAGTTTTGTAAACAAATAATCCTCCCCTTCCTTTTCTTCTTTCAACTCGCTGTTTTTATTATGGTCCTATATACCTATTACTTATATATATATTGATTTACGTTCCGTTTTCGTCTGTACTTTTATAATAATTAATTAATTGTCTTTGTATTAGTATACATTATTATTATCATTTATCTTTTGTTTCCTGTCTACTAAATTAAATTATGTTTATTCAACCGTACAACCCAATTTCAAAATTTCTATATTATCATTTTCACAAAAACAGCCACACCTACCGACCATCAGTCCCATAAAACCCTGTTGTTGGCAAAATCGTCGACTACCTAACGATGAAAGCCATATATTTTTAAAAAAGTGAAGTGAAGTGAACTTTTTATTGTTATTGTCAGCAAAATATGACAAGGTTGTTACAGTGCAGACAGTTGTTGTGTTACTGTTATTGACGACATTCATTCAGACATGCAAACTATACAGCAGGGACTTACGTGGACGAGAAATAAAATTGTGGATTGCGTAATTTTTATGGAAATACTTTTTTGTCGTTATCATAATACACTTAAATTAAATGAATATTGCTGAGCACCATCTAACTAATGATTCCCTTATGACGGTAGCAGACGTTGCCGAACCTCAAGAAAAACAACGAATATTCACAGAAAAACATCGAAAAATATATTTGAATATTCGTTACCATTATATTTAGATGTCATGATAGTGATACTTAGTTTCATCTAGAAAATCAATGTCACTGCCATTTCATTCAAGAACTCTGTGATGTGGAGCAGGATAGAATCATGATAGCACTACCTAACAAGTCTATAATTATTCAAACAGCGCCAACGAACTAACAATTGTACAGTAAATCAATTCAATTATAATGGTCGTTGAAAATTTCCCCCCGGACCAAACGTATGGCAACTGCGATAGCCACATTTCCAGGAAATAAGACTTAAGCTAACGCAAATGTTTGCGGTTGGCGGTTGGCTATTTGTCCGTTTGGGACGATGTCCGACCCTTATGGCAATAGGGGTATCCTCTGAAGGGTAGTTACGTATAAAGGTCTGTTGGTTTTCTAGTAAATGTGAAATTTATAAGTTCACAATGTGTTTAGTTTGCTTGTTATTTGAGTAAAAGTAATGCAAAAAAATGCATATAAGGTGCGTCAGAACGTATACTAGATAATATTTACGTATAGTATCCTGAAGTCAATAGATATGTTAATACTGAATGGCATTCCGAAAGAATAATTTCCCATAAAAGTTTTCGCAAAGTCCTGAACGTCGCTGAAGGTTGCACCAAAACTTAAAAGTGGTGTTCAAAGCTTTTAAGTATAAGCGCCTTTTTCTCGTCAGGCTTTATTTGCAAACTAAAACCATTTTGCTCGAGGCTATGCTGAAGTTAAAGACAAAATGGTGTTTGCATAAGAAATTTTTTGCTAAGACCTCAGGGGAACTATTCGAAATAAAAGACTTGAGATTCTATAAACGTTATGGCTGGGTAAATATTAATGGTAATTAAATTGAATGAGACTCATGAGTTATATCGGATAACTTAATGCATGATTCTACAAAAACACAGGGGCAAATTTCGGAAATGGCCTTTTCGTAATTTGCCCAGGTCTGGGTGTCACTGGGATCGCCCCCAGTCCATTGTATGTACGGTACCCACGGTTCATATGTACTATTACAAGCGATGCTTATTTTGGGACCATACAGTTGATGTGTCAGTCTGGCGATGCTTACCTACTTACTTACTTATTAATAAGTTATAATATAAATCTATGCGGGTTCTAAGACTTGACAAGAATCAAATCTAGACATTCTCATTGAATACATTTTCTATGATAACACTATTGATATCGCTGTCGGTCTCGGCCATGCCGGAAATCTTCGGGATCACTGGATTATACGTACTTTCATACGATCGAATATACTGTAGAATCAACGAAGATACTGCCTTCATTGCGAATGTTTGTCCCAAGACACGAAATAAAAGACAGAAATAACATTTTTATTAACAGGTGCATTTTATACTGGTGTTATTTTAAATTTGACTAGAAGCTAGAGTTGAAAACAATTTAGCGATATCCAACTCATATCATTACATCAAACTAACTTAAAGACAGTCCATCAAATTCTGTCTCCACTCTTTCACCTACATTATATCCGCGCACGTTTCCAGCATAAAAATTCAGAGTGTATTTAAAATTATTGAAGCAAACACCGGCGTAACGAGCGATACACGTCCTTAATGACTCACTATGCCGGGTCGCGGGGTTTACCCGGTTTTACCCGGAATAGGAGCTTTTTAATGGCCCGGATCGGAAGTTTGTGTTGCCATGGTGACTTAAATTTTTGTCAAAATGTGTTTTGAAGGTATGTGATAAAGGTCATTATTCTGTGAACGGGGTACACCTGTGTCCCTTATCTTTTGAGGATTTTGTATGTCACCAAAAGGTCTTATATATGCTCTTAGATATAGGAATTTTATAGATCAATCTTTTCCCCGACTTCTGTTCATATCATTGATTTTTATTTCACAAGAGGATCACAGCACTTCTTATATACGATAACATTTAGTGGCGCTCCTCTCGCAAAAAATGTAGGAGAGAGCCACTGATGTCGATGACGTGTTCGTCTGCTATCGATCGTTGTAGCCGCGCCCTAACGACCGCCTGGCTTGAATCACGAGTTAGGCGAATTGGCTCTTTTATCAAATTTGCGAGGGTTGAAGGGTTCCTATCTAGACTGTTCGGCCGCTCGCCGCTTTATGCGCAATTGAAATGAGCGCAATTTCTATTATGGGTAGAACAAATGTTATAAAGGTTGTGAATTGTTGTCATTGCACACACATTATGTGACACACTCTTCAGTAAGAAGCCGACACTGTTATGCCTATAAACATGTACAAATGTATAAAATTTATCAGTGCTGGGTTAACCGTGTGAAACACCACTCAAGTGAGTGTGTGAAATCAAGAGGTTCCATTATTCTAATTAATGAGATTTGCAACTTGAAATCATTACTTCAAAGGAGCAGAGTCTAGGTTTGTGCCAACTGACATTCTCCTTTGATATTGGTTAATTTGGTTACTGATGACGCGGCGGAGACAACGTTAGGTATACGCGGAACGAAATTATATAAATACCTAACCTAGTAGGTACAAACAAAAATATATGTTCCACAAACGTAAAACGCACGAACTTTGTCATTTCAAACGTTAATACGCAAAGCAACACAAACATTTAAAATACATTTCAATTTCCAACCATACATGTCCCAACTCGACCGAACAAGTTGTGGAGCTAAAAACATTTTTTCGTGTGAACCCGTACCTTTAAATACCGCGTTGTTTGAACGAGCGAGGTCTAGATTGAATGCCTTTGAGCTCACAGCTCGACTGAGCAGGCATTTGGACGGAGTGGTTGCGGCAAATAGTTCGGAAGGCGCTCATATTGCTCCCATCTAGGTTTGCTTCATTTCAATTTGGTTGACGCCAAGTTTGGCGCTAAAGCTTTCAGATCTCATACAGTCAACCTACTTCGCTATCAATTACATAAGGTCTTATTTTAATATAGCACAATACTTTGCGTGGTGCTTCAGTAAATGCTGAAGTTTAAAGATGATGTGCCTACCTAGCACAAAACAATGGAGAGTGGTTGAGTTTTATAGGTACCATTAGATTATTTTTGTGCATTATTAAAACAAGTACCAATAGCATCAATAACTCGTCGAATGAATCAATATTGATTTTAGAATTTAAAAGATTCTGAACAATGCAATTCGAATAACGACCACGCATTGTAAGTACTCTTTTGATCAAAAGCTATTAGTCATGTATTTTGTTAGCTTTCTAGAACTTCTCTTCGTATATCATACTGTGTTCTTGTAAATGATTTGCCAGTACATTTACTGATTCAATAGAGCCTGTAACTGTTTGTCGTTTGCCAAAAGAAAACACAAAAGGGTCGGTTTTTGCAGCAAATAGTTTGGAAAACGATAAATTTGTATGTTGTCACTGAATGGTTGAATTTATGTGTTTCGTTGCCTGTAGACCTTTCTTTGAAATATATATTTTTCATAATATGTCGATTATTTATTACCTATGATATTAATTTTCCTCACAAGTGTGTTGGAAAACGTCGTATGACACGCGTAAGCATTGGTCTTCACCAAAGAATTTGTAATAAAACTTATTATCTCTCCATCACAGTAAACCAACCTCGTGTGTAATAACCAAATTAGCTCACTTGTATCATAATGTTCTATTATTATCTTTAGCTTTGTGCTACTTATAACATTCCTTTCAACAATATCTACATCAGAGCCCAAGTAAACATTTACTTTGTTATTACTTTAAATTAACCTTAATTGAACAAAGAGCGCGAAATGTTTTCTTACTTAAGAAAGGGAGAGATAGATCACTGACGTCAATAGATGTTATGACGTAGGCATCCGCTAAGAAAGGATTTTGATTAATTCTACCCCCAAGGGGATAAAATAGGGGGAGAATAATCCCGAATTTTTTGTTAAGTTAAATTACATGCGGACGTGTTCGCGGACACAGCTAGTTATAATATAATTATCTTACCAAAAAATATCATGGTTGTGAATTTAAGTGATTGTAAATTTAAACTTATCCACCACATACCCAGTTAACTTAGCCATTGTTGATACATTATATAATATTTTTATTTTTATTTATTTTAAATTAAATTAAATCATTATTATTATTTATTATTCTTAATTTATGTTGCAAAACATATTGACAATAGATAATGTTGAAACATAAACTTTTAATAAATTCGTTGAGTTTCAAAATTCAATAAAACTCCGTTATCCTGGAACACACGAACTTGAAATATTCACCACAAAATGGCGGTCCGTATAATCAATAAAAACATCGAACAATCTCTCAACTTTATGTTTAAGTAGCGCTTGCTCTGCGAAGTTGTTTTGTTTTCACGTAATCAGATGGGAAATGGTCTTTGAAGATTACTTTTACTTTGTCCCAATAAAATTTCGCTGTTTTCGTCTTATCTCCTCGGGATTTGGCGACGAAAGTATATTGGACTTTCAAATGTCTTCATTTAACTTGACATAACCCAGACCAATTTTTACTCAATAAAATTGTCGAGTCTCCTTTTTTACTACAACAATCGATCGACCATCGAACGATGTTCGATCGAACGCTAATCCATGTAGAAACACGATCGGCGTCGACTCATCTCGGTCTACCATCGATCAATGGCAGATCTATAGGCGTGGAAACACTGTTTTATTTAATCATAACCCTTACTTTCAAATAGAAACTTAACGGCATGGAAACAAAAAAAAAAACAAAAGTATACTCCAAAAATTTCATTTATGCAATAAAAAAAAACAGAAATAATTAATGTATTCCACTATTTTGAGTCAGTCCAAATCTATTCATAAATAACGGTAACAAAAGTCAAAATGGCTCGAATTGAAAGAACCTCCCTGTACATTGAAGTCCGTTATAAGTCGAGTATTAGTAGAAAAACAGGAAAAATATCGATTCACATCGTAACAGTTCAAAACTATAACAACCGGTAAACAGTGTAACGTTTTCCCGGTAAAATTCGACGCATCGCAAGTCTAATTAGATCAAGTAGCTCCTTACATTGCCGCAGCCCGCGCTAAACACATAACTTCATGAAATGTTCAGATTCCGCAAAAGTAATGAGAGTTGGTAGATTTTATGGTTGCAGCATTTTATTATCTTTTACGAACGCTACATTTATGAAGTATTAAAAAGATGGGGAGTTTGGTTAGTTTCAATAAAAAATTAAACGCTCTCAGATTTAAGATAAAGTACTCAATGTGGGTTCAAGTATTTGTGGGTTAGGGTAATAATAATCTTTTGGTCAATTTGATGTAGTCTGAACTTATGTCGCAAGTTCAATTATCATACTGTGATTAAAATGTATTTTTTTCTTTACTTTTAATTAAATGCTATTCTTGATTGGTATTACAGTTTTCTTTACGTGGAAACATTTGACACCAAACCTATTTTCTCAATCATAAGTTTAAATTTTGTTTATAATTATTATCTTTAAAACTCCATTAGCTCCAGTCGCCTAAACTTCTGGTTTGCGGCACAAGACACGAGCTTTTGCGAATCAAAGTGGAGCGTTAGAAGGTCCTAGTGTTTGCTTGACCTGGATACCTAGATCTTGAGCCTCAGACCAGGCTTTTAGTGTCCCATTTGAGACGTGGCCAGGTACTTAAGAAATTAAGTACTTACATAACGGACATTTTAATTGAAAGAAAGAGTTATATGGCCTTACGGTTTTTAGTATAATTGAAGGTGCCATATCTTTGGATACACTTTATGTAAGTGGGTACTAAGTAAACCATTTCCATATCTATATATATATAACTCAAAGGTGACTGACTGACTGACTGACATAGTGATCTATCAACGCACAGCCCAAACCACTGGACGGATCGGGCTGAAATTTGGCATGCAGGTAGATGTTATGACGTCGTCATCCGCTAAGAAAGGATTTTGATTAATTCTACCCCCAAGTGGATAAAATAGGGGATGAAAGATTGTATGAAACTTTGTCAATTAAATTCCACGCGGACGAAGTCGCGGGCACAGCTATTTATTACAATAAAGTTAAGCACGTTGTTTACAAATACTTTCGTATTTATACAGTTATGAAATTAATTAAATCATAGGACAGATGCGACCACAATAAAATGAGACTGTTTCCATTTAGATTTGTTCCACAAATCTTTTGATAAATAAACGAACAACGTAGAAACGTAGAATTAACATGACGTGTTTGCTCGGCCGCCATGATGGATTGTGTTAGTCGCGAGCTTGATAAATTACCCTCATACAAGTTTCATATTCAACACCCGGGGAGGGTCTACTTTAAAATACTTATATTTTATTCTTAGGAATGACGTCAATGAAAGAGGTTTACTATCACCCACAAATACCTAATTGATCGCTTTTTTTTCTTCTTAAGTAAGTAATAAAATATTCTAGTAAGTAAATCAAATTCATATCGACAAGAATAATAAACATTCTGCATCCAACTAGACAGTAAATAACGAATCTCCTAACATCTTAAATTCGGGAAACATGGATGAACACATGCTGTTCAATTGTGGCAGTCGACTCAAGCCTAGCTCGATCATTAGGATCTTGAATCCTCCAATTCTACAAGTAGTCTAATTTAAGACAGTATGTTCCTTACTTCGTGATTAGAACTCCCATACTGAGTATTATAATGCAAATACTAAATTATATGCGCATCTGCATTCCACGGCCGCTTCCCTTTTCTCTCCGCTATCTCAGCATCGACACGATATCGTTTAATATGCATCCATATCACTCCGAGCGACGCGCCGTCTAATTGGCGAGAACGCCGCATGCCGTCAGTTTAAACCGTTTTATGTCGGCGAGCTAATTATGATTTAATTTTTAAGTGAGACATGGGAAAGTTTAATTGCTCATCAAGTATGAATACTAACGAAGCATGTGTAGTAACTATGTAAGAAGAGCTTATTGGCACTCTGTTTTCTCAGTCCAACGTCTACTCTATAGATGAAGATAGGTGTGGAGTTCGGTCTCATGTTCTCTGCATTGTAAATGAAAGAGCAGGGAAACGGAGTTGATAACGTCGCCTCATACCTATTAATATGTTAGAAGGCCATGCAAACGGAATAGGGATGCAGGTACGAGACAGATAATATTTAAGCATATGTACTATCAGAATATCCGTATTACCGGCATAGCCTGCAAACGAGAAAAATAAAGAACCGTAGAGTTGAAACGCTCCATTATTCTTGCAACTTTCTATCATTAGAAAAAATGTTGTCAACGTTCTTGGTAATATTTGTCGACACAAGCGTAATAGTGTTGTCACATTTATAATAATTGAGAATGAAGTTAGCAAATAGTACTATACATTTGCTTCTATTCCTGATAATGTTTTAGCTAGCATAAAGTGTGAAAGTACTTGCCTACCACTTTTAACATAGTAAGCTAAAACCATAAAGAAATTCGTCAATGCGCTAAAAATAACATCTTGTATCTTCCATCATTTCTACAAAATATAAAAGATGATGGATCATGACATCATACACAGTCACTGTCCATTATTTATAGAAATCTGTTTAACACCGAAGAATAGCGCTGACTGGATACAAAAACATGGAAACTTACCCCAAATAGCACAGGGGATATTTCGTAGAAATATTTTCCTATTTTGTGATATATTAGCATATTATAATCTCCCAAGGGAACGCCCCACTCAAACCATCGAGGGTCTTAGTTCCTAATGTCATTTGAATATACTTGATGTGTACATAATGTGTTATATATTTACGAGTGTAAAAAGGCAGGTTCTCTCGAAGGGACTCTACTTAATAATGCATTGAATTCGAATACTTCCTGCACTACTAGTATTACACACATGGATTGGAAAGATGATAAGTAGTACCCTACTTATTATTATTCCGAAGCACAATCTAAAACCAAACAAAATTCTATTCAAATCATTTCGGCGTTTACGATATTCTGTTTAACTTTAAAATACACGTAAGCATTTATAAGATTAAACCTAATTTATTTATTCCCATTTTTTTCAACCTTACAAAGAATCATTTTACATCTAGCAAATGGTTTCCAACATGACTTGGCTTTCTATTTATAGGTACAATGTTCATATCACCGGAGTTTCAATTACTCAACTGACCCCAGAGACACACGGTCGTGAATTATCGCCACGGATTGGATTATCTCGAGACGGCAACACCTAGACAAATGATTGGGAGAGATAAATGATTGCGGGAAAACTGTCGATAGCAGAGTGGCCGTTGGGGATTGAGAGGAGGAATATAATCTAATATCTTTATACATTTAACGCTTTCTGGTAATACATTAAGTAATATAAGAGTACTTACTGCAAAACTAGTGATATTGACATGAATTATTTATCCTTTAATTTACCTTATTTTTAAATACCCAGGTTTTGAATCACATTGTTAAAGTGTTTTTTGTTCCAAAGTAATAATTAATAAACTAAATAAAATGTCCTTTGCTGAACATCACACATTTATGTTAAATAAGAGATTAAAATACATCAAAGATGGACAAAAGAAAATAATGTTATATTTATATTTTAACCTTCTTGACCTACATAACGATTTATTAATTACCCTCAACAGTAAACACAAACTAAATAGGTTTCAGGAACCAAACATTTGTGATTCAAATATTCTCCTAAGCAGATTCATAATAATTAATCTCTGAAGCATTTCAGACAATACTACTGCTGAAAGCACTCTTGACTCGAGGCGTTTATCCTTGTTCTAATTAATGGATATTTATTTCAAGATACCAATTTGAAAGGCTCTGTGTTTTAACTGTCTTTAATTCAGCACTTCGCGATGGTAATGAAGGAAATTAGAAAAAGAAAAAAAAATTGCGAGAGTTGTTTATTTAAGAGATTACTTGGTGTTTTATTATTGCTGTATATATTTTGTATAAATTAGATACTATTATGTTTAACCAACGCAAGGTTAAATAACAAAATATAATGTTAAAAGAAATATTATGTTTTTGTTTGACAATAGAACTAATAAAAAACCATAGAATACTATGGAAGCAAAGACAAAAATCGTCTTCGTGATATAATTTAATTCGATCAATAGCAAAACTTATAAGTAACTGAACCAAAAACCAACAAACAGAACGAGGTTTTGCCATACAAGCATTGTTATAAATAAAACAAAGTGGCTATCATCCATGACCCTGTAACGTCAGATTACAGAACAATGGCGATCAAACTGTCTAATACAAGCTGATTTATGTGGACCCTACACTTTTCTTAGCAAACTTCTGAAACGAGTATGTGAGTTTATAGGATTTGCGGGGAAAAAGCCTTTTGATATAATTTGATATGTGTGATTAGGTTATAATAGAACAGAAGTTTTGAACGCTTTCCTTATCTGCTTACCTGTAAAGTGTTGATTTTTTACTAAAATTTAAAAACCCTATTGAGTTACCAAAGGTTAAAAAGATGTTGCTGAAGAGAATGTTTGCCTTTTCAAGAATAAAGTAACGCCTAACTAACTACAAGTATCGTTTACATTTTCTTTATTATGTTACAACATCGTTACGGAATTTAAAATGTTCTCTAGCTGTTTTAAAGTTTCAAAAGAAAATTTCATCCGCTTTTTAATTTGCGGAGCCTCAGCTTTCAACACCTAAACCATTACTCTAATGAAAAGTGTCCTAGAAACATTAATATCTTCTTTGTTAACCAGAACTATTTTTGTAAAATGATAGCACAAAATGTCATATCATATCTCTGAATAAAAATCTATAATATTTTGCTTTTAGTAACTTAATCCAGTGTATCAACAACCATTACACTAGACAACATTTTAAATATCACCATGACAAGTTAGACGGTTATCATGATTATCAAGTTACATACAGTGCCGGGCTTCCACGCACTTCAGTTCAATAATATATTAAGTCTATAGTTCAGACTCTCAACTCACCATCACAAAGTTTCCCTAGATGTCAGGAACTGGATGTTGAAATAGGAACTTGATCGAAACTTCTATATACTTCTCAAACATATATGTGAGTAGTGGGAGAGTGAGACGCGGGCGATCAGTCAAAGAACAAAACTTATTGGCTGAATGTTTGTAAATGTTACGGCTCGTCTACGAGGAAAAGTTTTTTGTGGAGGAAACTCTTGAGAAATCTATCTCGTGCTTAAATAATAAATGAAGGTTAGAGAGTTTAGTTAGCAATCATATTAACGATGGAACCTGACAAACACTGATAAAATCTATACCACATTATTTTGTTTACGATTTCCGAATTCTTTAATTTATTTTGTCATTTAGTCCTCTGCAATAGCCTGACCTAATTGTCTGTGAATATATTTGTGAATTGCGGCACACAACCCCAATCTTATTTCACAATAATAATATCATCCACATAAATCATACCGAAGCTGTATCAAATTTCACATCGTGAAAATATTTTTCTCACAATAAATATTTTGGGGCATGCCTTCAGCCGTAAGTATTCTCAAGAACCCAAAACGGTCCACGAAATACGCAACAAATGAACAAATCGACGTAGAAAGTATTACACCGGCACTTGACGGAATCCGACCAAATGGCTCGTAGCTGGACGTAGGACATCCCTCCCGTAAAATTCCCTCAAAAGATTATTGCGGTTTCAATTTATGTAATGTAATACGCTCTTGGCGTTCTTGGGGTTTTGACATGATAAATGATTGCGTAAAAGTAACGCTTTTCATGTCGTAAGTAACATATCATGTTGGGATTTTTTCGTTTTCTTTTGGTGTCGGTGGGTGTTTATGTTATTAGGATAATGAATAAAGTGGCAGAGGTAAATATAGGTATACCATATTGCCTACAGATTCTGCTTCTGATACAGACTAATACTTATTTGTTGAATAGTTAAGGTATAATCCCTTAGTATTAAGTAGCAGAAAATATGATTAAATACGAGTATATCCTCCTATTTTTATGTGATACTAGCTGTGCCCCGCGACTTCATCCACGTAGTATTGGATTATTGGGTTAAAAAGTATCCTATATGTTAATCCCGGTTATAATCTATCTGTGTTCCAAATTTCATCCAAATCCGTTCAGTAGTTTTTGCGTGAAAGAGTAACAAACATACATACATACATACATACATACATACATACATCCACACTCACAAACTTTCGCATTTATAATATTAGTAGGATAATGCTAAGAACATGATATAATTGAAAACAATTCTACATTCACCATCAATTTTAAAACAGTAAACACCTTTATACAACGTTCGGGAACAACCGTGAAAATTATATTCCTGAATAAACTACCTGTTTCTTAGCGTTTGTATTCCGTATGAAACCCCTAATAAACTTACATTTCATTGTAAATATTAGATTGTTCAGTATATGCGGGTAATGGTTTTAAGTAGAAATTATTGTAAGGCCTCGGCAGCGCTTCTGGAAAATTAAATTTGCTTTTCCTTGGCTGTACGGTCTGAAGCTATTCATCAAGTTATTGTTAGTTATTAGAAGCCAGTATGCCAGGGCTTTATCATTGAATATTCATAGATGTTTGTATAAAACATAATAGCAACCACAACGTACCTTCAAATATTTTCAAAGGTTTAGCTATTAGGTTACAAAATGCATTCACCTACAAAGTTCCGATTTTAGTATAAACTTACGATTACAATTAGGGGGATTACGGCCGGAATCCCCCTAGTAGTGAGGGGAGGCCCGTGTCTAGAAGTGGGACGTCAAAAACGCTAAATTATTCATTTATATTTTTATTTCAACTACTAAATAACTCTAAATTGAAAATTTAAAAACCCCCGATGTGACGACCTTTTCATCAAATGTATACTTTACCTAGTACGTCCAAATAACGCTAAAATTACATTAAATTAGTTTCTTTTCTGTATTTTTTTTCAATGGCGGAGCAGCGCCCTCTAGAATTATTATTGCGTAATATTCCATGACAAATAGCAAAATTTAACGCGTGCGCGTATCCATCATTTGACACGTGACTTATGGAACGTCTTTAGTTCATACACAAATCTCATATAAAAATTGATAAAATATCATTTTTTTCCAGAATCCGGGAAACTTTTCAAATTTATAATATTGTAAAAAGCTAGTTCAGACTATTACGATCATTTAAAAATATAATAAAGCGAAATCGTTTCAGCCGTTCTCAAGTGATGCAAAGATATTATTCCAATGAGCCCAAATTTCGATCGGATTCGAGCCGTGGAAGTTGGTTTTGGCCGTGAATGTGGCTTTTTAACCTACAAAAGAGCTGATGATCTTCAAACGGCTGAACCGATTTTCATGAAACATAGCTAAGAACACTCTCGATCAGAATACCTATCTAACAAAAGAAACAAAATTGAAATCGGTTCATCAGCTTGGGCGCTACGTTGCCACAGACAGACACACAGATACACAGATACACAGATACACAGATACACAGATACACAGATACACAGATACACATGTTAAACTTATAACACCCGTCGTTTTTCGTCGGGGGTTAATAAAACTAAGCCGCTTAGTGCAAAATTGATTCATAGAACACTCAATAGCAAAACCTATAACATCTTCAATTATATTTAAGCGTTCTCAAAAGTTCTCTCGTTTACCCTTAAACTCTTGAAACATCTCAAGAATTATAGAGACGACGTCTTGATATCGCTTGGGGTTCTTATAAGTTATTATTACTGCTCTAGAGTTGCCGTGACGACAAGCTATTGAGCTTATAGCGATGTTACGATCCTTTTTGTACAGAAATATGGGGATACACTCGTAGAATTAGTGTTTATTGTCTTAACCTACGTGTAATGGAATGTATTATGTCAGATAAACATTTTATTGGATTGGTTGTTATAGTAAGCTTTTTGCGGTTATAATGCTATAATGGTAATATTTTGTAACTTCAGAGTGGAAGCTTTTTGGATAATAATAGAGGTACGATATGATAGACTTTATCAATATAATATTGGAAGTAATCAACTTAGAAGATGCTGTAAGTCAATGTATGAAAAAACCCCACTAAAAATGAATTTCTAATTGCGTTTTTATTTTATTGTTATTAAATTTTCTAATACAACGGGATCGCTTTATGGAAAAAATTTTCAAAATATTGTTTATTTTCCCAATCTTAATCATTTTAGCAAAGTAAAATTTACATTGTTTGCGGAATAGTATGTATATTTGCAGTCCTGGCTATTTTACTTAAAATTATATATTTAAATTAATAATATAAATAATATACCCTTTCCCTTGTTTTAATTACTTATCAAAATCAAAATTCTTACAAGTAAATTAGTACTTCAGGCCAAATACAGAAACGTCGCAGTCAATTTTTTAAGTCCCACTCAGCCCTTTGAGACTTCCTTATCTGACATTTTTGTATAGCAAGTAAATTTGAGCAACTCTCAAAGTTCAGTTTCATCCTCAAACGGCGGTTAGTTCATTTATTATTTCTTTTCTGACTTCAGTACATTGTCTTGTACTGAAGCCATCACCTAAGCACCTCATTACGCTGTAAAATCTCATCCTTGGCTGGAACAATGGCGTCTATAAATCATGGCGTTACCTGCAACAACACAAGGCACTCATAAATAACACGGTGACATTAAGGGGGCTTAAAGTGAGGAGACTTTGTTGCTCCGAATGGACCGCGACAAGTTGGGCCAGTTCTTTTGTTTTAAAAAGATTACTAGATAGCTATATAAGGATAAAACGCGAGTAATCCCGTTAGTTTCCGACTAAGTGCTTGTGCTACGGTAGGAGTTAATAAAATCGATCCATAGTACTTATTATGAAATCTATCCCGTAGGCCCGTATTAATAAATATTTCTAAATTCTGAGAGTAATTATGAGTAGGTACGCGTTTGACACGTAGTTTTGTACTGGAATAACATAAAAATTACATTTCCAAAGACCGCTCTCAGATTTGATTTTATTTAACTGTTATTTGGGTTGAGGCTCGCGCGCTCATTTGGACCGAACAAATATAGGAGTTCGTTCAGTAATCGCACAATTTTTACGTAATCGGAACAAACAGTCGGAATTAATAAGGATACACCAATTTACCACGCTTGCGTTGTCATCGCTGCGGCATATTTTTGGAGTGATGTGTCGACACAACTCTATAGCCGTCACCTTTACGGTTACTTTACTTAATAAAGTACCTAAAGGATCAGTGACTTAGCGACATTATCGATTGAAATAAAAAAGTTTTTTTCTTTCAACCGTGAATGTAGCAAATTGTTAGGGATTACTATAGGGACGAATAGTTCTGGGTCACGTCCGAAACTTTACAAAATAAAGCTCATTTTATTTTTGTCCTACGACATGGCGTATGTGTAGTCCCATCAGTAAATATTTTAAAAAAATAGTAAAAAACAATTGTGAGTATGGTCATTAAACCTTACAACGCTTCGCCTACAAGAAATAAATACAACTTCAAACAAATTAAGCTGCTAAAATGCCGCCCAAAAGAGGATATAAAAATTATAACATTTATATACAAATGTGGGCTTTAATTTCTAGGTTATCAAGGTCCCAGGCGCCAGGATTTAACGACCAACTGTATAATGGCGATGTTCATTAAGCGAGGATCCACGTTAGTGATTAATTATTTTCACCACTACCCTCATTTCCTTATCACGTTGAATTAGAAATGTAAAACAAGAAAGTACAGTGTTTAGTGTTGGAATTAATGTAAGCATAACAAGGTCCCAATAGAGTATAATCTTTCCATAGCCAGGCCACTTTCGGAATTGTTCTTATTTATACTATTTCCAATAATCTTGTCTATGATGCTTCATGGTCTATGGTCAATTATAGTCTAGATCCGACTGTACCTATCTGAAGATATTTATTTGTTTTATCCAGAAAAGGTGCCTATGAGAAAATTATATTGTTGATTATTGTTAACTTTTGTGAACAGCGGGATTTTACTCAAATAAACATTTTACTCGAATTCCCACTAAAGTAAAGAACGCCACATCCCCAGGGTCCGAGACAAGATAATGGCATAAAACAGTACGAATAAAGCCGCCACGATTTTCACTGGCAATTTTTTGCGGAGTATCAGAGCTTGAATGAAGTACACCAGGAACGCCTCTGGGAATAACGCTGTAACGAAGAGATGAATATGTATCTGTGGATATGTATCATAGATGAAACTAAATGGAACTGAAATCGGTGACTCCCTATGTGAATTGTTGAGATGAATGATGAATAAAATGAGAAATAAATTGTTATAAATAAATAATAAATATCGCCAGACTGACACACCAACTGTACGGTCCCAAACTAAGCAACGCTTGTACTATGGACTGGGTACCGTACAATGGACTGGGGGCGATCCCAATGACACTCAGATATGGGGAAATTACAAAAACGCCATTTCCTAAATTTACCCTGACGGGAATCGAACCCGCAACCACTCGGTGCAGTGAGCCGAGCGGCCTACGCTCAAACCACTCCGCCAAGCGGTCGTCGAATGTCGTAATACAGTGATCCTTATATTATGTATGCTGTCTTTAAAGAGTGATAGTACTATTTTATTTATTATAAGCAGTGGTAGCCGATTGGTTAAGCACGCGTCTTGCGGGCACCAGGTCTTGGGTTCAAACCCCGGCTCGCACCTCTGGATTTTTCGAAATCTATGTGCGAATCATAATTCCTATATGATTATCACTTGCTTACGGTGAAGGAAAACATCGTGAGCAAACCAGCATGTCTTAGAAGATCTTCCCATTTTCGAAAGACATGTGAAATCTGCCAACCCGCACTGGGCCAGCGTGGTGGATACCACGCTGGCCTGATTCCCCCTCCTGTTGAGGGGAGGCCCGTGCCCAGGAGTGGGACGTCAAAAGGGCTAAATTATTATTTTATTTTTAGCACTATTTAGTTAAGACGCCTTTTGAGTTGCAGGTGCATTTTCAAAAATGTAAGGTAGGTACACCATTGAAAATATTCTTGGAACAACAAATTTAAGTGATGTATATTATAATGAAACAACGATTTCAAGCAAACATTTCAACATGAATTTCTCTGTTCCTACTACTAGCCCCTTTTTTCTGAGGTAACACTCTTTTCACATAAATCCAATGACACGTCGATCTGTTCACCGGTCAGTGTGAAAAATGGGCCACAGCGTACGATCGATGGCGTAGGAAATTCAATTAAGTCTCGTATTTATAGCTTTAAACTAGTTAACTATAAAACTGGAGCGTCCCCGGAGGCAATCAAATTTTGCATGAAACTAGATCATATCGCACTTTGGCTCGAAAACGCCGTTTATTGGCCACTTGTAGGGCAACACAATGGAAGGCAAAGTCAACTCTGTTGTCGACAAATTACGACTTAACTAAGTTTGAAAGCAGTGATAGCCGATTGGTTAAAGCACGCGTCTTGCGGGCACCAGGTCTTGGGTTCAAATCCCGGCTCGCACCTCTGGATTTTTCGAAATCTATGTGCGATTCATAATTCCTATATGATTATCACTTGCTTACGGTGAAGGAAAACATCGTGAGGAAACCTGCATGTCTTAGAAGGTCTAACCAATTTTCGAAAGACATGTGAAATCCGCCAACCCGCACTGGGCCAGCGTGGTGGATTATGGCCTGAATCCCCCTCATGTTGAGGGGAGGCCCGTGCCCAGCAGTGGGACTTCAAAAGGGCTAAACTAACTACTAACTACTAAGTTTGAAACACCTTAAAATGTTTATGTCTTGCCTATATGTAAAAAATTACAAGAACGTGGATACACTTATCTACTCTTATCATGTTCAGTTAGTGTGTCTTGCAATCAGAGCCGTTTTAGTCTTTCTTGCAATTAATTAATTTTTTGCCTAAATACTCTCATTATGAGTCAAATTTAAACAACAAACTCATTCATAATATTACATTGATTAAATAATTTAAACATCAATGACACACCTAATACAATTCATGCAAAACCAGATGCTAACCTATTGAAATCCAGCAATTCATAAAAAGGATTAAACGTCACAAATCCAGCAGCGTCAGTAAATATCGCTAAAGTGTCAACTGCCGGAGCCGTAAGCCTTGAAACCTCACGCTACTCTCGACAAAGTGTCAGGCGACACTCGCAGAGCAATTTGCGCTTACATAAACTGCGTGTGGCAAGGACGGCTGAAATTGGATTCAGACAAATTGAAATTGTTTATTTCTTAGTGTTATAAAGAGAAATCCTCTGTGATAGTGGGAAATATTACGGATTAGAACATGATACAATGATTATACCTCATTCTCAATAAAGAATATTACTTGCTGAACGGTGAAACTATTCGTATTTTGAAAGGACGTGTAAAGTCCGCCAACCCTCACCCCTCACTAAGCCAGCGCCGTGGACTTTAGAAAAAAATAAAAATTACTAACACTAGAATTCCAAGTTAGGCATGAAGTTCATGACCTTGAATTATCTAGAAAAGTTAATAAATAACCTACAAAGATACGAGGTCCTAAAGCATACACGATAAAGTAGACAATCTTCTAACCTTTTCAATTAGTCGTATGTTCGTAACGGTTCCGCTTTCAATTACTTAATCAATTCTGGCGTCAGCTAACGCTTTCTTATCTCAATCCTCATTAAAAGTCGCCCCTTTCACTGGCATTTGACTCAACATCAATTATTTAGATAAACTAGCGTCGTGAATGTTTAAGTTTGAAATTCCAGTAAATTTCAGTATCAATAGTTGCTATTAATTTCATGTTAAAAGTATTAAAAAGCATTGTAATAGTCGGAACCTAAAACACAGTATTTTTACTTTAATTTTTTTAGCAACAACTCCATCATAATCGCACAATGAACACTAGATGGAGTAAATATTCTTCTTAAGGCTAAAGCGCCCATCTAGCCCGCGAAGTACACATTTTTGGAGGTTTTTTAGATTTTTTTCAAAATCTGACAATAATAAAATGCACATTTTGTAATTCGCAAAAAAGACCGTGTGCAGTGCATTTATTAATATATCCAACTTACTCTAAAACATTTCAAGAACGACAGCTATCCAGATAATCTGGCAATTTTTGTATATTTAGTGATTTACTAGTCATATCCACCGTGATAATATTTAGAGTAAAATAAATGTATTAATAAACGCACTGCATACTGTGTTTGTCGCAAATCACAAAATGTTGTCTTAAATGTTTTCAGATTTTGGATAAACTATAAAAATACTCTAAAATTTTGAATTTCGCGGGCTAGACAGGCGCCTTCACCACTTCTTTCAATAATTTCGGCTCTCCAGAAGTCCTTACAAAGTTGTAGGAAGTCGTAGAGCTCGTTGAAAAGCCTTTGTGGCGGCTACAAAGCTTTGTTGTCGTTAGAGGCGATTGTAGACTCGTTGTAGGATATTAATGGTGTGTGTATTATTGCAGAGATTACATTTATGAGCTCTGGGAGATGATGGAAGTTGACAGACCTTGTTCTTCAAATCTTTACTAATGCTTTTTTATAAACTCACCGGTGAGTACTAGACTGTCACTTAAGTTAAGTGCTGAATAATGTTGACACGCCAAAAAAATTACAAATAGGTAACTATTTCTCAAATAGCTAAGGGAGACTAAAGATTTGAATAATATTCCATTACAGTTTGATAATTTATTTGATATTTTGCCGTATATACGAAAACACATTATACAAGAGATAGTAAAAGATTCTCAAATGTACGCCTCACCAGTTCCTTACATGCGATCCGCTAACTTAAACCACATATAATTTAGAGATTCCTTTTCATCAATAGGTAACGTTATCCTTTATAATACAGATTCCAAACCACCCACACACATTACATCCAAAAACTGCTCAATTACTTGTAGGAAATTTTCCAATTTTGTATCATAAAGCGATTACGGAACGATCGGTGTACCGACGGCGCTCAAACACTGTTTCAATTTACAACGCGATTGCTTTCAGAGCACCGTACCCTGTACCCCTTGTGTAACTAAATTCTGTTTCGTACCCGTATCAAAGTATGAAACCTACACATACATGAAACCTTGTTTAAATCTCCTTTCTTTATTCTCATTGCTCAGATTTGGTTTCTTGAACACACTTCATGTTAATCAATTAGCGTAGCCTGTATATGCTTGCAATACCAAGGCGATGCTGGAAAATTGCTGACCTGAAGGAGAGTAGGACAGATAGGGCTTCCGGCTCTCTCGCTCATCACTCACTTACGCCGATCTTGTGTGAAAAGGTGGTACTAACCCGGTTAAGCCGGCCCGTAAATGAGCTCTACTCAATTGGCTGCAGCTTGCCTCTGCAACTTTATAAAAGTACTGTACTAAAAGCTTATGACCATTCAGGGCCCTAACCACGCTAGCTTCTCAAATCGTAATAGAAAAGCAAACGCTCGCGATTACGTTTCAAACGCTCCGCTTTTGACGTTTTGCTGACACCATACCATATCAATGTCAGTAGAAATCGTGAAGCTCGTGTCAGCAAAATGTCAAAAGCGGAGCGATTGAAACGTAATCGCGAGCGTTTGCTTTTTTATTACGATTTGAGTAGCTAGCGTGGTTAGGGCCCTGGTCTAATACTTCTCATACATTAGAAAGAAAGCACGATCATTAAAATCTACAGTCCCGTTTAGTTACTTCACCCAGTTAGCTAAAAGCAGTACTCTCAATGGTACGGCCATTATAAAACGCCAGTAACTGCGCATAAAAGCGTCTCCGGTAATATTTTTAATGTCTGACGCATAAAACCGACCCTTCAGGGAGCGCAATTATACGGCAGATGTCAGTCACTAGGTCAACGATGCAATGCCTGCGCACTATCTTTTGAGCATTAAGCTGGTTGGATTTCATCTCAATATTTGAGGCTTTTTGTGAGATGAAAGGATTATGGCAGTTTTCAGCAAAACCTTGACATAATCATGTTTTCTATACAAAGTATACTTAACAAAATGATTAGTTGTTTCCACTTCACTGTCTTAATATTTGTTTATTGCCTAGAACGTTCAGAATCTTAGCCTTCATCAATTTCGAAGTTCATGCCTTAAGTTAGTCCTTTATTAAAATAGACAGTAAATCATAAGGAGCCTGTAAAAGTTTTACACAGACATAAATCTACGTGACTTAGCAACTTTTATAGTCCGCTTGCTTTGCTCTTATATAAATCTGTTAAGTTTTTATTTATTTCTTGTTTATTTACCCTAAGACATAATTTGAACACAAACTTTTTAGTTTATATTTTTCGTTATAGATATAACATCTAAACAGCCGTTCACACGAAGATAATGGTCGTCTTTGGCACTCGGATACCCAAAAAATCCCAATTGGACCCAAGGAAAATTGTACCCAAGGAACTAAAAATTAGATCAACAAATATTGTACGTAAACGATTAGGTACTTCTAGAGATTGTTTAACAATTCATGGCAGAGCAGAGCTACAGTTGAGGTGAATTACAAAAATAGCGAAAACTATACAATGGTCAATTCAAGAAGACGCATGCTGTGACTCTTATGACACCGACATATGGATCAATTTGCAATAATTCACTCGTCTTCGTGCAATGAACTGAATACACAATGTTTTATAACAACAGGGTACCATATCTTCCATCTCTACGTCATCTATTCCTATCTCGTTCGTCATGGCTTACCTACCGCAATCGTCATTTATGGCTACGAGTGGAAGAAAAAGGCGCAGCTCCCTCCGGGGTCGTTACTGTGAAGAACGCTTTATCAGCTGGTGAAATATTACACAGATATCGCCGTATATTCGCTGATAAAGCTGTAATGTCTTCTATTATTCCGTTATTGATGAGGTTTTTAGTGAAAGTATTTTTCTATGGTATGGAGAATTGCTAAACCTGAAACGCGAACAAATTGTTTCAATTGTTTCTTCCGAAACCTTGTGATTGTTTGGATGCAAGTAATAAAATTGAGTATTACTCTAGGGTTTTTTGGAGTCTATTACTGTTTCTTTTTTCTCTTAATTATGGTTCTCTTCTATATATTTTGTTAACTACATAATTATTATGTCACAAGGACATTAAAAAATAGACCATGACGCAGGGGTAAAATCTTCCAGCAACCTCGACAACTTCTTTATCTCGATTTATGAACACCCTTAATTTGTCTCGACACACAACGCAAACGGAGAAACGCAATAAATTGATATTAATTGTCGTTTAGACCTAACGATTACACGAGGCGGCTGCGCCCCGGGCCTGTTGTGCGCCTCTTACTGGCTCCATTTCTCTAAGAACAGATTATAGTGTGGGGAAACTGGGTTAATGAAATGGTTATAATTAGGTGTTTGGCGTTTATTGCCTTCATTATTGGTTAGATCATTAGATAGATAGTGTGTCTCTTTCTTGTACAGGTGAAAACACTTTACAGATGTAGGCTTTGAATATGAGCAGCAAAGGTTATTCAATAAGTTGTTCAACATAATTTTGATTGATACTTTTTTCTTGATTCTTCAGACTAACTGCCACGTTAGGTTAGGCAGTTTCGGGGTTCTGGACTTGCTGAGATTGCATCTTATACGCTTAACGTGCCGCTTTTATTACTATATCGTATTAATTATTCCATCAAAGATATCTCTCTCATCGGCATAAAGTAGCTATGATAGATGTGATTCGTACGATGAGTTAGGGGAGCCACAAAAACATCCCTCCTTCTGTTTCTCCTCTCTATCCCACTCTTGGCTTTGGTATTGTAAGCATGACAGGTACGATAACTACTTAAAAGTACATAAAAAACAAGACTATTTGATTCAAGCAATACACAAATTGCTCGGCCTTCATAAAAGGAATTAGGCGGTTGAAATGCATTGTACCTTCATTGATCGGTACATAGTCTAAAAACATCGGTACACTAACCATTACGTGTTAAGAGTTGTTCCAATAGTTATCGCGGTATAATTCCGCAAACAATTCACTTTTTATGTACAGAGCTTCGGCTTCATGTTAAGTTATGAGAGATAAGCGTTTCTGATTGAATGTTTTTTTTACTTATTTGATGTTTTTCAAAACTAGAACCGAAAAAGTTGATGATGTCATCAGACCGACTTGTCTTTCTAAGTCAATATCTAATCAGTTTCTAATCATACCTTAGCAAAACTATAAATAATTAGAGTACCGGTAATCAAGCCACTGCACTAGTGTGACATTACGCGTTTATGCGACAACCGCGTTTTTTGATTACCTAACGTCAGATAAATTCATACAAAAAGTGATTCACTAAGGCGCCGCTCGGGGCGCTGTACGAGTCATCCATACAAAATTCGAGTAAAAACTCACGCTGTTAAAACACAATTTGTCAGAATTTTCTGACCGTAATACTCTCTTTGTCAATATATTAGGTACAATATTTTTTAAAGGAATCATTACTGATTTCAAAAATTAAAATAATAAATGTACATTGACAGAATCGCTTCCTTTCTCTACTTAGTCCACACCAAAACCGTACCACAATAAACTTTACGGCATTTGTATCGACTTGCTGTACTAGCGTTCACCTGTCACCGGAATATAAACTCTATTCCAACGCGTTTGAGTGCAATCTCTATAAGCAAACACCCATTCCGAACATGCCACTCGGGACTTAGCGAAAGTATTAAAAGCGTTATAGATTTTATCTGTACCTATATAAGTTGGTAAATAAATGTTTTTAGTATTTCAGGACGGCTCGTAGATTTTAGTGCTGTTTTATTACCGAAGTAGAAAAGGGCTTCGGAAAGGAATCGAAATGTGGATGCACTAATATAACTCTGCTTTCCCCTTTCTCAGAACGGAGGTGTGACGATGTCTAATTAGATGCAGCGAATAATACAATACCTATTTTGAATCTGCACCGTATTATTATACCGCCGAACAATGGAGGCTCACAGTAAGGTTACTCCTTTGTGCCCAGCTGATCCCGTTATCAAGAGTTCGCAAACGCTCCGAGCGTTGAACGATGACATTTTTATTGAAAAGAAAACTTACTGCTTTTGTGGTGAGGCTTCTAGTTTTTCTACCTACGGAGTTGAAAAATCGGCTAAGTTAAATTAATTAATAATTAGCTCCTTTATGTCCGTCTCCTAGGCACTAGGCACCGTCTCCTAGGCACTAGGCACCGTCTCCTAGGCTCTCAATGCGAGGGGGATTCAGGCCGTAATTCGTCATGCTGGCTCACTGACCGGTGATACCGACGCCAACGACAATAAAAGTTCCCAGCTAAAATAATACCTAGGTACTTAGCTAGATTGTATTTTAATTGTGTTCTATTTTATTATATTGTATTTTGTATTGCCTAGGAAGGCACACTGACAGATGGTCCACCTGATGGTAATTGGTAACCGTAGCCGTAACCGAAGCAGACGTGGTGCCGGGCCCTTTAAAGGGACCTGTAGACTTGGCATTTGATAAATCCCATATTGTAGTGCAAAGGAAAGACTTACGGAGGGCATTAATTGAACATCTTGTACGTGTACGGAAGGAAGGATTACAGTTACAATGCAACCTCTGTTGCCAAAGTTAGTGTATTGATGTAACAAACCGCTCAAAAGGGTGTTGTCATCGTAACGCCTTCGAGCGAACTAATACTTAAATATCATCGCTGCGACAATTTGCTTTTTATATTTTATCTGGCGTTTTCTCATGATCACTAAGGTGGTGTCTTCAAAAAGGTAACGTGAACATTAATTATTTGTCTCTTTGTTTTAATAAACACATACCTCGTATTTAGTTAGTTCTATTTGTAGCGTAATGAACACGCTTTTATTGCGAGTAGTCTGTTTATTTGGTAGAGTTGAGGCAGTGGCAATATTAAGTTAAGTAACAGGACCTATAGATAGAAAACTGACGTGAGTAGGTGTAATATTTTGGCTTTGGATAGAGGCTTGCGAAAATAGGATGCATCGACAGCTGTAAACAGAGCTTAGTGAGTTAGCGATGTGTATTAAGAGAGACCTATGTCCAGTTTTCTTCAATCTACAGCAATTAATAGGCTGATGTTGAAGATAACCTAAGTTCATAATGAAATTCTGTATTGTTACTACATGAAAAAGTACTAAATGAAGTCTAAAGTCACCGCGTATGATGTGGTCCATGGCAGGAAGAGCTAGCGGCTTGGCCTTTTTTCTTTAATTGCCTATAGACAGGCCTTTGCATAGTAGTATCTACGATACTGACTAGCAAAAATGATATTGATAAATATTCCAATGATGAAACTAAAATCCAATAATTAAAAGCTCTGCAAATGGAAGCTCCAGGCAGTACTATTTCTGTTTCCAACCCGTTGATCGCTCGTGTTTTATTTGCGGCGCCCGAGTTGGATACAATATTGGACAAGCTTTAATTGCATTTCGCATTAATGGCGGAGCGTGCAGCGGAGGGTTGACTAAATATTAGAGTAGCCTTTCTGTTAGAATAACATTAATTAAACATCCGCAATATGTCCAAAGACTACTTATGACGTACTTATGGTACCTACTTATACTACTAAATACAATATTACTCAGACATCATTCCAATCGTCTGTACTTTAATACATTTCACATGGCTTATTTTCTTGTATAGAACAAAGTCGGCAAACAAGCGAACGACGTGCCTGATGTTAATCAGCTAACGTAGCTTATAGATGCTTGCAATACCAAAGGCAATTCTCGCTCGTTGCTGAATAGGGAGTGGCACAGAGTGAGGAGAAGGAAAGGGGGTTGGGGTTCCAGCTCTATCACCCATCGTACGAAACCCAGCTATAAAAGCTACTTTTCGCCGATCTACTGTGAGAGGATGGTACAGTCAAGGGCAAAGATATGTATACACCATATAATCGCAAAAAATGGCGTCAGCAGTGAAAGCATAAATTTGGGAACATCAAAAGGTGCAATATTATGTCCTCATCAACGCATAAATTTAGAAACACCATAAAATTCATGAATATATATACATCATTAAAGGCGATCAGACGTGCGGTAATCCTTCATTTCCAAGTGGAAAAGTAGCTGACTTAATTGTAAAGAGTCTTCCTATACGTAGGTAAGACAATTTATTGATAATATCGAGTCATATTGATTACTGGCCATTCGATAATGTTACTGACAAATGCACTATAAAATATTTTGAAAATATTATAATTTTCAGGTTTGACGGACATCGGACATTCTATTGTGGGTTGGTTTATGGAAATATCTGTAAAAAATGACATATACAAAATTATTGCTTGCTGAGTGTACATATTTATGGGTTATGTAATGTGTACATATTTATGAGCATTTGGATGAGTACAATTTTGTGCATCTTATTATGACTGCATATTTTTAATAACAATACTTGTATACATATCTTTGCCCTTGACTGTACAACCCCGCTCGAACTAACCCGTATATGAGCTGTAATCACTTGGCTTCATTAGTTGTACCACCAAGAAATGATACCGTCACGCTCAAACATAACAATCATGACAAGGACGAGAATACATTCATTCATTTATTTCGTTTGTGTAGAGTTTGCCCAACGATTATTACTATCAGAAAGTTACTTGCGTGTACTGAAACCGTTATTTCAAAGGTACAATTACATTCGGGCCTCGTTCATTGAGTCCTCTTGAATATAAATGATCTAATCGGTGGGATCGATATTCAAATTACGCCATATTGAAATCTTAATAATGGAGCTTGGATAAATATAGACTTAATGAAGGCGGCGTGAAAAATTATATGGGGTGAGTCCAGGTTTATACCTACTTATGATACAGTAGAGAGTGATATCCTTAAACAATTAGACGGTCGCTAACATAGTATCCCAACATGCCCCGGTCTGGGTGTCACTGGGATCGCCCCAAAAATATTTTTGCGGTGTGCATCTTCACACATTCGTCATATTTTGTGACCTCACTAAGCTAGCTTTCTAATTTAAATACCTGAATCTGAGTGAGATTTTCTTACTATTTACTTATTTAGTATCAATAGTGTTGCCTGCCCACATAATTCTGCTGTTCCTGAGAATGTAGACCATCTTTTATTCATTGAAAAGAATAACTATTGAGTTTCTTGCCGGATCTTCTTAGAGAAAGGAGTATTCCGAACCGGTGGTAGATTCTAACTATTCATAAATGCTCTGTTGGCTTACGTAAATAAAAACAATGTTGAGTTTGAGTTTTGATATCTCTATGATCATAGTTCCATACATCTATACAAATAAATAAAATTGGAGGGTCTGTTTATAATATCAAAATAACACCTTTTCACTAAATGCATATGAAAGTACATACGACACCTATAGCAAAAACGCGATTTAAAAAGTTTTTGTCTGTCTGTCTGTCTGTCTGTCTGTCTGTGTGTTTGTTCCGGGTAATCTCCGAAACGGCCGGACCGATTTTGACGGGACTTTCACTGGCAGATAGCTGATGTTTTAAGGAGTAACTTAAGCTACTATAATTTTAGAAAAACAATTAGGGTTCCGCGTAAAAAAATAAAAACACATGAAATCAAAGAGTATCTTCGAAATTGCTGGACCGATGTTGACGGAACTTTTACTGGTAGATAGCTGTTGTTATAAGCAGTAACTTCAGCTACTTTTATTTAAGAAAAACAAAATTTTTAAAAATGTGTCCTGTCGCGCGGGCTCAGAACGCGGGAGCGGGCGTTTTTGTTAAATTCCACGCGGACGAAGTCGCGGGCTCAGCTAGTTTCTACTATGATCCTATAACTACTTACCACTTTCTTCCTGAACAACCAAAGTAAATGTAAAAAGAAAAATCGGAGAACGTTACTTGTATACATAACTTAGGCATTGTTCTCTGTAGGGTGGACGGTCAATAAACTTATGGATTCAACGTGGATTAAATTGAAGGGTGTCAGTTCGTAAATCCAATCCATATATGGGTGTTGTAACTACATTACATGTCGAGATACTCGAGATAAGAGATAAGTACATAGTAAAAGTAGTCTCAACAATATTGTGTTCGTATGCCAAGGCATTATGACGTAATATACGGTACATTTACTGCACTGCACGTACTCTACATAATTATTAACTGTTCGACTTATTAACGAGATGTTGGACTTATCATACTAATATTATAAAGAGGAAAACTTTGTTTGTTTGATTGTAATGAATAGGCTCCGAAACTACTGAACCGATTTGAAAAAATATTTCACTGTTGGGAAGCTACACTAGCCCCGAGTGACATAGGCTATATTATATATTTTTTTTAATTAGGGATCCTTACTAAAACTCCAATTATGTAACCGTAATGTACCCGTGCGAAGCCGGGGCGGGCCGCTAGTATTTTATAAATTACTATTAACGCTAATTGACTATGGTAGTAAATACAGACTGGCTCGATCACAACGTTATATAAGTAAATGTTTGCCATAGCGTCTAGGAATTTCACAGACCAGCGCATTAGGATTGCAGATCTGCCCCCATACTCTACTCCCCCACTCCCGGTGGGAGGAGCTCCCGATGAAACCTACTGCAATATATTGATTGCCATGAAATACTGAAAATAGAGCATGGATTTTCAGGCACGGGAACGCTTTCAGCAATGTCGCTTTGTTAGCTTATGGAGATTTTTGAAATGTATGTTATTAGTTGTGAAATTGAGCTGTTTGTTGAAATTCCGATCACTTATATCCCCAAATCTATTGAAACTTTGTTACACTAATGTTTACAATGAATTTACCATGCATTGCTCAGGCTTTGTACCGCCATTTTGATAAAATTACTTTTTTCCCTGATTTAGGAAGAAAAGTATAAATAACAATAATAATATTTTTACGTAGGTTACACATTCATACGCACGTGTTTACAATGTTAAGTAATTTTAAATCAACCTCAACTATCATTCAAACACAGAGTAATTCTATGGCTATTGCCAATCCCGCAACCCAGTTAATTACTTTCACAAATAAATAAGGCATAAGCCAAGAAACCTAATTTGCAAAGGTACCCCATTCACACGAGTAAAGCAATTCATTAGTTGCACAAATGCCCCAACCTCTAAAAGCCTACCCCAACAGGCACTATCAATCAACTGCAATTAATCCCCACGAATCCCGGCGTTCACTTAATCCTGTGAGGGCTGCAATCAGCCCCCATTGGGGTACGCTGGGTAAGGCTGAAACTTTTACAATTAGAATGATATGATTGAACCGAGTAGGTAGGGATTCCGGAGCGTTGAATCGAAACTCGAGCCTCGACTTTAACTCACGGCCGAATAGGTACTAAAAGCTTGACTAAAGTGGATAAAATCCTGCACGAGTGCCGACGCGAAAATTATATTTTGGGAATAAATTTTAATAAATCACTAGCTTACGAAAGATAAATAAAAACTTGAGCATTGATTTAGCACTCATCGCAGAGTTCATATAAAAAACATTTATATGTACCATGTGATACTTAGCTCATTCGAGGTCCGTTCCGATCCGGTTGTAGATATAAGAATCAGAAAAACTATCCGTTTCCGACAATAAGTGTCTTGCTTGACAGACAGATAGACAGACAGACAGACGGACAACAAAGTGATCCTATCAGGGTTCCATTTTTTCCTTTTCCTTTTCAAGTACGGAAACCTACAAATTTAAAAAATTACAATTTTTAAGTGCCCCCTTATACCTAAACAAAATAAACGCTTTGACTTTGACTTTGGCTACCACCAGACAACCAGACCAAGACATTGGCTAGAATGTTTCAGCGCAAGTACCTACCTACTTAATACAAACGAAAGTAAATGCAACATTAACGCTGACAGTGTTACTCCCGTATCGCTCTTCAAAATAGGGTCTAAATTGTTATCTGAATAAAATATGCGTCCAATATTATATTACAATATTACTCAAGGGAGTGTGATTGTATGGAACAATTTGTATTTGTTTACAACGACTTTACGGTTCGTGTGAGTCCATTTGCAGGATTGGATTTTTTAAATTAATTCAATCCCCAATTTCCATAATGTCTTATAGTCCGTAGTATAGAAGTAACTCAGATTTTATGTTATGTTATTTTATAAACGCAAAAGTGTTATTGGTTTGTAAGTGTAAGAGTATCGCGCAAAAACGCCTGAATATATTTGAATGCAATTAATATCTTCTCCATAATAAGCATTGTCTTTTTAATCCTGGAAATTGTGGATACGTGGCTGGCGTCGCAACACTAGGTTATTTTATTATAAAATATTATTTCAACAATATTTAGATAAGTACCTATTGGGTTTTTATATGCTTAGCGGTCGTTCACTCGAAGAATCCGATATCGTTTTGCCATAGATACATTTTAGTAGCATTTTAAAGCATCCCAATAACTGATGAATACATTTTAATTAAGTCATATCCAATAACTAATCTTGTTGAGAACTTTTTTGAGCTACTGATCTCTTCGCTTTGACTTACACCACTTAAATCGGTCGATTGGCCTTCGCATGTGAATCCCACCATTCAAAACTTTATTGCCTGGCAAATTCATATGGAAATCTTATTTCGTATGAACCGAGCTATCGGTTCATAGAGCCCGTATCTATTCAACTCTGACGTCTTTCAATATCGGGAGCCGAGGGCGTCGGAGAATTTATCATCTTTTTAAATTTTATACGTAGCCTGATTTTTATATTACAGAAGATGTATTTTGATTTTACAGGGTTTCAAGTAGTGAAAGAGTGTGCTTTGTAGTGTGAACGCAATGTTAGGTATTATTTCTTGCCTAGAGTAGATTGGTTTTGACTTTATGGAGAACGTCTTTCCAACCTTTCCCTTGAATCCAAAACATACTAGTGCTGGGAATGGATTCACCTAAGTAGTCGGGGGATCAAACCCAAGACTACGATCTACGAGACTACCTAGTTACTTATCTGTGCTGGGTTTGTGATGATGACGGTTTCTTGAGAGGAAATACAAAAGATGTTAAAATGTTCTAAACCACACCTCAGCATAGAATTTTCTCATAAAAGTTTCGCTATTTCCCCAGGAATTGTTGTGTCACATGGCTTTACCGTTTTAATCCACGTATGTTCAGTAGAATGACACCGCTGCCAGCCACCTGCCGGAGACACCATAACGGCGAAATTGGATTGCACGTCACACACACGTGTCATGCAACTTTAACGCCCTTTAGTGGTGTTATAATTTGCGAATATAAACCTTATTTACCGGTGACAATACTTAGGTAAAGTCTGTCCCCGTGGGATATAGGCGCGAGCTATTTTTTTCGAATAAAGTCCGCATTGTTCGAACGTTGCCGACCTAAAGAGGATTAGGACAGAGGGGGGAAAGGGAGGGGTTTGGGCTTCTTATGAAACGCAGTTATAATAGCTACTTTACGCCGATCTTCTGTAACAGGGTGGTACTACCCAGGTAGAGGCAGCCCGTATGTCTATAAGCTGTAGTCATTTGGCTACCGCTTGGCGCTGTCACCGCTAGATATGTTACGGTATATGTATGTTATATATGAACCGTCAGCTAAGACAGACGAAACATTTGTTCGTTTACTCTATATAAGTAACTAGCTGTGCCCGCGACTTCGTCCGCGTGGAATTTAATTGACAAAGTTTCATACAAACTTTCGTCCCCTATTTTATCCCCTTGGGGGTAGAATTAATGAAAATCCTTTCTTAGCGGATGCCTAAGAAAGGATTCATCATCATAACATCTACCTGCATGCCAAATTTCAGCCCGATCCGTCCAGTGGTTTGGGCTGTGCGTTGATAGATCACTATGTCAGTCAGTCAGTCAGTCAGTCAGTCACCTTTGAGTTATATATATTTAGATTTCAAACTACAAACGCTAAGACAACATATTATGAATGAAGTATAATAACTGCACGTTTATTATACATTATACAATACATGGGACCATTCGCTGCTGTCTTTGATAAAAGAAGTAAGCTGCTGTCAACAGTCTCCCGTTGAAATTGGATTTCGCATCACAGGGCTGACCTTACGCGAGGCACTGATGCAACGTACCTGCATAAAACTTACTTGCTTGCAATATATTCTCGCAGCATAGATATCAAGACGAGATTTTTATGAAACACTAGCTGTGCCCCGCGACTTCATCCGCGTAGTATTGGATTATTGGGTTAAAAAGTATCCTATATGTTAATCCCGGTTATAATCTATCTGTGTTCCAAATTTCATCCAAATCCGTTCAGTAGTTTTTGCGTGAAGGAGTAACAAACATACATACATACATACATACATCCACACTCACAAACTTTCGCATTTATAATATTAGTAGGATAAACATCGTAACAAGATTTGTTTCTTGAAGTATTCCTTATGCATTTCAATATGAAAAAACTCAGACATATTCAGTAGATAGGTATACCCACGACGTAACAGATTTTCTCGAAAATGCTTGATGGAAACTAATTCTGAATATCAGTTACTAATATAATAGATCTGAATTGGATATTTAATTTCACTGCAATTCCATTCACAAAGAATTGTCAAATATACCTAAAGACTGAGTAGTTACCGACATTATTCTTAACTCTGGCAGATTTTTCAAATTTGTAGAGCTCCGTAAACCTAACGTACGGTAGGCACACATCAGCAGTTTAGTAATCAGAATGGGGATCGAACCCGGAACCTGTCAGTTACAAGGGCAGCCCTCCTAACCCCTAGGCTATAAACACCTCTTTAGAACCTTTCACTAAAGCTAAAGATCATTCGAAGCTAACTGACGACGCCTTTGTAAGGTTTATCAGATAGCCATCGTCGTTAATTGGAATGGGATTGCTTAGAGAAAGGTGTCTCATGGGTACAGTTAGAAAAGTCCCAATAGGAAAGGTCAGTAGAGTCGTTTGCGGGGTCTACTCGTATGTGACCCATTTTTAGCACAAACCTTTAACTTAACCTATACCAAAGAGAAGGCATACGAAAATGTACAGTTAATTAAATGAAAGCAGTGGTTTTAAACGTTTTATCTTCATTTATTTTTAATTAACATAGCGGTTTTTTTTCCCGCTTGGCAAAGGATAAGTGGATAATGCTCTTCCAACTCCTCCTAGAAGAGTGAAAATAACGAAAATTCCCATTTTAGTTGCCTACGTATTTCTTTTTCTGGACTCCTAGTTGTTTATAGATAAGTCTACACAGCCATACTATCTAGTACCACAACAAGTCGCGTCTAAGATTAGTAGCGGCTCGGCAAGTAGGTACTCGTCGGATCTAGACGGTCTAATTATGCGCAAGAGTCGCGGCTAAATTCAGAGAGGGCAACGCTCGCGCACCGCGAATATCAATGTCAACGACCAGAGCCCAGTGGGACTGATGCAAAGGGATGATGGACAAAAAACGATAGAGTTTTTTTTTAAGGACGTTGGAAAATTATTTTATAGACAAGATAAATAAAATTATAAGTCATTATTATGACAAAACATTCAGAATTCTGGATTTTTTTTTTATCCTCAATACCTTTGCCTAGGTTTGGTGTGAGAGATTCAATAAACATATAACATTTAGTCATAAAACACTCTGAAGCGACTGGTAAAACGTCTCGACCGAACTTTTTTTATTACGAAGCAATGTATTTTATTCGGTATCCGCCGCTCTCTGACTTCTTTGAACATTTGCCCCAAATCTCTGTTAAATTATGGATTTTTCTCCAATGTGGAGTTTTTACTTCGTTGAAAGTATTTTATAAGTTAAGGCTTAAAATATACAATTGGAAAAAAAAACTTTACATTTTAATAATTTGCCAAAATACGACTTATTCAGTATACTGAGTCAAAGGAAAGATCTTTCTATAGCCTCTCAGCTGTCGGATAAAAAGAACTGAATATTATAATTATAGGAATTTTTTTTCATAGGAAACGTGATAATCATCTGTAGACACGAAATCACAATTTCGTACTATAATCAATCATGAAAATATTTACCCAAAAAAATCACCAATTGTAACACGATAAACAACATAATGATTTTTACATCGGCGCACAGTGGTGCCACCTCATTGCGCCGCAAAAACCTAGCGTGTGTGGCAGCGGGGTGAGACAGAAACAGAAAAACAGCGACCGTTTTGTGCAAGCGTTACAACATTTTATTTTCAAACGTTTCGTAAATATGCACAGTGAGCGTCAAGGGCGAATTGCTCGGTCAAAAAAATATTTTAAATGTAAAAAAAAAAAATATTTTTATAAATTTTAAATGCTCGTTAATTTGTACAGTTTAATTAATGATAATTGTAGGTAGTTAGCATATTGTTCTCATAAGAATTCTATATCCTTATCTAGAATCTAAACTAATATATGTCGAGGGACAGACCTTAAAATCGTCGTCATAGCAAAAACCCTAATTACCTGAAACGTGTATCTAAGTAGCGTAGAGAACGAATGTACGTAGATACTCAATCGTGCAGCCAATATGAAAGAGTAACCATTTTAAATAAAAAAATAATTTCAATCTAGAAAGCTTTTTCGTCCATTTAAAGTTCATACCCTTTTCCGGTCCAACCGACAGCAATTAACATCACATACCTGAAAACAAAATACATTACATTATTAACGAGTCATTTGTTAATCGAATAAAAATCGACGTTTAATTATTGATATCGGCATGACAATCGAGATTGAATCGATTACGTTACACGCGCTGTCAAAATCGATAACAATAATGTGTTACACAGATTGATTTATTACTCTGAAATTGGAACTGTTACTGTCATATTAATACAGTTTAATTTTCAGTACAATATTATCACTGGTTGATAGGTTATTGAAGAATCAAGTAGGATTGTCGTGCGCTCATTGAACTGTGTCGAAAATGCTACCAAATTGCTTAGAAACAGGTACAGCAGGTATTGTGTACGAACAGTATAAAATAAAGGTTGCAAATGCTGAAATTATTTTTAAGGTTGTTATTGCGCCAATATAATCGATTTCAGATTTCAGATGGATGGTATCGACAACCCGACGGCACTATCTACTCAGCACAAGGTTCGGTTTGCGGTGTTGCATCAATCAGATGGGAACAGTTGATATGCAGTCACTGGCAGACATTGCGACCGGGCCAGCGTGGCTGATTATGGCTTGAATCCCTCCCAATTTGAGGGGAGACTCTTGCCCAAGAGTGAAAGATTAGCTGAGCTTATGTTAATTAAATTTTAATCACGTATATACTGTTAGACAACAGTGTAACTCTACCAAGGTTATTCTGTTCCCGGCTCCAACGAGAAGAAGCCATGAATGAGTTGCAACAACCACACATTTCTCACCACACAATGTGCCGATCGATAGCATCTCGACGTTTAGTTCCGAGCGGCGGAGCGGCGTTGGAAGACAATGGTGTCGGAAATAGCGCCATAAACACGATGACTCACTATTATAGCCTAGTAGCTCTACCTATGAGTTTGTAAATTCGCTAGAGTCGCTTACCGCTAGCGTCTCCTCTATGTAGCTACATTGCTTTTTGACGTAGACGCAATTAGCGGGTGAACGTATACAATAATGGTGGAGCTACCCGTGAAGGATATTTGCGTAATAAAATATTACTAGAGCTAAAAAGTGTCGATACAACCTTTACATTGTCTGAAAAGGTCATACTAAAAAGTCATTAATGATGAATCACCAGGTACTACAAGATCTGCCTGCACCCCCTTCCCCCATAAGACTTTTCCATCAAATTATTCTCATTAAGCAACGCTTACTTTATCACCCACGCAAACAAAACCACGAGTTACAATGCTCTAAGAATTCCAAGGACCAAGCTTGATTGCTTCCAATAAAACACCCGCTCAGTCACTAAGAGGATTTCATTTGAATACAGGGAACAATAAAGCAGACTCAACTTAGTACTTTGTAGGAATGCTTGTAGCGAGGCTCTCCGTAATGTTTTGTACAGACGAAGCGAGAGCGTCAAAAATAATACTAATCAAAGTATTCGTCTAGCAGGCACCATAATTGCCTCTATATACTCACGGATTAATCAATCTTCGGAGTCCGCACTAGGAATAACTAGTATAAAAATACTTCCGGAAAAGAAGGAGGGTGGGTCGAGAGCGGAGGCAACGCATTCTGATTGATCCGATGTAAAATAATAAATACCTAATTGTGATTGGTCGATCGTGAAATTTACTAGTAGTCTATTCCATTCAAAATTTCGGAAATTGACTAAACGTAATTTGCCCCGACCTGAGTGCTACTTGGATCGCCACCAGCCCATTGAATGGTAACCATTATACAAACGATACTTTACGATCCATACGATTTCACTAACATAATAGCATCACCTCGGGTATCGTTCGGGGTTAAATAAACTATCCCAAATTTCTTAAGTCCATATGATGTAATTTGCGTTTGTTCGTGAGCTTCCACTTGCTCAATCTGTACTAGATATTACAGGAGCGGAGGTTCCAATCTAGCTGGATAGATTAACAAGTAAAAGCGGTTGCGTTGGACACATCTGTCGCGAAACCGATAATTGATTAGACGCCAGGGATGTATTTGATTAACGCACACCCTGGAGAGATTATTGCTAACCGTGTCACCTGCCTTTGCGGGTAAACATGGCTATTTTAGACGTAAATTCAGTAGGTAAGTAAATGTTATTTCTATTGCTATCCAGTTGCAAGGGCGTCGCCACTCAATAGGTCTGGGGGAACATGATAAATAGATAGAATTGTAGGCAAAATGAATGCAATTTGTAGAGATTCAACAGTTTTCTGCACATCTACCCCCCACCCGTCCTCCTCTAAATATGAAAGAAAACTATAAAATCGAAATCACCGCCTAAATCTATAGTTCCTTAAGGTCTTATACAACTATCAACGCCACAGCATGCCTTTGTAATGTACAATAATGAAACTTAGTAACTGGAGAAACAATGCTCTAAGCCAGTACGAAAGCAAGTACAGTTCTATAAATAAAACTACAAAGTATTTCATTGCAATCTCGAGTACATATTCAAAGACACCCCCTTTGTGCTCGTTTTGTGCGATGCTCGTTTTACGCTAGCGCATGCACAAAGGGTACGTTACTGAACGGAAACGTAGATTTTCAGACGCAAATCTAAAGGATTTTTGTAACGGACTGTATTCGAGTATTTTCTTTTAGAATAGACATCGTCCACTTATGTTGCCGTTGTGACAAATTTATGAACCCTATGAACTCTATGTTAGAGGATGTTTTTACTTAAATGTCAGTAGGTTCTAGTATTAAGCCTAGGCTCTCATTTAATCTAAAGCTGATAAAATCTTTATATTCACTAAAATAATTTGCATCACACAGTAAAATACTATATAAAGAATTCGTCCCATACTTGTTTATGTCAAAGATACCTTATAATACACAAGTGAAGTGGTTTCCAGTAAAATAATATATTTGTGCCTCACTACTATTTCACAACATGATATAATTTCCTTTGCTATTTTCGTTTCAAAGAAAACATTACCGCACCATTTCTTCAGAAAATAACACTGCGCAAACTATCGATAAAAATGAATCAGACGAAGAATGGCGTCGAATGACAGGCCAGATTAGTTTTCAAACGGTTTTCCTAAGAACGGGCTGAGTCAAACCCCGCGGATTCACTGGCATCGCATCGTCAATTCATTTCAACTACAGAGAACTTTGAAAGATATGAATTGAATAAGGCTTCTTAGCGCTGTAATAGCCTATAAGAAGTACCTTAATATAAGCCACTGTACCGTATTAGCTTGTTGTGCGTCTTGGCATAGCTGTAAGCACAACACGCATTTTATAATAAATAATTGGTATGCCATTAAACTGCCTTTTGTTAACATTTTAAGACTTCCAACTTTTATAAAGGTATACTCTACCATCAGTTTATGCGAATGCTAGGAGTCGATAACTATCGAAGTTTATTTTAAATAGAGGCTAGTAGTTACTAGCCCCTACTTAAAATCATTTTATAGTAAATTGTTAGTTTGTCGAGCAACCGATACGTTGTACAATTTACCAAATATTTTACGGAGACGCTAACGACCCGCGAGCGTAAACACGTGTTATAATCGTGGTAGAGCCACAGCAAAATTTTGTGTATAAGTACGGATATACGAGTATATACTGAGTAATTAATGAAGACAATCATTTAATTATATTTATCAGAAAAAAGGCAGAAGTAAGGACAGTCCATTGTTAGAATTTTTAGCCTAGTCATAATAGCATTTGGCTCTCGTTTTGATTTATTTATTATTCTAAACTGTCGTTATGGCTTCGCTCAGTAATTACAAAGAACTTACTTAACAATAAGCAATGATTCGCTTATAGATACGGATTCAACAGAATAAAATAAAAAGCTAAAGAGAAGTGCTCATTATTCCAAACGAATTAGAGTTTGAAGTGTCTTAACAAAGTCTAGATTTCGTCAAATGTTCTACAGTGTCGAGACCATGTCAAGTGGTGTGAGACGTGTTGAAGTGACGTTCTTGACAAGACGTTTTGTTGTCTTATTTTACTTCGGAAGCCGCTAACGATCGCAACTGCGCTTAACACCCGACGCAGTGAAAAGAGGGAAGTTACAAGTTTTTTTTGTGGCAACACTGGCCACCGGTCGTATCCCGAAACGATCTTTTGTAAATTAATTATTAAAATAGATTTAAGCTTTTAATTACGGTGTATTTACGATCAGTTACGTGTATTTTACGATAACAAGTGTTAGTGACGTGTTTTGTTGTGGAAATATCAACAAATATTGATAAAACTACGACCAGCTGTCAACCTGAGGAAGTCAACGGACTGGATTTGAATTTTTTCCTTATAATCCCGGGGAGTATTGTTTTTAATTCCTTTAAAGTCTGCAATTACATACTTCACAACATATTAACACGACTCACATCCGTGAGTTTCGTCCAATATACTCATTGGCATCGTTTGTCTCCTTTTGTTTGACTGACATATAGTGGAAACAAAATAGATGACAAAACATTCGCCACAGACATAAAACACGACAATAACACTACACAAATAACATTATTATAATTTACATAGTGTTCAATTGTATCTTTTCTTATCACACTTACTAATCCACTAACAACATTTCTTACTTTTTGAGGTTATACTGCATCAATAACTTCTCCTTGTAATCAACCGAATAACCAAGAATAACTCATTTCAATACTTTTTTAATAAATAGTTAATCCAATTTTAGATTACCAAGCCTGTTTTAACTGTATTCGACCTAGTAAATTTCATACTTGCTCACTAAATTTAAGTAGTAGTAGTAGTAATATTCGTCCAATAGGACAGGCGAAGGAACTAGTCCATACTGCCAAATCTGAAGTTGACTGTGTCATTGATAATATTTCTTTATCCGTTTTTCCTATATTTTAGTCAATATAAAGGCACAAGTGCCAAATCTTTTATTATTGTTCTCATCACAATTTCTCCATCATACAGTCATTTATATGTTTCTTCTTAGTCATTTGTTAAAATTGTCCAATCCTTGATTGTTTGTCTTGTCCAGTGGTCTTTTCATATTCTTGTTTCAGTCTTCATTCATAGTCCCTTCAAATATCTCCAAGCGTGGAGATGATAAAGTCATAGATAGGCGTAAAATTATCAGGGCAAGCTAAGAGTTTCTGAAGGGAAGGCGGGATGTTTTGATATTTTTCCAGTAACTGATCTATGAGCAACAGACGTTGCATGTTAAAAGCGGGACATTTAAAGAAAATATGTTCTAGCGTTTGGTCTTCTTGTAAATTGCATTCAGTGCATTTAGGGGAAGAAATTATTTTCATGCGGTGTAAATGGAAATTAAATCGGCAATGCCCAAATCTCAGTCTCATAATTTGTGTGTAAAATTTTCGGGTAAGATAATTTTTGTTGTCATCTGCAAACCAAGGCTTTTTACCCACCTCCTTATTAATACCGGCATACCATGCTCCTTTACTCTGAATAATTTCGTTTCTCTCTTCCAGCCATTGCTTATTAATCTTTGCTCGATATACGGGTACCAAATCTTGCCACGCACTTGATATATTTTGAATATTGCCACCCAAATTGTTCGTTAGTCTGGCAAGGTAATCTGCACTTTCGTTACCTTTCACGCCCACGTGCGCTGGTGTCCATAATAGCATAATATGTTTGGATGCTGCTAAATTTACCAAGGTTTCTTTTATTTCAAAAAGGAGATGATGTGTGTTATTGATACCTGCTCGTCTCAAGGCCTTCAAAACGGACATACTATCAGATGCAATAATAAAGTGAGATGCACTGGAACACATTACATCGTTTTTTATATATCTCAAGGCTTGTAAAATCGCTGTGGCTTCAGCCGAGAAAACTGTGTAAATGGCAGGTAATCGAAGTCCTCGACCGTACTTTTTGTCCATATGATAATATGCAGCTGATACACCTGTTTCGCTCTTCGATCCATCTGTGTAGATAACTTGGTAATTGGTCCAATGTGAAAGCTTTTCGTAAACATCCTGTTTGGTTCTTAAAGTATGGTCTATTAGTATGTCTGTTGATGGAAATTTACCTTCAAAAGTTCCATGATAACATGCCCAATTGTCAGCATGATAAATATTATTATTTTTAATGTATGTTGAAATGTCAGTATAGTCAAGAAGAATGTAAGGGTATTTGGAAGAGAGAGGAGATGAAGCTAAAAATCTGGAATCATTTAACTTGGTCAGAAGAGGATGATTGCTAACAGAATTAAGTTTTAAAATGAATTTGAACTTTAAATATTTATATCTAATAAGCAAAGAAGAGATATTGCATTCAACTTGCATTGAGACTATAGGGGTTGTCTTCATAGCGCCTGTGATCAAACGAAGATTACTGTTTTGAATTTTTTCCAGTTTGTTTACTAAAACAGAGTTGGAAGCATAGCAATAAAAGCTATATTCAAAGTGAGAACGGACTATAGATTTGTACAACATAAGTAAAATTTTTGGATCAGCTCCCCAATAAGTTCTGGCAAGTGATTTCAATATATTGAAAGCACGCAACGCTTTGTCAGCTAAACCATAAACATGTCTTTGCCATGATAAATTCCTGGCAAAAATAACACCTAGAAACTTAACCTCATCATAAACAGGAAGTAAATTACCATCATAAATGATGTTGGTAAGTAAAGATCTAGATCTGCTAAAAGCTATGACTCTAGTTTTGTTTGAATTAACATCTAACTTTAAGTAATTAAAGTAGCATTTCAAATCTTTCAATGCATTATTTAGCTTACTTTCTACTGACCTTATGTTAGTACCAGTGCAATAAACTGTCAGATCATCTGCATATTGTAAACTATTTACATCAGTACCTAATATGTTATTTAACCTATGTATATACAAAATGTACAACAAAGGACTCAATATCCCTCCTTGACACACACCCTTGTATGATAATTGAGGTCCATACAAATTGTTTTTTCTTTTTACATATACAAATCTACCATTTAAAAAGTTGAAAATCCATGTTATTAACTTTACAGGTATTCCAAGAAGATATAATTCATTAGCAAGGATGTGATGATCTACATTATTGAAAGCACCGGTGATGTCAAAAAAAATACTAATCAAGAACTTATTGCTAGCAAATGCATTGTGTATATCTAAATTCAAATGATTTAAACTTTCTACAGCGGAATGTCCTTTCCTAAAACCAAACTGATTGCAAGGTAATAACTTTTTGGATTCTATAAAATATTCAAGACGCTGTTTTATTAACTGTTCAAATAATTTAGCTGCACAGGAAGTAAGAGCTATAGGCCTATATGAGTCATGATCATTTAAATCTTTACCAGGCTTGAGTATAGGAACAAGACAATCAGTCTTCCATGATTTAGGAATGACCATATTACTCCACAGTGAATTAAATATATTTAAAACAATTTTTTGACTAAATGAGTCAAGATTTTTGAACATTTTGTAAGATATGTGATCTAAACCAAAAGCAGTGTCCTTACGAGAATATATAGCACTTGTAAATTCGGAAAATGTAAATGGTTTTAAGAAGAACTTGTTGACATTGTTATCAGTGTTATTGACTGGAGGATCAAATGTTGACAAATTAGTAGGATTGGAAGTGTATTTGTCTAGAAATTGTTGTATCCATCTGTCATCATTAGAATGATTATGTGGAGTAATATAGGTTTTATTAAATTTTCGAATACTGGACCAGATAGTTGATAATGGAGTTAGCCGATTGAATGAATTGCAGAGTTCTCTCCATGCAGTTTGTCTTTCCCTATTTATGGTTAATTTCTTTAGAGCTTGCTGCTTTTTAAATAATAGGTATTTTTCTATTGTAGGATTAGCTTTGAAGTCCAAATAAGCAGACTTGCATTTATTAACAGCCTGTGTACAGATATGGTTCCACCAAGGCAAATTCAACTTTCTTTTTAATTTACTACAACTCTGAGATACTGAATTGTAGGGTTTATTAGCAGTATTAGCTTCAGAAACACCTTCTAGCAGAATGTTACATAACATGTCATAACACATATCTGAATTGGATAAATCAAAATTGGAATTATTTAATTTTAAACGTACCACATGTTGATACTTCGGCCAATCAACACACTTATAATTAGGACTGAAATAATTAGAATTAACATTACTGTTATTGTTTATATTTTCAGGGTTACATACAAGGGTTGTGACTGCTGGAAGATGATAACTACAAAATGAGTCATCATGCACATGCCAGTTACATCTTAAGGCTAATAAGGGAGAAACAATTGTAAGATCCAACGCATTTGGCTGCCATGTATGAGATCCAACAGTTGTTGCTGAACCATTGTTCAACAAGCACAAGTTATTGTCATTTATAACATCTAGAAGGGTTGTACCACGTGCATCTGTAGACACACAACCCCACACAGTATGATGTGCATTAAAATCACCAGCTAGTATTAAAGGTTGTGGAACAGACTTTATCAAATTGTCAAGCTGTATATAGTTAAAATTAGAAGGAGTAGCAGATGTTGGACTGTAAAAACTAACTATTGATAAAGTGTCATTGTTTATATATATTTGAATGGCTATATTTTGTAAAGAACTATCTGCATAAGTTTGTATCTTTTTATAATTAATATAATTTCTAATTAATATTGCAACACCATTATGTTTAGATCCAATATCTAATCTTTCTATTTTATAACCTTTGATATTTATTGTTTTCGATGGTTGTAACCAAGTTTCAGAAATTAAAGCTATATGTATATCATTTTCGTATAAATAGTGTGAAAAGACATGCTTATGACTTAGCAAACTCTGAGCATTCCATTGGACTATATTGAGCTTATCCATTAGTTTTAGTTGTACTGTTTTTACTTATATTGAAATTATCCAGTAAAATTGTTTTAATGACGTCAGATGTTATGGGACTGTCTGATTTGGTTTTTTGCGCGCTAATTTTTATAATAGTGGATATAATTAAGTTCAAAATACGATCAGATTGCAAAAAATTTTGAATATGATGGTCAGATTTCGTTTTGGTCAAGTCAGGGAAATTTTTGTCATTGAATAGATCGACATACTTCTTTTGTTTGTATTTATTATTATTCTTTTCAATTTCTTCTTTTCGTTTAGGACACTCTGCCGAAATAGATATGTGATTGCCATTACAATGCACACATACTGCATCTTTTACAGCTATAGTACATTCTTTAAAATGGTGGCTGCCGCCACAAATAGAGCATTTCTGGGTATTTTTACAAAATTTTCCAATGTGGCCATATCGTAGGCACCGCAGGCACTGGCTTACTGGTGGTATAAAAACGCTTACCTGAAAATACCAGCTGTTAATGTCTACACTGTCAGGAAGCGTGGGACATGAAAAGGTAATTGCAACCGTCTGTGTAGGTAGCAGAATCGGATTTCCATCTTCGTCACGTCCACGGCGCATCAGGCGTCGTACAGACACTACGTCTTTAGAGCTGGAAATGCCGGTATAAATGTTAGAATTGGACATGTAAGTGGGAACACCCCGTATTACTCCTGTTATTTCAGTTAGTGTCGCAGGTATTGTGGCTTTTAGATCCAAGTCTTTCTGGACTTTAATATTATTTAGAGCCATATTTGCCAGGCCGGGCCGCTCGAATATAGCCGCGACCTTATATCGGTTGATACGTTTGAACCGTTTTATGCCTTTATGATGCCGCTTAAGGACCGCGCCTAGCGACATCAGATCACGATCGCCAATGGGTTTCGTGGAATCATTACTTTCATATATGACTAAATATTCAAAATTTCCGCCGTCCTCGGGATACTGACGGACGTAATTGTCGACTTTAAACACTTTGTACTTATCCATCTCATCATCGTCGGACTCCGACCTAGACGGAGGATGCTCCTCTTCTACCTTCCGTTTTTTTTTCTTCGCCGTCATTCCGGCCACGGTCAGGCCTCTTCAATAAAGTTTAATTCTCAAATTAAGTGAAATTTAATTTTTATGTTTAAAAAACGCGCCCACTCCGTTCAAAATTTTCCCGCCTTTTTTTCAGAAGTAATATCAATCTCACTAAATTTAATAATAGTTGTCCTTTATATTTTTTTTGTCCTTAATAGTTTTTTTTTTTTTTTTTTTTTACATCAGCTCACCTTTCCTTATCTGTTCTTTACTTTACTTGACACTTATCCATCTGTCTTCATTTTTCAGACTCCCCTGAAAATCCAAAATGATGACCCGCAGAGCTACAACTCGCGACATGGAGGATAAGCTGAGGGCAACTCTTAAAGAGCTGCAGTCCTCCAAGAACCTGTGTCAGCAACTGCTGCAGGAGAGAGATGACAGCGAGGTGGAAGTGAAGAAAATTATAGATAAAAACACCGAGCTTAAGAATGAGTTGGCTGAGTTACATATCCAACATATGGATGTACTCGACCAATACCAGCAAGTCCGGGCAATTGTATCAAATTTTGACCAGTGTAGTGATGCACATGAGCTGGCTCTAAAACGTATTGTTGAACTCGAGTCTCAACTGAGTGAAGCCCATGAGGTTATAACCAACTTGCAATCCACTCAAATTGATAAGCAGGTTATATCTACCCATAGCCTGTATGATGAGCTAGTGGTATGTGGTGAATCCAGCTCAGTGTGTAACCTGCCGTCGGTCACAATTGACTTGACTAGTGACGACACCAATACCAACATTCGTCCTCACTTTAAAAGTGTTAATAAAATTAAAAAATACCTAAAAATTAAGAACTTTATTAAGAAAACAAAAAAGGCATTAAATAAGCAACATTATTTTAAAACAAATACATCTCTCAGAAGAGAACGTATGCACTTAATAAATAGATTAGAGTCATGTACACATGATCTAGAATACAGTAGGTCTATTTATGATGTTGATACACAGCGTTTACGGGATGAGTTGCTATTACGAGAAATTTCAATTAATGATATTTTTAACAAATATGAAGCCGCTCAAACACAACTGAGCGAGCGCATGCGCGAGGCTAGTGAGCTGATGGATCTAGTGCGGTACAATGCTGAGAGGTATGAGTCTTTGACGAATAATCTCTCCTTCAACTGCGCCCTCTCGTTGTCTGATCCTGAACCTCAACCAATTCCTGAGGCAACTCTTCCGGTAGAACGCTGTATCAAGGAAAACAGTGATAACAAAACACTGATTTTTTCAGACCGGCTAGGTGTAGGTCTCGGGTCATTGTTAACTTGTAGGCTTACTCATAAAGCTACTAATTTCTGTTATGATAACCTGCCTTATAAATTATTAATACAAAAAATTGCTCAGGCAGAAGTTGATAAGAAGACTACTGTAGTTATACTGCTAGGTAATAGCTTTGGACTTAAAAAGAAGGACATTGTAGATGGTGTTGACACGTTATTAAAATTGAACGTAGGGAAGCTTATGTTATGTGCCCTACCTTATTCTGACCTGTTGTCAGATAGACAAAATAGATATATTCAGTATCTGAATAATTTAATGTACACTTTATCATGGCATAATGATAATATCTTATTTTTTGACACAAATAAATTTATTTGCGGCTTCAAACTGACGCAGGAAAATATGTTTATTCCTAAGAGATATAAACAAATGATTGCTACATTGATAGCGTATAATATTAACTTTGTTGTTGATAAAACAACAAAATCTAGCTTAGAAGACGAATCAGTATTATTTAGTTATTCGAATAATGCTGTGATTGATTGTTTAAACTCCCGATGGCGACAATAGAGATGCATTCTAGTATCTCTGGCATATCACAAACGTGTGCAGATTATAGGAAGGAAGAGAGACCGGGCACGTTAAGATTATTTAGTCAAAATATACAAGGATTTTGTTCAAAAATGTTAGAAATTGAATTATATTTAGAAAAATCTCAATATGATATTGTTTGTATTTCCGAGCATTGGCTTAAAGAGCATGAAATGTTAATAAATTATGAGAATTACACAGTTGTAAGTTGTTATAACCGCAAATCCAGGCTTCATGGTGGTACATTAATATTACTTAGGAAAATTATTAAGTCTAAAGAAAGAAAAGATATAGTTGGACTTTCGGTGGAACAGATTATTGAGATTTCCTGTGTTGAGCTGGATAAGCACATTGTTGTATGTGTATACAGACCCCCAAATATTCAGCATTTTGGTATGTTTGAATCAGTAATGGAAGATGTGTTAAAAAAAATATTTGTAAGCAACAAGTCAATTATAGTTTGTGGTGATTTTAATATCAATATTTTGGAAGAAACCAGCTATACTGCTAGACTATTGGGCCTATTCAAAGCGTTTAACTTAACGCACGTCTTTTGTGAACCAACGCGAGTAACTTCTACTTCTGCGACTTGTATAGATAATGTCTTCTGTAGTTGTGAATATTTAGATAAAGCAGTAGTAAATCACTTGCCGTCAGATCATAGTGGTCAAAACGTCACCTTTAATTCTGCCATAAATTTAACAAATATAAAAATAAAAAGTAGAAATGTAACATCTCGGAACTTACAGAAATATAATGACAGTCTATGCAACAAATTAAGTGTTCCCAAGTTTAACTTAGATGATCCTGATAGACTTTACGCCGACTTTTTTTCAGTAGTACATACAGAATTTAATACTTTTTTTCCGATTAAATCTAAAACCTTAAAACCAAAGTTCACTTTTAGTGACTGGGCCACCATAGGTATACGTAGGAGTAGAGTAAGGCTATTTGAGCTTTATGAATTAAAAGCCCAGTTTAACAATGCAGTTCTTACTCAGTATGTTACTAAATATTCAAAATTGTTTAGGAAAATATGTCAGGTGGCTAAATCGATGTACATTAGGCAAAAAATTAAGGCCTCTGATAATAAAATAAAGACCACTTGGAATATAGTTAATAGTGAAACTGGTAAAACCAAAAAACTAAATACAGATTTCACGCTAGAGACTTCGCGTGGTCTTGTTAATTCAGACTCTGATGTAGCACAGGAATTTGAAACGTTCTTTACAAACGTCCCTGTGAAAACAACAGAGTCTTTAAACTGCTCACCTTCACTTTCAATTACACTTCTTAAAAGTAACATAGCGGCGTGTCCTATGGAATTTAAATTCGTCTACATTAACGTTCGGTCTATCATGAAAGCCTTTAGTGAAATAAAAATTAAACCCACCGAAGATCTTTGGGGAATGTCTGTAAAATCATGTAGAATTATTATTAATACCGTGGCGCCCTATTTGGCCATGATATTTAATAAGTGTGTTGATCAGGGAGTCTTCCCGGATTTAATGAAATACAGTAAAGTAATCCCCCTTTTTAAATCCGGTAATAGTAGAGACCCTAATAACTATAGACCAGTATCCGTCTTGCCAGTTTTTAGTAAAATTTTTGAAAAGATAATGCTTACCCAAATGTTACATCATTTTAACGCAAACAACATCCTGCATGATCAACAATATGGTTTCACCAAAGGCCGTTGTACTACCGATGCCGGTGTAACCTTGATTAAGCATATCTTTGACGCATGGGAAAACTCACAGGATGCAATTGGTATCTTTTGTGACCTCTCAAAGGCATTCGATTGCGTCAATTATGAAATACTTTTGCTGAAATTGGAACATTACGGTGTTAGAAATGGAGCACTCCAACTTGTAAAATCATATTTAGAGGACAGAAGGCAAAATGTTCAAATAAATGGTGTTAAATCTTTAGGCTCTATAGTAAAAATGGGTGTTCCTCAAGGATCAATTCTAGGCCCTTTCTTATTTTTAGTATATGTTGAAATATAGGACGCAAGGAGGTTTATATACTTCGATACGGCGACTCTTTCTCTCGCTGTCTGTTCCGTGTGTCACCAAGTCGAATATAATTGTATTCCGATATTTATACATTATATTATTAATCTTTTATGTCTCGTATTATTCCAAGAGGTTATGGGCCGTCCCATACCTAATAGGTATAAGTATTGAAAATTAAAATTTATATTTTGAAAAAGTCAAAGTCATAAAATTTTCATAACCTAGAATTCCACCGGTCGCCGGTCGTATTACAGTTTAGTATCGAAAGCAAGTTCTCTTTCAGCGTTTTCAGCCTAAAAACACAATAATGTCGACAAATAATAACCATAATGGGTTTATGAGCATAGAAAAGCTGTCTGGAAGAGAAAATTATGCGACATGGAATTTTGCAGTGAAGGCTTATATGCAGCTTGAAGATCTATGGGAATGTATCGAGGTCAGTTCTGGAGTGACTGTAGATCCTAAAAAGGATGTCAAGGCGAAATCAAAACTTATTTTGCTCATTGATCCCATGATTTACGTGCATATTAGAGAGGCCGCTACTGCAAAGGAGGTTTGGGACAACTTGTCACGAGCATTTGACGATTCCGGGCTAACGAGAAAAGTTAGTTTGCTAAAAGATTAAATAAATACCACTCTGGAATGTAGTACATGCGTGGAGGACTATGTGAATAAAATTATGACCTCCGCGCACCGGTTACGAAACATTGGATTTAAAGTCGATGACGAGTGCCTTGGGACATTGATGCTGGCGGGCTTGCCGGATACATACAAGCCCATGATTATGGCCATATAGAGTTCCGGAGTAAAAATTTGTGCTGACTCAATAAAAATAAAGTTAATACAGGAGGTAAAGCCGGGTCAATCTAGCGCATTTTACTCAAACTCAAAAAGCGGACAACAGCGGAAGCAAGAACAAGGGCATTCTAAGGGCCCCAGATGTTACACTTGCAATAAATTTGGACATATAAGCAAAAATTGTTGGCATAAGAAAAATAAAACAGATAAGAAAGATAACGGTTTTATTGCTGCTTTTTCAGCCACCACGTTGCAGGACTCGCTGAACTGGTACATCGACTCCGGTGCGTCGATGCACATGACGATGCACAGGGAATGGCTCGATGATATATCAACTCCACCTATAAAAAGTATCAGAATTGCTGACAGTAAAGTACTCCGTGTAGAAAGTTGTGGTAATGTAACTATCAAAGTACTGAATGCACAAGGATGCGTCGATAAAATACAGGTGAGAAATGTTCTTTATGTACCAGACTTGTCTACAAACCTGATATCAGTGAGTAAAATGATAAAAAGTGGCTGCAAAATTGAATTTCATGAAAAAGGTTGTAAAATATCTAACCATGAAGGACAGACAGTAGCAAGTGCCAACCTAATAAATGATATGTATAGATTAGATATACTGAATGCAGAAGCTCACGCTATGCCCGCCATTACTGAAGATGATAACTACCTGTGGCACCAACGGATGGGCCACCTGAATTTTACTGATATGAAGAAACTTCCGAACTGCACTACCGGTGTAAAATTGTCTCCGGAGAAAGATAATATTACCTGTATTAGTTGTATAGAAGGTAAGCAAACAAGACAGTCATTTCCAAGTGAAGGCTCCCGGGCAACTGAGTTGCTAGAAGTCATCCACTCCGATGTATGTGGACCGATACAAACTGTATCACTTGGAGGTGCCCGGTACTTTGTTACTTTCATAGACGATTTTTCACGTAAAGTGTTTGTATATCCTATTAAAAGTAAAACCGAGGTACTGGAAAAATTCATCGAATTTAAAAATAGAAGCGAGAATGAGTTGGACAAGAAAGTTAAAAAGTTAAGGACTGACAATGGCAAGGAGTATATAAATGTAAATTTTTCTAAATATTTGAAGCAGTTTGGTATTTTGCACCAAAATACTAACCCGTATACGCCAGAACAAAATGGTTTGAGTGAGCGCATGAATAGAACATTAATAGAAAGGTCCAAATGTATGCTATTAAATGCCCAATTACATAATAATTATTGGGCGGAAGCAGTAGTTACGGCAGCTCACATTATCAACCGATCACCGACAAGAGCGCTGTCTTACATCACTCCGGAGGAGGTTTGGACAGGCAAGAAACCCGATTTAAACCATTTGAAGGTTTTTGGGTGCAAGGCGATGGTGCATAGTATACCAAAAGAACGTCGTCAGAAGCTAGATGCTAAATCACGTGAGTTGGTTTTTGTTGGGTATAGTGACTGTGTAAAGGGTTACCGTTTCATAGATCCCAAAACCAAAAAAGCGATAGTGAGCAGAGACGTTGTATTCCTCGAGGCCACCGTAGATAAACATTTCATAAGAAATGAGTCAGTTCCTGAAAAAGAAAAAGTTATTAGTAACGAGAATAAAGAAAAGAAAATATGTAATAAAGAGTTGCATATATCCAAAAAGATTTACTTACCTTTGACTGAAGATGATGTGGATGTAGCAGAAGAAACCAGTTCCAGGTGCACTGATGATGATAATAATACTAACCAGACATCAGTATCATCGCACTACTCCGATCCTGATGACGAAACATACATACCTGATGAGAGTGTGGAGACCCCACAGTTTAAGAAGGTTCTTCCACGACGAGGTGAAATATATCAAACAGACTCACCTAGTAAAGAAAGCGATATAGATACAGACCAGTCTTTTGTTTGTATGAATGGTGAATCTGCCATGGGTATTTTAGATAAAGATCCACAAAGCCTTTCCGAAGCCATTGAGAGCAAACAGGCAGACAAGTGGATAGAAGCAATGACAGAAGAATACCAATCTTTACTTTTTAATAATACATGGACGTTGGTTAATCCACCCCATAATAGGAAAGTTATTCCATGCAAGTGGGTATATAAAACGAAGACTGATGAGTTGGGTAATGTCACAAGGTATAAAGCACGACTGGTTGCTAAAGGCTTCCAACAGAAGAAAGGTATAGATTACCATGAAATTTATGCTCCGGTGGTACGTTACTCTTCTATCAGATATGTGATGGGTTTAGCCGTGAAACACAACCTAAAGATACAACAGATGGATGCAGTTTCTGCATTTTTACAAGGTGATATTGACGAAGAAATCTTTATGGAACAACCATCATATTTTAAAGAAGGTGACAAAGTATGTAAGCTGAACAAATCTATTTATGGTCTTAAACAGAAAGCCCAGAATGAAGAGGAAATATTAAATAACATTCCATATCAAGAGTTGATAGGATGTTTGTTGTACTTATCACAGGGTACCAGGCCTGATATAGCTTATATTGTAAGTCAGTTAAGTCGCTATAATAATAAGCCGACAGCACAGCACTGGACAGCCGCAAAAAGAGTGCTGAGATATTTAAAAGGCACACAAAATACGAAACTAACATTCAAGAAAAACAATGGCGATATAGTTGGTTACTGCGATGCAGATTGGGCAACTGACAAAGAAGACAGAAGATCATGTACAGGGTACATTTTTACTTTTCAGGGTGCTGCCATTAGTTGGTGTTCTAAACGGCAGCCCACTATTGCTTTGTCGAGCACCGAGGCAGAGTATATGTCACTGGTCACAGCGATACAGGAAGCCATATGGCTCAAACAATTACAAGAAGATTTCTGGCCCACTCTGTCAGATACGCCGATGTTAATTTATTGTGATAATCAAAGTGCTATCAGTATTTCAGGTAACGACATCTATCACGCAAGAAGTAAGCACATTGATGTGCGTTACCATTTTGTGAGGGAGCGGATCTCAAACAATGAAATCACCGTCCGCTACAAGAGCACTCAAGACATGATGGCAGATGCTCTGACGAAGGGACTGCATCGACCTAAGCACGAGGCCTTCACCAAGGCAATGGGATTGCGTCCAGAGGAGGGTGTTGAAATATAGGACGCAAGGAGGTTTATATACTTCGATACGGCGACTCTTTCTCTCGCTGTCTGTTCCGTGTGTCACCAAGTCGAATATAATTGTATTCCGATATTTATACATTATATTATTAATCTTTTATGTCTCGTATTATTCCAAGAGTATATATTAATGACCTACCGCAGATAATACAGAGAAGGGCAGAAATAGTGTTATTTGCTGATGATACCTCTTTGATTTTTAAAGTAGGTAGACATGTAAATAACTTGGACGACGTGAATAATGCTATTGTTCAAGTCCATAACTGGTTCACTACTAATAATTTGGTATTAAACAGTAAAAAAACTAAATGTGTAAGATTCTCATTACCTAATGTAAGAAGTAGTGAATGCGATGTAGTATTAAATACAGAAAAACTTGAATTTATTAATGACACTGTTTTCTTAGGTATAACGCTTGACTCTAAATTACAGTGGGGCCCACATATAACAGCTTTAGTTAAGCGGCTCAGCTCCGCCGCCTACGCTGTCAGAAAAATCAGACAGCTATCCGATGTCGAAACTGCAAGAATAGTTTATTTCAGTTATTTTCATAGTGTCATGTCGTATGGTATACTATTGTGGGGCAGAGCAGCTGACATCGAATCGGTTTTTATTTTACAAAAGAGGGCCGTTAGGGCCATCTATAATTTAGAAAGTCGCGATTCGCTGAGGGAACTGTTTAAGGAAATAAATGTTATGACTGTTCCATGTCAATATATCTATGAGAACATAATGTATACCAGAAAAAACTTACATCTATTTAAAAAGCTGGGTAATAGTCATCGTTATAATACTAGAAATAAGGACAAATTGGATCAACCACACTTTCGGCTAGCAAAAATTCACACATCTTTCATGGGATACTGTGTTAAGTTCTATAATAAAATACCGTTAAGCATTATCAGTCTTAGTGAATCCAAATTCAAAACGTGTGTAAAACGTACGCTATGCAGGAAGGCTTACTACACACTAGACGATTATTTGAAAGATAAAGATGCTTGGCTAGGTGCTGGTCCAGCTCCACCGGAACGGGAATAACTAGAATCTTTTGTTATGGTTCATTCCTATATTTTCCCTCTTCCTTCTCTTAATCTAGCACTATTGACATATTTGACACAAATGTTTCCTTTTAAAATATGGGCATCATGTAGCCACTTTAAATATAATTTTAACAAAGTAATATTTATGTCTAATTGTAGCGGGTCTTGCCTCATGCTTATTATCCTTTCTGAACTGTTGTCTCTGAGGTGAGGTGTTGGTCATGCTCACTTCAATGTCCTTGTTTGCGGTGGCTTTGTGGAGCGGGTCACCCTCTTCCCTCTATTATGGTTGAGGAGAGTGATGCCGCTTTTCAAGTCATGCTCGTGCGCGGGCGCTGCTTGCGGGGATTGGTCCACTCACTTTCCTCCTAACAACATTGTCGTTAAATACTATTTATTTACTTAGCATGGAAGGCATCACACCAAAGCAATTATCATAATATCCACCCCTGTTTTATCAATTATTATTTGGTTCGTAAACGTTTCATTTGATGTAAGTATGAGTAGGTATGCACATCACACTAAACTAGCATTCTCATTTGATTTACATATATGATTATTATTTACTATTAGCTATTTAGTGGCAATGGTGTTGCCTGCTCATATTATTTTTTTTTATGCTGTTCCTGAGAATGTACACTATCTTTCATTCATTGAAAAGAGTAACCATTGAGTTTCTTGCCGGCTCTTCTCAGTGGAAGCAGCATTCCGAACCGGTGGTAGATTCTGACTATTCATAAATGCTTTGTTGGCTTACATGAATAAAAACAATTTTGAATTTTGAATTTTTTTTGAATTTTGACACTTTTGTCACAATGAAAGTACTGACTTCAATTACTCTGGTAGAGTCCTTGTGACTTTAGATTGTGTTTCGCCATCATTAATGGAAACTTGAATCATCGCAGGTTTTAATGCACACATAAAAAAATACTTACTACAAATCTGTCCTATTAAACTAAATGCTAGACCAGAGTGGGAATCGAACTGATCCTCTGAGCTATGGGAGCGGCCCGTTTAATCTCTAGGCTATTGATACTTACGCTGCAATGCTTATTAACCGACTTCCATAAAATAAGGAGGTTCTATCGAGGTTCATCTTTATGTATGTTTGTAGATACTCTACTGTTGACGTACATATTTTTTACAAATAATGTGTCAAAATTTTTAGAATTTGCGTCGTGATTTCGTACTGTACACGCTTTTAATTAGGAAAATTATTTAAATGATCACGTGCGTATTCAGCTACCATAATATTCCTTATGTATAGCAATCTCGTTATATATAGAGGCACCAAATATTCACAAACTCTCCGCCGTCAGACCTGATAATTCGGTCGGCAATTTGAATTTCAGTAAATGGGGCAAATTGCAAATTGGCGGGTCCGCGATGCCTATGAGCGCGAAACAGCCTAATGTGGGCCTGCTTTGATACGTCATTTGAAAGGGACTCTGTCAATTACTTACTTTCTCGGGACACGTCCTAATTCTGAATATTTTAGGCTCTAATTTATGATTAATGGAAAATATATTAGTACAACTAATAACATTCTTAGATAATATAATTATCTTAGGGCATAAGTCTCGGATGGTAGAAATGTAGGATTTTATGTTACTTGTTTTTTTAATAAACAAATGAAAGTCGGTTCCAATAAACGATCTCGTGTGTATGATGGCGTAAATTTTGGATTCTTTAATTTGATAACGGAACCCTGAAAAAATACGTAATCTACAAAACAAAAGTACGAAATGATATCCTAATTTAGCAAAACCAGTACCTAACTATAAATATTTTGAGACATGGTCCAAATTATATCAAGATTTCTATAAACGTGCGTGCTACAATACAAGTGGAAAGTCTTGGCTTATTGCTATTTGTGGCGATAATTACTTCATTTATGGCGAACAACGCTGCTATTGTTCGGCCGAAGGCTCCGGTGTGCTTGTTAAGGTGTCAATGGGTTTATTGCGGAAAAAAACGATCGCGTGACCGCACTTGCGTTGAGAAGTAGCGGCTGGTTGGGAGGAGTTGTGTCTGGGAGCGGATCCAGGCAATAGTAGCAAGAGGATACATAGTGAAAATAAAAAAACAACAAATGATTTTTATATTTCCTAGTATCCTTTTTAGCATTTTTCACTAAACATTTTGAAGTTGCAGTAAATAATTTATGAATGCAAGGCATTATAATATCAGTATTTGCTGTAAATACAAAACACCCAAACAGTTTTTGTGTTTATTTAGAGAAATTACCACACTTTTGACGACCGCTTGGCGCAGTGGTTCGAACGTAGGCCGCTCGGCTCACTGCACCGGGTGGTTGCGGGTTCGATTCCCGCCGGAGAAAATTTCAGAAATTGACTTTTCGTAATTTTCCCTGATCTGGGAGTCACTGGGATCGCCCCCAGTCCATTGGACACCCATAGTAAAAGCATTGCTTAGTTTGGAACCAAACAATAGGTGTGTCAGTCTGGCTATATTTATTATTTATTTATTTTTCAATTACACTATCATAGATAGCTAACTTTTAAAGTATATTTTGCGATAAATTATTGCCCTGGACTTGTTACATGCAGACAGCTGATGTCATAGTTAAGTCGTTACAAAGTACCTGTCCACACCCATATCGCCCCGTTAGTCACGTTTTGCGGTGACAGACTCGTATTAATTAACTTGGTCCGAGCCAATTAACTAGGTCATGATAAAAGAAATGTGTCTACCTAAATTATAGACCAGTCAGTAATTCATGAATGCCTCTTACATATAGGTACATTATACGTACTTTTATATAGGTTCTTAGATCTGAATAATACTTATAATTATGACCTTTTTTCTTTTGTGTATCCGGTTGTCATTTACAGCCAATCAGAACCATGAAAAATTCTTAAAACGAATTCAGTCCCACAAACTTATTTGGCCCGCTGACAACGTCGCTAGTATTGATACAAGCCTGTCAAAATATGACATTCCGCTATTGTAAACTTTAGTTCCTATTTTGGCCACCGGGCCGGATAAATTTGTGGCACTGTACGAACACTGAAAAACAAATGAAAATCGGGGAGTTTGAATTGTTCTGCTCTCGGATCGTGTCCATCAAGGCCATTACATTATTGTCCTATATGTCAGCCTGAGAAAATATCGACATTCAGCCGAATAAGGTCAGACAGGAATCTGACCCCAATGTCCTCAATGCAAATTAGGAAAACCCAAAAGTTCCCACATTGGCCAGGACTTGTCCATGATTTTGTGAGAACATGGCCGCTCTACAAGCCCGTCCGTCGCAGATGGAGCAATTTGCCGTGCGGGCGACGGCGCTTAAAATTAGATTCGCGACAATTCGTCGCCGTGTAAGTACATGCGTCATTCGTGGTTGGTACAGGTTCTGTTAACTTTGTATCACTACATAGTATAAAACAAAGTCGCTTCCCGCTGTCTGTCCCTATGTATGCTTAGATCTTTAAAACTACGCAACGGATTTGGTTGCAGTTTTTTTAATAAATAGAGTGATTCAAGAAGAAGGTTTGTATGTATAATACATGCATAATATAGTAGATAAACAATGAAAATTTTAGAGCCATGCGAAGTTGGAGCGGGTCGATAGTCTTATTATATTAGAAAACTGGTAAAAAAATATTTATTATTATTTATTATGCGTTGTTCTTATTGAGAACGATAACGCGACAATCGCGCGAAAAGCTGTCTTCTGTTTAATATTTGATATGAATTAGATAAATATAAACTAAAACTATCAAATAGTTTATTGATTATAGTCACAATAACTTCTGACTTTAGTTACTTGACATTTAAGTATTTCAAGATTTTAGAATTGATGTGTAGATCACTGGTCAAGATCATGAATTGACGCAAAAGTTGGAATTTAACAAAAGTTAGTTCAATCCCTCAAACCTACGAAACCTTAGTCAAACGGACACTAATGAACTAAAACAAAACCCAGAAGGTTCTGTACCTAATACTGATACCCACCCCTTAATGAGTCATACACTAGTAGGGTTGCAGAAGAGGGTGACTATTAGTCACCCCGACCCTAAAATGGACACTAATGAGGACCGACGGAATCCTGTTTTAAATTTTAAATGAGTTAGTCATGGGTGGAACCTAAAATACGGGGTAGTATGAATTTTAAATATAATAGGTACTAGTATTACGCTGCGTTCTAGGTAATTTGTACGAATATCGGGCGTTTTAGACAACGCGTGTTACGTCACGACATTGCTTCGAAATTCAACCGCAGGCTTGCTCAGGAAAAAGGAATCTACGAAGAAAAAGCTGTAAAAATTTGGAGGTATATCTATATATTAATACGTGAACCAAAAACTTTCAGCCGCTTAATACGAGAATAACGCGGACGGAGAAGTATGAAATTTGGCACACTTCTAGTTTATATAGAGATGGAGTGCAGAATCCTAATATTTTTATATTATAATACTTAAGAATACATTAAAATTAATGAATACAACATTACACACACTACCATGAATTGACACACACACATTTATAACCTCTACACCGACTGACTGTCTGACTGACAAACGGTGACAGTTTTTGGAGAGCGGGACTTCCATAGTGCATTCTGCGTGCCAGTATCAAATAGTCTTTGACAATAACACCTAAATGACGTTTAAAATTAGAATTTTAATGAATTATGGTCTAATTTCGAACATTATTCCGGGAATAATTTAGTAATGTTTATCATTACTTCTTTTCTATTATAAAACTGTATTATAGGTAATTATTTATTAGAATTATTAACATGTTGTCTCACGATGTTGTTGCCGCAATAAAGTCATGCAATTCAAATTGCGATCCGCACATGAATAGCAAGAGGCTTTCAATTTTATATCAAGTTGCACGATGTCAAATAAACGAAGTATTATGTCAATAACTGAATGTCACCGCAATTGTCACGACCGTGACGTCATATCCGTTACACGAGTGACAGATTCATGTGTTCGGCAACACTGTTTTATCCAACAAGCCTTTATTTCGTACGAAAATAACCAGCGGACGAATCGGCCTTGACCGCTAAACGAGTCAGAACAGACGAGAGGTTCCCCTTTGTTTCGGTAGAAGTACGTACATTGCCAAATAGAACCACTCGATTAAATCAAAGGCTTTATCGTGAAGCTTGATTCTAATAGGAGGGATCACTGTTGCACTTAAAACGATCTGGGTGAGAGGCTTCTGATGAGACTGTGACCTTTTCTACCAGGGCGTCCGATGAAGGCGGTAGGGTATATAGGGCATGGCCCGTTGGAGTGAGAGGAGCTCAGTGCCACCAGAAACTATGTCTCTCACTTCGTTTTCCAATCTTTTTTTATTGACCACAATCTCTTGTTGTCAAGTGACGATGCGTTCGAAGATGAAGCACGCTTGCCTAGAAGATACCTGTTCACTTGAGTCTTGGTGTAGTCAGTTTATATCGGGATCGACTCATATCTATCTATTGGGGATCTATCTACAGAAGTATTCAAGTCATAGTCAAAGTCAAAGTCAAAGTGTTTATTTTTTTTAGGCCCACGGGGCACTTACAAATAGTCTTTTTTTTTTTATATCTACACAACCGGCTCGGAACGCGACCTCGACTGAGAAGATTCGGCAAGAAACTCAGCGGGCTTGTCTTTTTACATTTTGTTATATTCCCTTTTTTAACGTCAGTTGCTTATATAGTTAACTAGCTGTGCGCGCGACTTCGTCCACGTAGTATTTAACGTAGCAAAAATTTTGGGATTATCAGGATAAAAAGTATCCTATGTGTTAATCCCGATTATAAACTATCTGTTTTCCAAATTTTATCCAAATCCGTTCAGTAGTTTTTGCCTGAAAGAGTAACAAACATCCACACTCACAAACTTTCGCATTTATAATATTAGTAGGATAATAACAAAGGGTAGTGGATATATAAAATAAAGTCGCTTCCCGCTGTCTGTATGTCCCTATGTATGCTTAGATCTTTAAAACGAAGCAACGGATTTTGATGCGATTTTTTTTATAGATAGAATGATTCCAGAGTAAGGTTTAACTGTATAAAACATGCACAATATGTATCAGCATTGCAGCCGTGCGAAGCCGGGGCGGGTCGCTAGTATAAATATAAATGCTAGCTTGTGTAATAGACCTTATAGAAGGTTAATAGAGTACAATATCAAAATAATAAGATATCAAGTGCGCGATCCAGTTACATATTATAAACCATGTGCCGTATTAAGAGGCATCCACGGACATGTTGTCTGTGGAGGCATCACAAAAAAAGGCTGATCTCAATTTTTTTACTCTTCTTGTGGGTCACTCACAATTACTATCCTACTAATATTATAAATGCGAAAGTTTGTGAGTGTGGATGTATGTATGTATGTATGTATGTATGTATGTATGTTTGTTACTCCTTCACGCAAAAACTACTGAACGGATTTGGATGAAATTTGGAACACAGATAGATTATAACCGGGATTAACATATAGGATACTTTTTAACCCAATAATCCAATACTACGCGGATGAAGTCGCGGGGCACAGCTAGTAATACTTATATAATTGTCTTGCACTCAAAAATAGCTCAACAATTACGACCCACGTCACCCTCACATTAATCTCAGTCACCCAGATAGATAACAATTGATTCAATAAAGTTTCAGTGAGGCGACCACGTGCCTCGGCGTCATGATTCCACCGGCTCATGCCCGTAATTGGACAGGTCAATGAGATAATGCTGAATTATAATGAACCTTAATGCTCACAAGATAGGTTTGGATTTACCCAAACGCTCCAGGTGCACGTCGACGGCTAAGTAAATTCCTCATTATCATAACATTTTAAAGGTGGCTGAGCTAATCTGTAGCCAATTAACTACAGCTAGCGTAAGTATACAGGCTAGCTCGACCAGGGCAGTACCATCCTCTCACAGGTATCGGCGTAAATTTGGTCATTATTATAGCTGCGTTTCGTACAATGAGTGTCAGAGCTGGAAGACCAATCAACCGTGCCTTTCCCTACCTTTGTCCCACTCATCTTCAGGTCGACAACATCCGGGCAATGCTAGAACGATTTTATGGCATCAATAGCCTAGTGGTTCTCTAACCACCCCGGAACCTCGGCCGTAGAACCCGGAACATCTCGGCTACGAGGGCGGCACAAAGGGGTTCGATCCCCATCCTGGCCATTTAACTATTGAGGGGAGCCCACTACTGACACAAGCATTAGGTTAGCTGGAGGGAATAGTAGTAATGTGTTGAACCCACTTGGCTTTTTTTTAATGCTATAACGATATTAGTAGTATTAGATCTACTACTATAACTGTTTGGCATCTGGTGGGTCATACGCTTGTTTGCCTTTGTTAACAATCGGTGTAATGTAAATCATATTATTTTACAGACAGAGTTTAAAATATTGCCAACATTTTCAGTCACCTGTAGGTAAGTACTAGGAAATATGTGGCCGGGATTATACACCACTATTGCAACAAAAGTTTACACGACAACACAGCTTCCCGGCAATCCCGGAGAACTTCCATTCAATTTCCCGGTTGCTGTGAGCAACGGATTCGAATTGGCAAAGTTTGTCTCATTGCATGGCTCGGGATCGAGTGCATTGGGTCCCGGATATACCCGGCTAGATGCCCATCTCTAGTATTTATAAATTGAAATTGAAATAAATATATCGTTTTCAATTACATAAAAGTTATTTTTGTTGATTGTCGAAAACTACTTTTGTGAAAGATGGGGGTGAATTATTGAAAGATGTGATTTTTGAATATTCGCAGCGACAACCGTTTAGTCTAGTTACCAATGACTTGAGCGTAGGCCGCTCGGCTGACTGTACCGGGTGTTGAAAGTTTGATTCCCGTCGGGGCAAATTTAACAAAAGCCCTTTACGTAATTGGCTCGGATCGCACCAGTCCATTATACAGTACTCATAGTAAAAGTTTTGCTTAGTTTGAGACAATAGAGCGTTGTTAGTCTGGAGATTTTAATTATTACATTTTTTTTTATATATATTCGTATTTATTTTATTATTTCTTTGACAATAGCTTTAACTCGATATAATAGATACGAGTATTTATAAATATATCCAGCCTGGTTTAAACCAGTTTCAGGTTCCGCAATACAAGCTATCTCGACCCCTTCGTGAATAAGATTTTAGTGTGATTAAACTTCTCTAGATGAGAGCTAGGCCATTTCAAATATTCAAAATTGTTGACCTTGCACAAATAACACTTTTCAGAGAGAATTCATCAAACAATGCCACTGTGTTTCCTGAATAATTTGTTATGTCGTAGCGAAGCGTCGAACACTCTAAATGCCTAAATGAAGCTAAATAATGATGTCTAATTTGTAGAAGCCGGCCGAAAACAGATAATGTTTTCACCGTAATTTTGTTTGTACGCAAAATGTAATTTCGTTGTAACAATACTAAAGGAAAGGAAATAGGTGCTTGCTCCAAATTGAGTATTCGTTCCGTCTTTTAAATAATCTGTATAAAATTGTTAAAGACGAAAAAGGAAACTATATACTAGTAATAATATTTATGAAGAAGTAATTTGATTAATGAAAATCTACAAGACGTCGAGTAGCAAACTCAATCAATACTGTGCCGTATGATCACAGCAATACAAACTTTAGACTATGACTGTGCATATGAACGCTCTCTGTATAGAGTTATCTTTGATAGGGTTCGTATCAATCCATTACCCGCAAGACGTCCACTGCTGGACTTGTCTCTTCCAATAACTTCCACCTGAATCCACCATTTGGGGAGGACTCTCACTCTAAAGATACGTCTTTCGGCCCGTGTCCCTTATAATAATCCTACTAATATTATAAATGCGAAAGTTTGTGAGTGTGGATGTATGTATGTATGTATGTTTGTTACTCCTTCACGCAAAAACTACTGAACGGATTTGGATGGAATTTGGAACACAGATAGATTATAACCGGGATTAATATATAGGATACTTTTTAACCCAATAATCCAATACTACGCGGATGAAGTCGCGGGGCACAGCTAGTGTATAAGTATCTAAAGTCTAGACTGCAGTTTCAAACACGCCTGGGTCCTTCAATTTGAAACAGTAAACAATTGCAAATTCATCGCCATTCTCTTTCATACCCTTTGACATACAAATCCTGACACAATTCGCGCAACGCGAACCGTGTCGGCCGGACTGCAAACATCATTATTTTCACACTTTAAGGTCGCTACGTGCGTGCGACACGACCATTGAACCTAGACCTCTGGGTTTCAACACCGCACGCCTCTCCATACCGTGGTGTAGTTAGGTTATCGAGGGGCAGGGCGTGCCAAGCTATATTGGTCGTTTTTACGAGAGTGACTCAGAGTTGAGTCATTGCAGTCGTGTCTGCGTTTGGGGCATTCCTTTTTCATTATGGCGAACGATTTTAGTTGGTGAAGACGTGTTTGGGATCGTCTCAAGGGCGTCGTATTTGCATTTATTACACTTGATAATGGTTCAAGTAGAAAATTTGAAAGTTCTTCATGAGAAATGTAATACCTTTCCGTAACAAGGAGCAAACAGCACGGACTGATTTTGTAAATTAAATGGTTCCTAGACCAAGGCAAATCCAAGTTCAATCAAGGGACAAGCACAATCAGCTTTTAAAATTTGATTTTAAAATGGTATCTTATTATTCAAAGCGTGTTTATTACGCCACTTTAAAAAACCCGTTTTACTTAATTACACTATAATATCTATAACGACTCAAGGACTATTTTTATAAAAGTCGCATGTATTAAGATTGTGAAGCAATACTTTACAACAACCTTAGTTATGTCTACGTCTTATTTAGTTCGTGTCTATCGGGTGTGAAGTCATTTGAGGCGCTGGCGGCGATTAGCGCCACTATTGTGCTCCATTGATTGTATGAAAATGTACCTATAACTGGTGTCAGAGATGGAATAAATTAAGATTTAATTACAAACCGCGTGTCGTGGGGATCTAATGAGTCATCATGTTACTTCGTTAGTATAATGTCGTGTCAGCTGAGCCAAGGAAAATAATGTCAATAGAAGTGCAGTGATGCGTTCACTCGTAAGGGACAGCAACAGTACACAAGTCAGTAGGCATACCAATTAAAGCAAAGCCAACAATGTTTTAATGACTTTGGCAGTACACAATGAAATATCGACATTAGACACACGTCACACTAATTTTATGCGAATGATCTGCCACAGTCACTAATTTTGATTGGCATCAAAAAATGGAGCTTGGTGAACTAAAAACCGATACACTGAGCGAGAAAAAATCTCTATACATCCCCTTCACAGCTTCATAGTTTCCGCAGCTGTCAAAATGTATACCACGACTCTATACCGACCAAAATATTATCTTCCTCTATGACTATTAGAGAATAAGTCGTCACATGTGTAAAGATTTATAACACTATTCCACTGCTAGTAGGTATTAAGTTATTTCCTGTACTAGACGGTATTTTGTGTGACCTTTTAATAGGAAATAATGTAAATCATAAAACTAGTTTTATGTAGCAGGTAGTTATTTAAGTACTTATATAATTACTGAATAACTTATAACTCTTGTAATTTTCGTTATTATTCATACACACAAATGGTAATAAACTACCACTTCATACTAATAAGTGATTGTGGAGGATTAGTACAAGTTATTACAGTATTAAATAAATACCGATGATCAAATATTTCTAATAATTTCAATACATTTCAAAATAGCACCCTCTAGCAAAAACGTGCGGCATAAAAACATTCAATTATCCGATCTGTTTTTGATTACGTTCAAAACTTATACTAATACCACTGTTATGTCCTATTAATCTTGTTTTATTTATATACTTTTATCCCCTCAGAAGTGGTAAATATCTGTACCTAATCAGTAAAGTTTCGTAAAACTAGAAGATGATGGTAAAACACAATTGGAAAGACAAAATAAAACAGAAGCCGTGGAACTAACGAAATCTATACACGTAATAAACGGTTTCACAAACCATGCAACTTTTAACTGAATAATTAAACTGTGAGAGGCATCTGCTTAGAAACACTAGGTTCTAACATAGTTCCATGGTCCGCTAACTAAAGCTAATTAGGTAAATGTGACTGCAATGCCGGTGACTGCATCTCAGAAGTTCAAACTTTGTTACGTAAAACTTGCGTTGTCTCGCATTGAATAGTGGAAAGCTATGCAAGTATTTCACGTGTCGAAATTGTCTTACGAGTCTGGCTTAAGAAATTAGGGATCCACGTTCTCAAATATGACGGTTCTACAAACTTATCTGTCCCGCTAAGAGCGTCGCTAGTGTCGATACAAAAAGTCAAATCACTTCTTAAAAAAAAAAAACCAACTATGGTAAGACCCGCCTGATGTTAAGCGGCTTCCGTTGCTTATAATTGCTTGCAATACCAAAGGCATTGGTCATACGTTGCCGACCTGAAGAGATGTGGTACAAAGAGAGGAAGGGGTGGCTTTTCTTTTGAAACTTTTAGTTCCTCTTTTGGCCACACAAACAGAAAAAATATGGCTGTAGCTGTACGGGACGTCATTATCTGTGTTGTTTTGTATGACCCGTTATCAAAGTAGAGAAGCTTGAAGAGAGCAATTTGATGTAGAGGAGTGATGTCAGCAGTGCACGTCATCTGGCTGATGGTAAAGTGGGTCTACCGAAAACTGCGCTTTACAAATTTCACAACAAATGAAACACGACGGTACAATCGCTTCAGTAATGTAAGAAAGTGTATTTTTTCAATCAACCGGCTCCAGAGAAAGTCGGTTTTTATAAGCAAGGCTATTCGGAACCACGCGATCTGGTTCTACCACGAAATACTATTAGATCATAACTGAAAGATTGCTGTTCTATTTCGCAATTAAATGTAGTTACGAACAAATTGAAACTGGCGAAGTGAATATCACAAGGTAGGTTCCATGGCCAATTCAACAGCTAAAACGTATGGCCAACGAGAAGTGATACGAAAATAATTAGATTGTTTTATTAAATTAGTCGTTTTGAATGTTTCACCTTCATTTATTTTTTATTGACCCTACGATTTTTGAAATTGAATGATGCAAATAATAAATCCACGTCCCCATGTTTTGGTTTAAAGTTATGTACAATATTACGGAATGCTTTAACTAGATGTTTAAACATTCATACTTACTTACAACCACATCATCCAAATATATTATTATACTATTAAAACATTATAAACAGACGGAAAACAAACTATATTTAAATATGGCCTCGATATTAAGCACTAGTACGAATATTTACAACAGCCATTATGATATGAAAATTAATCTCAATACTTATTGTAAATCATTCAAAATTTAGAGAAACCATCGTAATTTCAACAATAACTTTAAAAGCGCTTATATAAACCGAATTCCATATTGTAATAATACAGCATGCGTTCCATTACGCGGTCATGAGTTCCCCAAAATAAGCGCATAAAAAGAACATGTTTAAAATAAGAAACAATACGTATCGCTGATGAATGCGCCGGCAGACCTTGGCCGAGTGAAACGGAACGTCGCCACCGATGACAGTTGCGACACGAACATGACAGCTCCAATAAACTTGCTTTCATTCCTTAGGGTTCTGTATAGGTACTGAGAAACAATTGTATCGGTATTTTTACTATGTAAATTCTTCCATTTATTTATGTTGCCATCCAGTTAAACACAGTAACGGATAAATAAATTAACAAGAATTGATCGAATTTTGAAAACGAATTATTTTGATAACAAAAACTTGATTTTAAACTGTTTTTTTTAAGAAAACAGTACTATAAATAAAGAGACAAAGGTGATAAACTAATCATATTTCGCTTTGCGTTTTAGATTAAAAACATATTAAAAGTTGCACTAAAAGCGCCCGGAATTGAATAAAATTCATGTTAATTTTCCAATGAAAACAAGCTCTATAGCTTAGAACTCTATAGCCATGCTACTTGTATACTTAATGCGACTCTACCCACTCTAACTTTCCATTGGTACAAAGTAAGAATATTCCAGACAAATAGAGCACATTCCATTTAGCGTCGTATCGCGATCCTGTCTCTCCCGAGCCCCGATCGATATAGCGCAGCCTCCCGGCGCCAGACGCACGCCGGTCGCAATAAAACTGTAAATTAGCTTGATATATTTACGTTTTCTCTTATATTTGGCGACTAAGAATAACAGAAAACGTAGATAAAAGGTCTTTAGATCGCTTGATCTAGTGGTTTTAGCGTTGGTTCATCGGCTTACTGAACCAGGCGGGCTCGATTCTCGTTCACGAAGTCGGTATAAAGTGGTACCTCTTATTTTCTATCTTATAAACAATTAACTATCTTCAGTACATTCTACAAAATGAATTTATTGAATCAAAAGAAAATATCTACGATGAGCTTTCATCAATAAGTATAATTTTAAAGGACCTAATAAATACAGTAAAATCTTTATGGACTCTTGAATTTATAACCTTTTATTGGCAACTTGACAACTTTCGTGTTTCATGATTTATCGTCACAGAACAACGAATTAAAATTACAAAACCTACTCTACATTACCTATAAATCGCATAATCGAGTCACAAACTACCACAAAAAAAAACGCAATTATTTACTCAAGAAACTTTTTTGGACACGCAATTTACGCCCTTGAGATTACAAGCTATAAGTTTGCGAATGGCCCATAAAGTATGGTCCGATGGCCTATTTGGGGCATACTTTGAGGAGAATGGTCGTTATATGAGCCATCAAGAATGGCCCGAGTGCGTGGAGATTTCTGAATTAACTGATAGATATGTGTCGTGTTTTCATGATTCAATAATTGGTTTGATGGTATCCGAATTGAATTACATTTGCCTTATCAGTTAAAACAAAAATTAAAATGCGTACTTACCTTATTATTTATTACAAACTAAATTAAGTCGGGATTAGATTATAGTGCCATTGTAGAGACATTCTACAATGTTCTATGGAAATAAATTATTCCATCAACTGTGTAACTAAAGGGAACCGTAATAGAAGGCTTCATGATAAAATAGTTCTTTACCTAATAGGTACAGCTTAATGAAGAGTGGTGGCTCGTAATCAGTGTGCTAAATATTTCTGATCAATCGTTTCGCAAATATAATATTTTAATCGTGTCTACGCAAATTAATCTTCGGAAATAAATAAATATTCCATCCGGAAAACTGAACTCATCTAGACGGGAATACTCGTAAAATATTAATGGAAACCTTTCTAAAACATGTGCACACAATATGCATTTAAACGCACTGGATTTAGATGGACGTAAAGATAAAAACTCTGCTTGTCTATGCTCGTAAAAATGTGCAAAACTCGCCGCTGGCGTCACTGCAATGGAGCGTTTCTGTATGCGTCTGCGCATTGGTTTAAGTGATAAGCGACTAGTATCTGTAAAACTAACTTATCTTCCTTCATATAGCTATCAAAACTAATAACATTGACTTTTGATCATGTTATTGTATTAAAATGATTATTATTTATGCCTATGCTATTGCAAGCAACAGGCTACGATAACTGCTTAACGTCAGGCTGGTCGTACGCTTGTTTGCGAATATCTTATATTTAAAAAAATTGCCACCTGAAGTTAGTGGCACTGTAGCTATTGGCTGGTGTTTGAAATAACAATTCCAAGAAAATCTACCATACATATTAGTGCAGTGCAACACTGGACTTCGGACTAGCTTTTAAAATGGTCATTTCGAAAATCTATTTTCAGATAGAGGTTTTGTAATAATAATTACTTACGATATTGCTTTGGCTTTAAAAAAAATCTGTCCACTGTTTTATCTCCTTCTCCCTCTTACAATCTAGCTCTCAAAAAGGACATTTAGTATTTTTTGCATGTCTTGTAGTTATCGCTCATCGTCCATGAGCGATACCAACAGTCTCACAGAGATATGAATCACAGTGAATTCAGGCACTTGGTCCACCGGCCAAGGTCGCTCCATGGGTAAGTGGTGTTTATCAAGACAAGATATAACTAGATATAATACTGCCGGCATTAAAATGTAGTCTAAAAATACTTTTATATAAATTGAATTTAGTACATGAATTATTCACAATACATAATAACATTTAGTTATAATAATATAGTTTTATTTAATATATTTAATTTGAAAACACGTGTTTACACATCTGTATCCCGGCTGTCACTGCCAGCGCACCGCAATTCTTATAATCTCAAACACTCTCTTTTTCAAATTCATTATTTTATAATCAGCCAGGAACGTCTATCGCTATTGGCCAGTGCGCCGACATGGACCTTGCATTTATTGATAGCTATATCATCATATAATTTTTCTCGTGTTTTTAAGTCGCTTGACATTTTACTTTATCTTTGCGATCTGTGGTCGTGAATATTGATATAGGTACCCACTCTACTTTATGTCAAGGCTTCGTGCGGAGTCATGTCTAAAGATCAACTATTGTACTTACTTACTACATTTGTATTTAAATACCTTAACTTTACCTATTTCATTTTTTTTGGCCCCGTATCGGATACGAAACCGAGTAAAATAAAAAATAGGATGAGATCCTCCTAGGAGATTTTTTTTTGTTAGTGGATCAGACCAGAACCACGTGTCACAATAAAATAAAAATACATAAAAATTCAATCACCTATTTACTGAATAATAGAATGAAAAAAATAATCAATGAAGGCCATATAAAGCCGTTTCAACGAAACACTTCGCACATTTAAGAAACTCGTCTAAACGGGACTCTTAAAATAGAGTCTACTATTTCTTGACAATAACCGGCTCTATTATGGAGCTTCCTCGCACTGTGATACAAACACTGTATCCACCGGCACATCCAGTTATTTTTTGTTATATAACATTCCATTGCTCATGACTCATATTGTTATTGTTCAATTTTCTCAGCGGCGTGTTAACAATGCTTATAAATAAAATTTCTAGTGTCTGACTGTGATTTCATAATAAAAATGTGTATAATATCTAGGTCTTTTGGCGCCTATATATATAATAACTGTGAATAATAAAAATGTATATGTCGAATACATACGAGTATAGGTACGTATCTACTCAGAAAATTGAACAGATTTAATTGAAAGATTTTCATCTTCTTCTTCATTTCTTATTCAAACGTAATTTTCTATGGACATATTGCTGAAAATAAAAATAAGTGGAGTATACAAAAATGTTACTCATATAGTAAAGTAAAAACGAATAAACATATACTTAATTATTATGTTTGAATTTTAAAGAGAGAGCACGAGCTTTGTTTTTAAAAACCTACATTAAAGTCAAGGCTGGCGATATAAAAATATCCAAGAGACGCATAAAACTTTGTCTGCATAACGTCTGCAGTGCCATCACGCGACCTTCAGACGATAGCATGGAGATGATTTAATACAATGCCGTGAGTTATCAAACTAAAAATGCAGCCGGTGTCATGTCATCACCTAATTTTAGTTTAGGTAATATACTAACAAGACACATCCCAATGTTGAATTGCTAATTCCAATAAGTCTGCGTCTGCAATATAGCGGATGTCATTTAACATGTTTGTCATACCTATTATTAATAAATAAATAAATATCGCCAACCGTATGTCCACCAACTTTATAGTCCCAAACGCTTGTACTATGGGTACCGTACAATGGACTGGGGGTCCGAGTGACACCCAGACCAGGGAAAATTATGAAAAAGCCATTTGCGAACGTTAACCTGACGGGAATCAAGCCGAGCGGCCTATGCTCGAACCACTGCGCCAAGCGGTCGTTTTACACAAAACTATCTACTATGTATACACCAAAATAATTAAGAACTATCTACTTCTTATATAATATTATATAGTGACAAAATTTTGTACATATAAAAAATTAAACTTTAACAGTGACATAACAAAAAGGGTAACTACGTTATAAACGTAAAAATGGTTTATAAGGTTAGCGGTTTTAAAACAATTTACCGGATGTATATAACAGATTATTATGTAATAGATATTTAAGAGTTATCGACAGGTTCGAATTATTTTGCATTGCGAATTAATATATTTGATGAAATTACATTTCTCTACTCAACTAACTATAGATTGGACAATTATAAGCGTCTAAAACAAATCTAGTTCAGGTGTATATCTCAGAACATCTGCACAGTGCTGTGGCGACCTTCAGATTGGCTGTCCAAACAGAGGGATGACTTCACCAAGGCCAAGCTACGTGCGAAGTTTAAGACAATGAGAAAATGCGCCGCGACTAGCGAGATAGATTACATTATTACGTACAAAATAGTTATTATGTGCTGTTTTGTTTTTTTGGGTATGCCAGCGTACAGTTCGTGTATTTGATAGTACACTCACAGACAAAAATATGTATACACATTAACATATTAAAATTAAATGTGGTACTCTTGGTTAAATCAAAAGTACCTAAGTACTGTCAAAAGTTTGAATTGTTAGCCAATGTCATACCTTTTGAATCTTGTTTAGCAGTTGCATTACTCATCTAAAATGCTATTTTCTAAATAGGATTAATAACTCTATTGTTATAAGGTTGGCTAAGAAATTATAAAAAAAATATTTCAGAACGAGTAAAGCCTTATTTATAATATAGATAGAGTATTAGTATGCTACACGAATTTTAAGAACAATAAGCATACACACAATATTGTGTTACCAAAATATTTTGGTCTTGACTTTACAAACAGAGTATTAAGGCTAAAGCGCCCATCTAGCCCGCGAAGTTCAATTTTTTTGAGATTTTTTGATTATTTTCAAAATCTGACAATAATAAAAGGCACATTTTGTAATTCGCGAGAAAGACCGTGTGCAGTGCATTTATTAATATATCCAACTTACTCTAAAACATTTCAAGAACGTCAGCTATCCAGATAATCTGGCAATTTTTGTATATTTAGTGATTTACTAGTATCATATCCACCGTGATAATATTTAGAGTAAAATAAATGTATTAATAAACGCACTGCATACTGTGTTTGTCGCAAATCACAAAATGTTTTCAGATTTTGGATAAACTATAAAAATATTCGAAAATTTTGAATTTCGCGGGCTAGACAGGCGCCTTCACCTTAAGGAGAAACTTTAGTAGTATTTCACACTAACGTTTTATTACCTCTACCATAAGTTTTACGCGTGGAAATAATCTGAAACACATGTAGAGTCACAGTTTTAAATATTGCCAATTGTTTCGTAGTAAACCTGCAGGAGGTTAAGGAAAACAAACAATTGATATCTTTACATCCTTTCAACAATTGTTTGCGCATCGTATGCTCAAGTGTTGACGCAACCGCAACTAATCGATCAATTACATTTGAAACGATCTGTCTGCGTCTGTTTACATAAGGTGAAATTCGAGAACAATGGGTAGGAGTTTTGGGCGTGTTCAGTGAAAGTACCGCGTGATGTGTCGGTACTCAGCTTTAAACTCTTTAAGGCATGACATTTGGAATGCCTCTCTAATAATTGTCGGTCTGAAGCCTGTTATTATTCGATTTTCTATGTTATATTATTTTAGGTTTAAGATGACCTGTACATCGTAATTTGCTACCAATTGATATCCATTATTTAATTAGTCACCAATATTTTTTTGACGAATACACTTACAAAATAGAAAATGGCTGGATACGTCAGTTGCGACTTAATACTTAAATGCTACACAAATTCTTTCAGTATGCAATTAAGTCTGGTCAATTAAGTTTTTAATAGGTAACAAAGTCGGCAAACAATCGTACGACCTGCTCAATATTAGGCAGTTACCGTAGCCTATATATGCTTGCAATACCAGCGGCATTGTTGGCACGTTCCCAACCTGAAGATCAGTGGAACAATTTAAGGATAAGGGAGGAAGAGTATTACTTACGACTCTCTCACTAGTTATAATAGGATATCGTTTTGCAGAACGGTATCAAACCACATGCACTGCTGTAGAGAAAAACCAACCTTGTGTTAGTGGTTCTAGGTTGGTTTCAGTTTGCAGAAGTGTGTGAGGGTTGGTTCCATTTTGCAAAACTACGTCCAATAGTTACTGTACGCCGATCTTCTAAGAGGACGGTGCTACTACGGTTGAGCCAGTCCGTGTGTGAGCTGTAGTCTGGCTACAGCTTAACTCTACCCTCGTACGACATACATTACATGTACTATAACACCTTATATAATGTACTTACGAACGTTTTACCGACGCGGACCGCACTATTTCACATTCAATTCCGATTTTATCGAGCTGAATCGATTGCATCTAGATCGCACATACGTAATTCACATTATGTAAACAAGCTGTGTTTACGACTGTCTGGTACCGCCAATATTACAACAGCAATGTGTTATTCTTGTACGATATTCAGTTGAAATTGCTATGAATATCTTGGATTGTAGAGTTCAATTTTGTATGTTAGTTTACAACAGCTTGAATCATTTTTGCGCGAATGATGCACAGCATGATGCGAACATGTCTGTTACATGGAAGAACTCTGTTTTATACAAATATGACCTATCCCAATGTGTATAAAGGTAGATTGGTACCTATACAGTTGTATAGGTAATTATTTAGTTTTCTATAATGATTTATTATTCCTAATAACGGCTAACGGTTACCTACCTATCTACTTATAACCGGTCTTGGACATTGACAGATTACCTAGCTTGAACCGATCCTTATACTCGTATGCGCGACTAATCAAATAGAATGACAGACGGGCTCAATGTTCCTAGTAAGCCTAAGTTAGCGTTTGAGATAACCACTCCTGTGAGTTAGGTACGTTTGACAATCAATATAAGGATGAATTATTAAATTGTAATTACCTGTTTATAGTTATACCTATTTTATGGATTCATACATGTGATGGTAAATCTTTAACGGTGTTCGTTGTAAACTATAGTCATTTGCTAAAGGTTTATAGGGTGATCACGTTTATAACGGTTTTATGAACTATTCGTTATCCTGATATCCGCGAGAAACCCCAACGGGCGACGGGTTTCGTTAAATATATATTTCAAAGACCTATGAACTGGTATCATAAAATCCAATGTTTTAAATCATCATAATAAATTATTATATTGCTAAAAGCAGTGACAGCCGCAAGGTCCAGGGTTCAAACTCTGGCTGGCACCTCAGCTTTTTCCGAAATCTATTTGCGAATCAAAATTTTAATATGATTATTAAGTACTTGCTTCCGGTGAAGGAAAACATTGTGAAGAAACCTGTTTGTCTTAGAAACATGCACATGTCTTATTATCGAAAGACATGTGCATCAGATATTTTTGTAAATAAATAATAAATAAATAAATATCGCCAGACAGACACACCCTGTACGGTCCCAAACTAAGTAAAGCTTGTACTATGGGTACCGTACAATGGACTGGGGGCGATCCCAGTGTAGATATCCACATCATCTTTAGCACTTACTAAGGCGCCGTTGAAAATACCGTGCATTATTAAAATAACACCTTATATATAGCGGACTGAAGCCCAAAATAAATTGCATATTATGTACATACCTACAGAACGACTTAGAAATCGTTGGCAATATTTAAACAATGATTACAAAATATGATTCTGCTTATCTAACATCAGCCATAAACAATGGCTTAAAAACAAAAACGTTACATACAAGCCAGGTTTTACGAGCGACATTCATCCCCGACGCTAACGAGGGGCGAATACTGAAACTGAACTCGTACTGCTGATAAATGCGAGGCCAGGTTATGGTTGGGGTTCATTTATTTTAGAGATTTTACTAACTAAGGTAGGTATGCTGAATGAAACATTTTTAAAGGCACCGAATTTTTAGGGCGAAATAATAATATTTTATGTCCGATATTTGTGTGATATTTCGACCCCTAAATAGTATGTCAACAGAAATTAAAATATACTTAGATGCATCTTTATGAGATTAATTATACATATTTTTCTTAACTAACGAATCCAATGATTGTAAAGTGAACAATAATATCACAGACGGATAATTTTTAGAGCTGAAATTCGGATCTATCATACTCCGAGAGAGACGTCCAGTGGACTACAATAGGCTAATCGCGATAGGAAAGATCGTGCGTCCAGAGATTAAATCACTCTATGCCTGTATTAATAAATCAATCTCAAGTCCGAAAGCGATCTTGAGCACGCTTTTGGCGGATCATTTTGTACTGGTATGATATAAGAAAGGCATTTCCAAGATCGCTCTCAGACTTGAGATCGATTTATAATTACGGGCCTTAGTGTCTACCTCATGCGTTACGAACATAAAAATATGGCAATACAGTTAGTTTCATTTATTTAATTATCTATATTCTTTTGTTATGTCACAATCAAGTAACTCTTTTTAATCACCTAATATTTGCTCGGCCTTGCGTCTCGCAAACAGATTCAAATATTGGCAGCGCTGGTGACAGACAGATAAACAAACAAATGTTTTTATTTCAGATGTGTTCAGTTTAAAGGTATGTTTTTATAATTTTGTAGGTCTTAGCTATGAGGATGTTATGAGTCCTATGTCAGCCTGTCTTCGCCCTACTGTAGGTTACATGTACTATCTCAAAATCTTTTTAACCTCCAGCAATAAAGGTTGGTGGACTATATTCTTTACAATTCCTCCTAGTTTTCCTTCAATTAATATAATTGCAGGTTAAAAGACAATTTAGCCTTTCCCCATGACTCGCCAAGACTACCCTTGGCCTTGCCGTTTTATTTATTCATTCAAAAAGACACACCAACAACATAACATGAATATTAAAAAAATACAGGTTTAGTGTGTAGTTTAATGTATTCATGATAACATTTAGACACGAAATAATAATAATACGAAATGTAAAACAAAAAGGATACATTAATAAATTGCCTCAATTAAGAACTAATACAAATATTTAATAAATAGAAAATCAATCAAAAACATAATTTAGACACGATCATTAAGTATGTCATTATCATAATTAAACATAAAGTATTGCGTGCAAAACAAGTGGGAGACGTTACGCGAGCACCCGGGTATGATTTACGCGGTAAGCTTCCCGGCTTAAGAGGCTATTACCTACCCAAACAGGCTTATGATTTACACCTGAAACCCAAATGGGAAGCTTCCCTTCACAGAGCTTTGTGGATGCGAGCTGTGCCGTAAATATATATAATCTTTATTTAAGAAGAAAATAGCTGACGATGTAGGCATAGGATTACTAGGCGCCATGCAAATATCGTATTTTTAGGGTTCCGTACCCCAAAAGGAAAAAACGGAACCTTTATAGGATCACTTTGTTGTCCGTCTGTCCGTCTGTCTGTCTGTCAATGCCTGTTTTTTGTATAACAAAGTCAGCACACAAGTTTAAAACCCGCCATTTGTTAATCAGTTACCGTATTATAGATGCTTGCAATACCAAACGCATCACTCACTCGTGGCGTTATCCCACAGTGGTATCCCACTCCCCTGAGGGAGGGGAAGGGAGGAGGGGTTGGGCGTCTGGCTCTTATAGTCTTCGTACGAAACGGTGCTATACTATTTCCACCGGAACTACTGTTATTCCTGTAAGCCATGATCGACAATGGTGTCCAATGATGACGCCGAGGTTTGACCCCCGACGAATCCAGGAAAAAGCAAAATTTTCTCGAAGCCCGAGAATAGAAGGAGGTACGTAGCTTTACTAGAAGTTTTATGTCGCTTGTGTTTATGTTAAAACATTTGTATGACATTTTTTAGCGTCTCGGGTGACCGATACAATTTGACATAAAAATTTACGTAGCGCTAGCGACTAGCGAGCGTTAAACTCATGGTAGAGCGTTTGTCAGTTTTTTTAATACTTTGACAGTAATAGATATGAGAAGAGAGCTTGAACAGTGCTGATCCTCCATATCATGATATCTGAAGTAGATGGAAAATGCCTTATCTTGTCCTTTACAATGTTATTTTTAAAAGATAAAGACTTAATCATTTCGATAGAGTTTTACTAAAGACCTACACCTCCCGAACGTTCAAACGCAGCAACCATTAAATGGTACCGTTTGTGTAACAAAATTGAAAGTATTGTAACGGCACAGAATATAATCGTTATTGTTATGTCTGTCAATGTCGAGACACGATTTGAATTTGAATACTTTGATTCTTATCTTGAAAGCACTGAATTCAAATATGAGTGCTACATAAATAATTTAGATAAAAAGATGATCCATGTTTGACGACCGCTTGGCGCAGTGATTCGAGCGTAGGCCGCTCGGCTGGGTAAATTTCTTAAATGGCCTTTTCGTAATTTGCTCTGGCATGAATGTCACTGGGATCGCCCCCAGTCCATTGCACGGTACCCATAGTACAAGCATTGCTTAGTTTGGGACCATACAGTTGGTGAGTCATTCTGGCGATATTTATTTATTATGTAAGATAATAAGATGTAAAAGTATAAGTAATATTATTATTCCTACTAATATTATACATGCGAAAGTTTGTGAGTGTGGATGTATGTATGTATGTTTGTTACTCCTTCGCGCAAAAACTACTGAACGGATTTTGATGAAATTTGGAACACAGATAGATTATAACCGGGATTAACATATAGGATACTTTTGAACCCAATAATCCAATACTACGCGGATGAAGTTGCGGGGCACAGCTAGTAATAAATATTGCCAAATTAACACTCCAACTGTATGGTCCCAAACTAAGCAATTTTATTACTTTATAATATAATATTTGTATAGATTATTATATAACAATCCTCTATAAGGCAAAAGCTTTAAGGTCGCCCGGTGACAAGACAGATATCGTTATAGACATTATGCATTTAAGATAGCGTATAATCGTTATAAAAATATACTGCACGTGGTGTGATAAAATGAATCGAGAATGAGGAGACCTTGACTGACTTTTAAAGTAAAAGTGCCTTCAGAATACCGGACTACAATTGAGAGATGCACTGTTGGTGCAGTGAAGTAACACTTTGAAACTTGAAGATTTTAAGTGTGAGAAGATGTAATACAAATTGAACAACCGCCGATCAATCTCTCGATCGATGGTAGGCTGAGATCAGTTGATACTTTATAAATAGAGCAACGTAGATCGATCGATTTGTGTCGTACCTTTAGGCTGGACGTAATCGATCTTAAGCCTGAGAGCAACCCTGGGTATGCTGTGTTATATTTTCACGATCGTCCTCAGATTTGAGATAAAATATATTAATAGCAGCCTTAGTATGAGAAGATCTTTTAAAGATTTTGTTCAATTTATGTAGTAAAATATGAAATAGCAAGTTGAAAAGATTGTAAAAATAATTGGGCTTGGCATAACTCTTTGTTACAAACCACAAATGTTGGCCTACTGGCCATATAATGGAGTGTGGTCAGGAATATCCTCAAGTACATAATCTTTGACTATGCTTTCATAACGCTGGCCAAAGTAATCATTTTCATTTTTTATTTATTTTTAAACAAACTCACTTTCAACTTTAAAATGGCATTGCGGCCATTGCAATTTTCCAAGGAAGGCGGCAATATTTATTTTTCGGATTATCAAAAGACCGATTTGGTTGGCGTGACGTCACAACTGCGGTATCCTCAGGACGCGGCTGGCACGGAGCCAAGGCTCACAGACGAACTGAAGAATTGCGAATTGAATCACGACTAATTTAACACAACGGAAACGGGAGATGCATAACGGGAATACTTATATACATTTTGATCGAATACAATTTTGGCAGTTATAACGATTTCGGATTTATTTTAAAATTCAAAAGTTTACCTTCGTTTTTTTACCATAACCAACTTATGTATGGTTTTTATGGTACTAATGGCATTGTGGACCAATTCCAGAAATAAGGAAGTAATGAGTATATCATCTAACAAGACAATAAATAATACAGTTATCTATTTAACAATTAAACGCACGCCCAGAATTTATCAATAGATCTCAAAAACAATGCTTTTGATACAACAATAGGAAAGCGAAACGAGGCTTCGTAGCCTAAATTTAAATGAAGCCAGACAACTGGACTAATTGGCTTCAGTGTCGGTCCCACTTCACCGACATTTCGATTACACGTCGGTATAAAGTAACTGATTAATCTATTAATTTACTTTCTACACCAAGTGAGTGATAGCCTTTGATAAAAGAATCCTTTATCAAAGGTGATAGCTAATTCAATAAAATTATTGTACTGCTCCACCGATTTATCTCGAATATTGTATCGTGTTTTCGAACGAACTTGTAAAATCCGCAAAATCGTTCGGAAAAACTCTACATTGTAGAGTTTCGGTAATTATTTTGCGTCCGATTCGAGACAGGGAGTGTCGGATAGGGCAATGCACTGACAAATAAAGTAAGTCAGTTAACTACATTAATGCGGATAACATTATATACTAACTTTTTTTGTAGGTATCGACAATCAAATTTATTTTGACCTCGTGAAACTATTTATTTTTTATTCGCAGCAAAAACAGATAACTGCGGCGCCAATAATTGTTTAATAATCTGCGGGTTTTTCTATTGAATTACAATGCCTAATATAAAAAAACGATACAGTAACGTCAAAAATCGGGTTCCAACAAATTTCAGTAAAGATCGTTTCAACTTTATACTGTATTTTTTTTATATTTCTGAAAGTATCTTCCACATAACAAGTAATGTTCCTAAATTCTCGCGACATCCATATCATCTGAACTTTTTACGATTTATTATTATTTATTTACTTATTAATCACTTTATTCACTACTTGAAAAGATTATTAACAAAGATAGAGACTTGTTTTAATTGAAGCCAAATTATAAGAAATGTGAGAAATATACACAAAACACAATCAATATCCAGACTCCAATTTATCTTTGTTCTTACATCACCCATCTAAGGGAGGTTGCGTGCTAAAAATATAATTATCATACAAATTAAAGTAATTCCGATCGAGCGGGCCCGTCACACGCGAGTAGCCTTAATCATCTTTTTGTCCGTTTATCGGCTGCAATCTCGGTGTTAAGGTCTACATACTGTGTGTACGAGCCCGAGACAATGGTGCCGGCGAAGGGGATACAACTTGCAATTTACCACGGAGGGGTTTGAGTGGACCTTATTTTACATGGTAGGTACTACAAGGTCTTACATGAAATTGCCCTCAAATCTGAGTCACATAAAATTAAAAAAATATTTTATTATCAATAATTACGTACTTATATCAATGCCATACAGGAAACATAAAAATCATATAATTTTAACTAACCTTAGAACTTGTAAGTATGTATTTGAGTTAAAAGAAACGGTCGAGGACAGTGAGATAACTATTAATGGTCTGAACTGCCGAGCAGAACCTGCTCGCAGCCACAAAAAGCGCACAAAAACCGTAACAAATGGTTCAAACACTTTGCAGACAACGCCAAATAAATACTCACAACTTGGACATTTGGGTGAAGAAACGCGACCTCCTTGTGTGTTTGATTCCTTTCAGATAGTTGTTGTGAATGTACTATAGAAATATCGATAAATACATATAAATATCGGTAGACTGACACACCAACTTTATGGTCCTAAACTAAGCAATGCTTATACTATCGGTACCGTACAATGGACTGGGAGCGATCCCAGTCATACCCAGACCAGGGAAAATTACGAAAAGACCATTTCCGAAATATGCCCCGGCGGGAATCGAACCCTCAACCACCAGTGAGCCCAACGGCCTACGCTCGAACCACTGCGCCAAGCGGTCGTCAAACGTATCTTTGTTTGTAGATTACGTTCGTAATTATTTTCCTCTTAAACAGCTTGACCGATTTAGATGTATTTATTTGTACTCATAGGGTCACCTGGACTCCTCTTAGCTATAGTTAGACACGGTACCTACAAGGCGCTGTTGTCAATATCCAGAAAAATAAAACATTAGCGAAGGTGCGGGTGAAAGTTAGTAGGTATTGTTATAGATGAAACTCGATCTAACCTAGATGCAAGCACGTGGCTGTAAGGACAAGTTATCTACAAACCGGACACAGGTATTCATGAGCGATTACTGAGCGATGTAATTGTGCAGTATTGTAATTGACATATTTGTTGCATTGCAACAGCGAATTTACAACACGTTGTAAATGCATCAGATGCTAAAAATAAACAATTCCTTGTAGAGAAGAATTTGATCGCACGCCGTCATGAAAGTAAGCCAATTTGAATTAATTGTAGAAATCACCCGGTTTCTAGAACATTGATTAACGAAACAAACAGCTAAATCACTGATTAATTAATGCTGCTTGATAGAGGCTTTACAGGAAACCTTCCACATGTCAAGAATTTTGTTTCTATTTATTTTCCCTAAAGTATTGCAAAAAAATGTTTTCAATTGTACCTTGCAGCTGTGTATTTTATTTGATTTACATTGTAACTGACGAAGACTCAATAACAGTTTGTGAAGTCGACTTAATTCTCTGATTTAATTAAGTGTCGTTTCTCAAATTATCGATTAGAAAATTGACTCGGACGGACTCTCGTTTGTGGGCCCAGTACATATTAACTACCGTTCATGTCATGTGCTCCTGGTACGGTGTCTCGCGTGTCGCCTTACTTCATCGATGTAACATCTTCATCAGGTAACAAATCTCAAAACATCAACGCGACTCTTTATAGATAAAATCTGAAGTAGAACTACATACGCAGACGGCCATAAATCACTAACTTCGCTTTACTGCCCACGAGATGGCGTTAAACAGTAACTGGAGTCTTCCTCGCTCCCAATTCAGCCCAGGTCACCGCTCCTGTATGACGTAATGTGGTCACAGACCTTCATATTGTGTTATATCCCCTGTATACCAACAAATTACTCCCCATTAAACGTATAATGGGGAGTAATTTGTTGGTATCTGTTTACTGAAATTACAGTATTCTTGTTACAATATTCGTTCTAAAATAAATGTGGCATGATACATGACAAGGGCTGTCGGAGACCTGAAACAACACTTAATCTTGTTGATGTGAAACATCTAAAACGGTGGGTCAGACCGGCTGTTTGCATGGCGACGCTGGAACTCTGCGACTCTATCAAACAAGTAGTTGTTAATTTATTAACGTTTTTAAATGTCCCAGTTGTAAGTAGACCGCGTGAACATTCAACGGTGCGTGAGTTCCAAACTATTTTTTTTACATTTTTAAAAGTTGTATTAAATTAATATGTACAGAAAGTTCTTTTTATAAAAAATATCTGTTTTTATTTTTGTTTATGTCATATTTATTTCCTCATGCATATTTTCCTATTAGAAAAGCTTTTAAATTTAGTTTAGTGGTTTGGGTAGCAAATGGTGTAGCTATCTAAGACAGGGTATGAGGAGGCTTTGGCTGAAAATCAGCGTTGGAGGAGATTCCGTTCCCCTCCAGCACATGCTGAGCCAAATGCCTTTCGGTACAGCTCACACTGTAGGAAATGCAGCTTACTTACCTTAGGTCTATCTATTTTACTTATATTATAATGATGTGCTGTTCTTTTCTTATGTGTTCCCTGTGCTGATTAAATATTTTTCATTTCATTCATTTCATTTCATTTCAACTCTCTCAGGCGTCTCGTGACGGCATTTTATTTTTACTGTGAAGACACCTTAGTCGTGTCCACAGACTACTAATTACTTAGAGATCGTGTTGTAGCTAACTAATGACGTAACTATTTAACGAATGTTAAAATATAACTTTTTTACACCTTCAGCTTTCATTTACCTAATTGAACTATGACCTGAATCCCCTTCACATTGAGGGTGGGCGCGTTCAGCGGTGGGCGGTGGGCGGTGAGCGGTGGGATATTAACAAGATTAACTAAGTTCTTAATATACAATTTGGTTACAAAATGGAAATCTCTTACTTGTTTTTATGTTTTTACCTCAGTAAGGTACTTGAATAGTGCAAAGTTGGTCTCTTGTTGTTGTTGTTGGTTTTTTACAAGGATTTGCTTCTTTTTTTTAAATAATCAAGCTAAATATGATTTTGTTTCAATATCAATAGTAGTAGTTAGTATAGCAGACCGAAATCGATACCCTAACCAGAACCGCGTCACTAAACCTAATAACCCCCTTCAACTTCATAAGGAAACGCGCGCACTTCCGTTCGGCGCCCGCGCAGTCAGTGTGACCCTTCGCGCCGCAGTGACTCACGCGCGACCTGCGCTGCGTCTACGGTAGCTATGATCTTTTGACTGATTGAGACAGGATAAAATAAGTCCTAAAAATTACATTACTTTTACACAGTATAATTTTTGCACTTTATATATTTTTTTATTAATTTATTGATCATTTATTTATCATATTTTCTTTTTTTTAAAGCAACAATCCGTGTCTTTGACTATATATAGTTAGGTACCTCAAAATGTCTACTGTTTAATAAACATGTGTATAAACCACTTAGCGAGTAATGAGAGCAAAAAAGTCAGCTCAACAGATATCGCTTCACTGGGCTGACATTATCTGTCAATTCACTTCTGTCAGTATCATTAGAAATACGAATTATCTCGAGGTCGGAGAGAAAAAGAGAGATTAGCAAGATTGTCGTTGTCAGCCGATTCAAATTTAAAAGAATCTTGGATCCTCAATAGGAAGTAGTTGGAAAACTCCGTTGTTCGGAAAAGTAGAGTCACCCTGCGCCCGCGCCAGTGGCTATGATCGATAGCGCGATCGAGACAGTCTGTGATGTAATTACTTGAAGGTCAATGCCAATGTTAAAATGTTGCTATTTTTGGAATTGTAAAGTGCATCCGTTCATTAATGTTTATGAGATGAGAATGAATTGGGATTAAAACGATAAAATCGAGATGGTAGTTAGTTTTAGGTTGTTAGTTTTTTAGACACCTTTACCCTAGAAAAAAATATCTAAAGTTATCTAGATACTTATAATTCAATAGAGTAGATGGCGGAAAGGTAGACAGGTGGTAGAGCCGAGCTGTCGCCAGTTGACTACAGCTGATATACGGGCTAGCTGAACCGGGGTAGTACCAATACCACCCTCTCACAAAAGACCGGCGTAAACGGTGGGTTGATTCCATTCTGCATAATTACATCCAATTAACAATCAAATAATTATTTATTTTACAAGTGTAGTTGTTGCAGAATAATGCTTGCATGATTATAGCAATATTTGGGCAAAAAAAAAGTTGCAATCCATTCGTTTGTATGAGCCAGTGGCCAACTGTTCAGGCTACCCGAAGACTTCCGACATGGCTTAGCGACTGTGATAGCCGGGATCAACAGCTTAACGAGCCCTCCGAAGCACGAGCCAATTTCGATACCTATTATTTTTTTTATCGATAAACCTTGGTGGAGCAGAGATGACTTAATGCATATTATTACACATTTGGAGGAAAACTACGCATTGACCAGTCTGCAATTAGGTAGTGACGTAATCTTTATAAAACTGAAGGTCACCATCGAATTTGCAAATCCGTCCAACATTGGCGCATGCAAATTGGCGTGTGACAAACATTTGCAAAAATAAATGTGACCAATATCGATGTAGCCGTTCGCGAGTAAACACAGGATGTGGTATATTATTAATGTTTTTTAAAAGATCGTAAACAGCCGTCAAGGTGATCAAGAAATCTCCATGGTCTATTTAATAAGATTTAACAGGAAGAACAATTAATTGGTTCACCTATCTATAATCAATTTTATTATGTATTTTTATTATTAGCAAACAGGCGCACAACCCACCTGAAGTTAAATAGTTTTTTATTTTTTACTAGCTGTGCCCCGCGACTTCGTCCGCGTAGTATTGGATTATTGGGTTAAAAAGTATCCTATATGTTAATCCCGGTTATAATCTATCTGTGTTCCAAATTTCATCCTAATCCGTTCAGTAGTTTTTGCGTGAAGGAGTAACAAACATACATACATACATACATACATACATCCACACTCACAAACTTTCGCATTTATAATATTAGTAGGATAAAATAAAATGCTAACTTCAGTTGCGATTTTTAGTTTTATTTTATTTACGTGTTATTCGTGTTTTGGGCTTACTTACTTTTCATGTTTCTTTCCAGCGAATGGATAGAGGGTAAGTTAAATAGTTACCATAGCCTAAAGCTCGCAAATTGCTGATCTGAAGTGGAGTGGGACAAGAGTGGGGGAGGGAAGGAGGTTAAGCTTCCGACTCTCTCATTCATCGTACGAAACAATGCTATAAAAGAGCTATACGCGCCTGTCTTCTGTGGGAGGGAGGTACTACCCGGTCGAGCCTGCCCTTATATGAGGTGTAGTCTATTGCCTACAGCTTGGCTCTACCACCGTGAATATTTATAAATCAAGGTATTCACGAATTAATCTTAAAATTATCATTAATATGTATTATTAAATTTAATGTTGTATAAACGTTTAACTAATAAGAAAGTCCCTACCAACCCGTTCGGAAATTACAGCCGTGTGTTATATTACGTATAAAATTCATCAAAATACTTTGTAAAACTTTATCTTACACACGTAACATCGCGTGCTGTGTTGCCACACTAAAACCGATTAACATTTATATCTACAATGTTGCCAGCTCGTTTGTAATAAAGTAGCTTGGCCATTTTACTTTTGTTTTAGTCGTGAGGAGATAAAATAATTCAGTGTCATTTGTCTTTCTTATCTAAAAAAGGTATCAAATTTTGGTCACACTAAATATATTTAAGAAAAATATGTAATAAGTCTAATATTAATATACTTTACCTTTATTTGTCTTACGTGACTTAATAATTTACATAATTATATTTTATTAAATAAATATACTTCGAACGCTTAGTAAAATTTTACGCACCCTATTCATAATTCTATTCACGATACCTTTTCCAAATTCAAAACAGATAATTTACTATTTCAAATTCCAAATTCTATTTTCAAACGACAATTTATATTTCCGAGATCCGGTTCCGAATTAATTTTACCTGAGTTTATATCTATTCAAACATCTCCTAGCCCCTGTATCACTTTCTTTGAAAGGCTACAGGGATGTCCCGAATAGTCGTAAATCATGTTTACCGCTGTGGCGAGCAGTTTCATTGTAAGTATTAAATCCACTCGACACGGGCCGCAAGGAGGTGACCTTGAACTTGTTACCTTGAACTTCAAATTTGCTAACCCTAAAGAATTGAGGTATTATTTAAAGCCTTGGAACGTATTTTGTAAGTACCTACTCTGAATTAATTTTCATAATATGTTTTTTTTTTCACCGTCACCACGTATATTGCATAGTTTTTTTATAGGTTCAGCTCATCGGCTAGTCTTTTTTAAATAGTTGTCGATTTTTGTGTCCCAATTTTTAAGTAAACAGATTATTTACTTTGGAAGTCCCTAAGGCCGGGGCCGTACCGGTAAGACGGTTGCGATGCGACGACGATTTATAAACAGTTTTTCTGTTATGTGATACGGCCACTTCCATAATGTTTAAGGTGATAGCTTTATCGAAATCGCGATCGCATCGCATTCGCCTTACCAGTGCGGCTCCGGCCTAAATCAAAAACACCAAAGTGTAAAATTCTGATTGTTAATATTGACCATTTATTATTTTCCAAGATTCCAATAACTCACGTCAGCGCAATTTTATCTTCGGATAGATGATAAGTGGTTCTAGGTTTCTCCAGGGCGCACAGCATCATTGTGTGCAGAGATTAATCATAATTATACTAGTGTATACATGCGGTGTGTTTGTTAGATGCCGCTGCTTCGCTCCGTGCCTCTAGTAATTATACTGCGATCCCAATTTTCTTTTTACAGAAACGCTAGTCCCATGGTTTGAGTTACCTTCGGTGGTCTACAGATAAGTTATCAATGGGGATGACTACAACTGTTTAACTAAGGTTCAGGACTAATTACAACGTCACTGCATTGACTCAGTGAGCTGTAATCCCTCCGCAGACAATCGCGATTGAATTCAATAGAGCAATTTAAAACCGGCATCGTCTGCGGTGTTGAATCAACGACGATAATTACTCATTCACCACAGATTCCCATGCAGACAGAATAATGGCTTGAAACCTGAGGTCTGTATTGCGGCTTGAAGTTTACTCAAATGTGTCTGGTTAAGCTATTTGAGAAGTCACTAGCCGTCAAGCTGAGAAAAAGATGAGATAGGTCTTCGTGTTCAGCAATGTGACACAAAAAATTTCATCCGACAAACTGCTATGCAGTTATCCCTCAGTTGGGCAACTGAGAGAGATGGAGCTATAATAAAGATGGATGCAGATGGCACGTGTCTTATTAGTTGTTGCTTCGTTTCCCTGTATACGTGGTTCATCCGATTTTATAGAAGCACTACAAGCCTGAGGTAGGTAAGAGTAATAACTACAACGCTGAAGTAAAGTAAAAACTTTAGACCTGTCGAAATTCTGTCTAACACCTAAAAATTCTCAGATATGGTTTTTTTTTACTCTTTACGTCATTCTAACATGTAATTTCTGAATAACCATTACAATTGGGAGTTAATGAATGGTTTGCGAATTAACTACCAATTATCGGTTAACTGTGCGTGTGTTTATATGACAGTTACTGTCTACTAGATGAGTGTCATGATGCACCATTAAGCAGATGTTGATAACCATGAATTCAGTTATTGTACCAGGATTGTATCAGAGATGATGGCGGAAACGCGAAGAATCTTTGAAGAAGACTATGTTGTTTTTTAGTTCGCATCTTTCTCTGTCAATTGTGGACCGATTTTGTTTTTATTTTTTATTTAGTATTACTCTCCAGGCGGTCCCATAGAAAATTCATCAGTATTGGTTCAGTAGTTTAAGAGGTATTTTTTTACAAAATATTTTATTCAAAACGATCTCATTAGACGACTTTATCTTATAGAGCATAATCAGGCATAGTTTATTTTGTTTGAAGTATATATTTTTTATTTGGATGTCAGATTATCAGGAATCATCGGACTACTCATGTGTATTCCTCCCTATACCCGGGTCACCACCGGACAAGTATAGGTGCCCGGATAACTTAATATCGTGAATTCAGCCGTTTCCCCGGATTACTTCACCGGGTGTCGCGTAAGTAATCTCATATATTACGCGGATCGACCGTTTTATCCGGCGGGCGGGCGGGCGGCGGCGGCCTTAACTTGTTGGGCTTCTATATGATGTGCTACTGGTCGTCAGGCGTTGAAATAGCCGAAACAGATTTACTAGACCCTTTTTTCTGAGAATATTTGCCGCTATTTGATTGGGTTTATCGACTAGCTGAAAGCTATCCACCGATAGCAGACTATGAATTGTATTGTCATTGGGGGAGGTCCATGAACGCTTTTCAGCTGATATATTATTGGATATTGACTAGTTAGGATGAGAAGTCAGTCGCAGCTCTTCTTCTTGCTATCATCTTCCTCAGTTGCATTAGCGTTGGCGTCCACTTTACCCGTAGGTATAGGTAATAAACTTGATGGCTTAATTACAGATATTACTGACTAGCTGTTTCTCGCGGCTCCGCCCGCGTGGTATTTCGATAGAATAAAAGTAGCCTACGTAAGTACGTTACTCCTTATAACATCAGCTATCTGCCAGTGAAAGTCGTGTCAAAATCGGTCTAGCCGTTTCCAATTTCAGGTATCTTTGTATCTAGTACTTAAATTCCGAAACATCATTGCACATACATATGTATACTTAATCCCGCACCTGTGTGTTCCTCCCCCGAAATTCCATTAATACCTTCCTAATACCTCCCATTTCGTACACGGCTCTTGACAGTTTAATTACAGGAATGAATGATGGTATACATTAATAATCTACATCATCACAATTATAACAATTTTGTTAATTACTTCTCGGTTATAATCATAATATATATTTCATTTGTTACTTGGAAAAATATTTAACTGTTGGCCGGAATAATGTTATTTGTTCTTGGCCTACATTTGGTTTTGGAGCTTAGTTTCCCGTGAAAACTACAGATAATATAACGCAATAATTGTAGGTAGTGGGTCACACAATCTCATAGCTTGTAATATTATATCAATAATATATCCATATTGGTTGTGCCGTTGTCACAAATGCAAGACACGCTGCAATACAGAAATGCAAAAACTAAAACTTTATCACTGATAACGAATGTTTATCATCATGTCACCGTATGCAAAGAAATGATAACGCGTTCATAATAACGCGAGATAAGTATTTTCAAATCAATTTTAACTTATAATTATCTTCTATTATTAACATAAGTACCTAGATATATGTATTACTGAATATGATAAAGGGTTATAGGGATATTGCATACTCTTTTAAATTATGACTGAGTCTCAAAATATAATGATGTTCTTAAAACGCCCGTGTTTCATTTCGAACCTCCGTCGTAAGGCAAAAATAAGTCTAATAAGTTTGAATTATTTATTTGTCTATAACGTAGTAGCTCCTAATAGACGGAAACGATCTTAACGCGTTTATCTTGTTTAATAGCTGGCGTGAACAAGATGTTTCTGTGAACTATGTTTAATAGAAATCTGCTAATTAACTTCTGCTAATTAGGACATTCTTTTAAAAAACAATCAAATTGTTTTGTTACATAGACATTATTATCACGACAGTTTTTTTGGGAGTAGGCAGAAAGGACCAAGCGCCTACGGCACCTACCCTCTAACACTTTCTATATATTTTTCATTTTCTCAATATTCGAAACATAGGTACTTAACAAATTTTTTTATAAAAATATTTTGTAGTTACCTACATTATTTTGCCAATTAAATTTTAGCTGGAAATGAGCTTCTCAAAGTCATTGACACTATTTAGGTCTTACGTTTTCTCTGTATAGTAACGGAAGTGCTTCAGCTAGAACGAGGAAGTCGTTTTGCGACTGAACTCGTAATACACGCTATTAATAATATTCGCTAAGTACCCTACAAAACTACTATACCGATTTCGATCATAGTTGAAACAGGGGTAGGCGGAAATCCGGAGATCGATTAGGTACCTACATTAAATCGATCAAAATAGACACCGATAAAAAATGCATACGAAGCCTGTCCGTTTCTTTCCAATAAGTTTTCGAGAAATCAAAATCAATTTGAACTAGGTATTAAAGTAAGACTACCGTTAGAAGTATTTAACTTTCAATTTAAAATGTCTTTCACATTGCCAATTAAAAATATTCTTGACTAACACAACAATCAATTTAACTTGGAACAATAAATAATAGTTGATTGCACTTTAAGTGGTCTCAATAATTCCCTCAAGTGGGGGAAAGTAAAAGTGTTATGTAAGTAATGAGTCCCGCCGTTTGTTCGCCGGCCGGCCTTTTCTTATTCAGCCGATTGAACAGTGTTGACCACTTTTCGCTTCGCCGGTGATGTAACAGGAAAACAGACAGCGCCGCTACGCCGAAATCGTAATGCAATTAAACCGTATGACGTCACTATTCTGCAGCATTTCGCCGGTACAACGATCCGCAAAACATATCCAACGCGACGAAAGTCCGTACACGCAAAACAACGCGTCTTCCAACCAAAACAAACAAACATTCGGAAAACATCGGAACTCGTAATTTTTCATCACAAAGAACCAACGGAGAAAGTGCGCGTTGTGATGCGAGGAAAAAATAACAATATAACGTTTTCTAATTCCACAAACACGATCGCCGGACGACCGGCTAATTTTCTCCCCCGTTTGACAGCTGTCGCGGTGACATTTCCGATCTTTTCCGAAGCGTCGGCAGCAGAGAGCCTACTCACCTTTGACGAGCCGCTGCAGTATAATCTCCTTGTGCTCTTGCGTGTGGGGCTCTCCGATCACCGCGAGCAGGTAACATCCCGTAAGAGGGCTCGGCGGGGGCACGGAGGCCGACACCTCCGTCCCCAGAGACAAGGACCTGTCCTCGTCGTGGTCCATCGCCGACGGCGGCGCCGGCGCGACTGCCGACGGTTCGCCCAGGGCTAGCGTTCCGAATCGACCGCTCGGCACGAGTACTCCGATCGGAATGGTTGGAAACGGACGGCGAGGCAGACGTTTGCGCGCGCAAAGCACCGGCATCGACCGCCGACAGTGCGCGACACGCAGACGCGTCGGCGACTCGACTCAACCCCGAAACTGTCTTTTCCCTCTAACTTAACATTTCTTTTGCGAGCACGAGAGAGACGGGCGACGTCATAGGGCGTATACTGAAGCCACTGTAGGTTTTTCAACGCACACGTGATCTGCATTGCGTCTAAACAACCCGGCTGAATAACCTCAGCTTGGAGCCTCAGCTGTTCGCCAGAATGCCATGGTTGTTACAAATCGATAATGATATAATAGGAATGACTTGACGTTACTAGTTTTGACGAGAGAAAACGCTAAAAATAGCCAGGTGGCAGCCCTGATTGCAGGCTCCGCTCTGGGTAATATGTTACCCACTACAGTGAGATGTTCTATTTGCCCTCGCGACATTTATCAGTCGGCTACGTATAGATTAATTGTTAGCAAGAAGAAAATGCTATAAGTTTTCCCTCGTTTGTATTTTGTAATGGAATTGTAAAAAAATATTCTTTGTTTTATGTATTTTGCCAAGCTGAACCGCAATTATTATAATCTCTATAAAATTATTATACAAAGGTTGCGAAAATCTGAATAAAATTTTGTACGCTTTGAATCTTGCTTCTTTGGAATATTAAATTTTTCTTTTATTCCGGTGCTCATCAATCTGGGCATTTTTCCCATTATTTGTCAAATGTATATTTTAGTTACTAAATTTTTAATAGTTTTTATCACTATATATCGTAGTGTCGGTCTTAAAGCGTTACGCATTTTAACTGAAACATAGTTCAAGTGCTTACTTTGGCAGTTTAGCGTTAATAATTATTATCATACTACAGCTAACATTTTTCATTAGGTACAAGATTTCAGCATTCGGGATCGACGCCACTAGCCGCTGTACCACCAACGTGTTTGTTCTGAAGATACAAGGCTACACTTTCACTATCTCTACATTGAGTCATTCCATCGAGTAAGCATTATTTCATTATTGTTTTCTTATATTTACGCGAATACTACACATTGAAATAAAACTATTTTTACGGATTATATCGCGTTTATTTACTTTTTATGTTCCCGACGTTTCGGTTGCTTTACAGCAACCGTGGTCACGGGGGGACTGAGGTGTTAGACGTCCTGATGTCATAGTTAAAAAACTAATTAATATAATTAAATCCAAAACCAATCGTACCATTGCAAGACCTCAAGACACAGTGAGCACTTTCTGCGTGGATCGGACCGCAAACACCAACTAAATTTTGAGGGTACCCAGTTTTTTAACTATGACATCAGGACGTCTAACACCTCAGTCCCCCCGTGACCACGGTTGCTGTAAAGCAACCGAAACGTCGGGAACATAAAAAGTAAAGAAACGCGATATAATCCGTAAAAATAGTTTTATTTCAATTATTTCATTAGTTCATTATCTACATGTAGAGTCGCAGAGAAATGCTCTAGTGGACGTGAGGACAATAAAAAAGAATTTTCAATTATATCTTTTTTATTTATGCATAGTAATGACCAATAACACAAACCCGTAGAGAGGTGAGGGAGAGAGCCTCGCCCAGCAGCGGAAAAAAAAAATATTTATAAAAAAGACTCTACTGCCTAGAGTAAGAAGCTTCATGGTTACTTACTTTATTAATGAGAAGTTAATGTAGAGTGTGATGTAGAGTATGGAAGACCTTTATTAAAGGTTCAGACAAAGTGTACTATGTATATTATTGGCCACATGGTTCTTCACATTTGGGAACTCTACAATTTATTTATTTATTTTCTCAATACATACAAATATCTTTACAGGCTAGACCCAATGCGATGTGAAAACGTTTCAATCAATGTGGAAACGAATGAAAGGCCGACTTCACTAACATACTAACAGATCGTAGAGCAGTAAACAAATGTTACTAAGGGAAAGAAGATAAAACTTTAGAGTAGAGAATAATTCACAGAAGACAATCAAATGGTGTTCAGAATTTCAGACCATAAACGGGCTACACCGACACCTTAACGGACAATTAGAGGACAAACAGTTGTTACCGGTTTATATGATTAATATTAAACAATCGATTACATTAACTGATCTAACCGTCCATTAGTGTGTCGGTAAACCTGGCCTATTACAATGTTATTGGCATCGATAATCGACTTTTTTTAAATTTAAAGCTAATTTTTCAACCTTGACGAACGTCCCACGTCTAACGAATTGTTTCTTACATAATGGGGGTGTGGCGAAATGACCTTTAGCAACCTTCCTTCTAGGGATTGCAGTACCGGTACTGAGGAGAGCTAGGCAATTCCCGGTACCAGGCATAAGCCAGTACCGGGAAATACCGGGAATTTCGGGAAATTCGGTACCCAATACAAACGTTGAATAGTTATTTAAAAAACATACTTAACAGTCTAATTTGTGCTCCTTTTAATCAAAATGTAATTATTTACATGTATATTAAGTATTTTACTTATTTAGTGAACGAACCCGAAATTAATTTCGAAATTTCGGTCCATTTTTCAATTGGCAGCAGCGGCGTGTTAATTTCGAAATTTCGAACCTAAGATGCGGCTTAGCGGCCATTTGGAGTGGATGTGGACACCAGGAACTAGAAGCAGGGAGTTGAAATGACTTCAATGCGTTATATTGTGAGAGGCGTCGTTAAAAAGTAATTGGCTGATGATGGATAATGTAAGTCATCAATCATTGCGAATGAAGCCGAAACTTCGACGCACAAGTAGACGCCTCAACAAAATCATCGAGACACGAATGTTCTGCATCTCTCTCCTGGTCCTGTTTCTCATATATCTGATTTTGAAGTACAGTAGAAGATCCTATTTGCTGATGATAAAGCAAAATTAGGCAGTACGTCTGCAGTGGGCGATTTGACAAAATAATCAAAATGGTAAAGATACCCTAGCTGGAAGCAAACCTCCAACATGATGAAGTGACGACATCGTGAAGGTAGCTAATAATTTGATGAATAGACTAGCAGGTCAGGACTGATACCAATGTCTGATAAAGGGATTGTTTCGATTGCTTTACTTCTCCTTTAGCCATTTTGATTTGAACCAACTGGCGTAAGTCCCCTTCAGTATCCTCCACTTCTGTGCCACTTTTACGACTTGCGCCGCTTAGTTCGCTCCCGCGATCGTCGTATTTCAATGGTGCTGGAGGTCTCCTATCAGTTTTTTTTTCAATGTTCACCAGGCACTATTCGAGTAGCGGTAAGATCCCGCCTTCTAGTGACATGACCAAACCTTTGCAATATGACGAAAGCTACTCATTTGATGACATCGTTGAATTTGCCTTGCTCTCGAACGGCCAATGGTCCACCTTATGTATACGCTTAGTAATGCCGATGTCACCGTCGATCAATGTTTTTCTTTTATTTATGTTCGAGCATCTTGGGAAAATGGCTGATCCGATTTCAACGGGGGTTTCACTTTAAGAGAGCCAGTGGTTAAACTTAAAACATAGATTACATAATCTCACTCTTTTACCTTTAAGAGTCGAGCTGCTGAATAAAATCTACATTTTCCACTAGCTTGTTGGAAAAGTAGTTTTTCGATAGTATATTTTTTTATTGATATTATTTTTGTTGCTTTAATGAAAATTACCTTAAAACGTTATTTCAATATTTTGTTTAGATTTTACAATGATATTTCATGTCAAAATCACATTTACAAAATGTTGTATTAATTTCGAAATTTCGAAACTGATAATATACGAAACTGCACGTCCTGGTCCGTATTCGCTATGCCTGTGGTGACTTCGGTTATAACGAAAGTCGAAATGGTATGGATATTTGAAAATATTAGTTATAAAATTATTAAGTACCGAAAGTACCGAAATTCCCGGGAATTCTTTTCAGTACCGGTACTAGATAGAAGGAGGAAAATACCGGGAATTCCCGGGAAAAACCAGTACCGGGAATTCCCGGGAGCAATCCCTACTTCCTTCTGATATATATATGCCATCTTAAACAAGTTATGGTGCCCCCACTGAGGTGCGTTACATTACCTTATATAACTTCAGTTTAGGTTCACCATTATTACAAGGTCAGAAGCGTCAGTAGTCTAGTGGTTGGAGGGGCCGTCCTCGTAGCTGAGAGGTTCCGGGTTCGATCCCCATCCTGACCATTAAACTATTGACGTGAGCCCACTCCTAGCACAAGCATTAGCTTAATTGGAGGGGCTAAAGGGAATACTAGTAATGTGATAAACACACATTGCTAGTAATCTCAAATTAAAAAAAAAAAAAAAAGGTGTAAGAGGGTCAAATTTTTCAGTATTTTTAAATTGTTTTTTAGCATGAAATCATTAAACAAATCTATCTCAAGTGATTTTACATGAACAAATCAATAATTACAATTTCAGACACAAACTGCAATGTAAATTAAAACTCAATACGCTCGAGCACACATTTCATATCAAAAACGTATTAAAAATGCAGATTTTTTTTTTCATAATTCACCAAAATATCGACGGGATATTCCAACTCTGGGGTGTCCAGAATCACAAGTTGAAACGTTGTATTTATTGTGCTACCACACTTCAGTATGGCTCTCAAATACGGGCTGGTTCAACCGATGGTAGTACTAACCCTCTCACAAAAGATCGGCGTAAAGTAGCTATTATAAGTAGCTGCATTTCGTACAATGAGTACCCAAGAGCCGGAAGACAAACCCCCTCTCTAACCCGCCCTCAAACTCCCCTTCGGGTCAGCAAGGTGCGAGCAATGCGAGTATTACAAGCATCTATAGACTACGGCAACTGCTTAACATTAAGCGGACCATAAGCTCATTTGCCGACTTTGTCATATAAAATAAAAGAATGGTAATGTTTGGTACACATACCAAAAATAATTGAAAATCTCCAAAGAAACTGTCGAATCCCGAAGTATTTTCCAATCCAATCGTATTATTCCCGATTTCTATTCAAAAATAATCCATACGGAATACTGTTTACTATCTGCGTCGGGGTTGTTGCTTTGTAAGGCACTATACACACTAAGGCCCGTATTAATAAATCGATCTCAAGTTTGCGAGCGGTCTTGAGTACGCTTTCAAGATGTCATTTTGTACTGGTATGACATAAGAATGACATTTCCAAGAACACTCTCAAACTTCAGATCGATTTATTAATACGAGCCTAAGACCATAGATAACACAAGAAAAATACCACGTAGAATTTAGAAAAGCCAAATGCCAGCATATCACGCCTATTTCCCCTCAATGCGAAGGGGATTTGATTTATAAACACCACACGGGTGCAGTGCGGGTTAGCGAAACTCTCATGTCCGAGAGCGATCTTGTAAATGTACTTAGTTCTTAGTCATACCAGTACTGAAAATCATGTCAAGCGTACTCAAAATCGCTCTCAGATTACCAGGGGCCCAACATTGTTAACCGGGGGCCCAACATTTAAATCGACCCGCAAGACGTCAAAACTGACATATCGCGTATCTGATTACGTCAGTTTTGACAGACGTCAGTTTTATTTTCCATTTTTCTACAGAAAATCTGAAGACAAAAATGTTGATGGGCCATTTTGGTTTTCCAAAATGGTCGGTCACGTTTTTGTATTGTATTGTATTGCTATTAATTGTTTGTAATTGCTATTTATTATTTGACACTGGCGAAATCATCGATAAACCATGGAAGCCATAAACAAAAAGTAATAATAATAATAATACAGAAAATCTGTCAATACTGACGTGTTCACATCTTCAGTCATGTTAGTTGATTTAGATACCATCGGTTAATAGAGTTTGGCTCCAAATGTACCACCACGCTTAGTTAGCCAAACTGGGATTGATATTCAGCAGGCGCGCGACCACGGCGAGTTACCCTCGGAAATGTGACGCCGTATTCACAACAATTTATTGTTCTTGCTTATATTTATCTTTCCAACATTCAGGCTAGTTCTGTAAATTAATTCAATATCACCAGACTAACACACCAACTTTACGTTAATTGACCCAAATTTATCAACGACTAGCTGTGCCCGCGACTTCGTCCGCGGGGACTTTCATATTTATTCACCTTTTAAACCTTCTCTGGACTTCCATAAATAAATCAAGATCAAAATTAGCCAAATCGGTCCAGCCGCTCTCGAGTTTTAGCGAGACTAACGAACAGCATATACGTAATTTATATATATATAGATTTCGATTTGGGTCGCGTACAATGGACGCGACTCCAGTGACACCCAGACCTGGAAAAAATACATTTTCAAAATATGCCCTGACGGGAATCAAACCAATCGAAGGCCCTGAAAAGATTCTTCCCACAAAGATTGTAGAGCAGATGGCATATCAATCCAGCTCACCAAAAAAATTAAGCAAGTTTATTCCTGGTTCTTCTTTTTCGGGCTGAAAACTGAAAACAAATCACAGAACCTGAGCAAGCCATAACTTAAACTGCTTTCAACATTTGTTAAATTAGTTAACATATCAAAATTAAGTTATCAAGATATCGATCCTACCATTCGTATCACCATTACGGGTCGGGATTAGTATTTCAGCCCCGACCGCCCCTCCCCCACCCCTCGGCGTGACGTGGCGCTTCCCAAGAATTTATCATTGGGCCCCTGTTTATTTTTTGCCGAGTGCATATGTATATGATGACGGTTTATGTGGGAGAAGGAAGATCTACTCTCTAGGGTATTGTAAAGTCCGGAAGCTTTGCTGGATATTACTTAGCTTGTGTTTCTTTATGTATGTCGAGGGCCACTCAAAATTAATGGGATGGCATAAGGCTTTTGCCCAGCAGTGGCATTAGTTTAAAACATAGTTACTCATAATATTAAAATTCTGCGGTTCAAAGGTGTGAATGATGATAAACCTATAAATGTTATATTAAAAGAGTATTGATAAAGTATAATCAAACCCTTCAAACGTGTAACTCACTTCACAGTTTCTTTTATTTTCATCAATCTGTAACGTAGGACTGAAATAAGGCATCACAAAAACTACAATATTAATAACGAGCGGCCGGCCCCGGCTTCGCACGGGTACATTGCGGTTACATTATTCGAGTTTTAGTAAGGATACCTAATTTTTTTGAAAATATATTATAGCCTATGTCACCCGGGTATAGTGTAGCTTCCCAACAGTGAAAGAATTTTTCAAATCGGTTCAGTAGTTTCGGAGCCTATTCATTACAATCAAACAAACAAAGTTTTCCTCTTTATAATATTAGTATGATTAAAATATAAAGCGGACTATGATTTTGAAAACAATTTAATATTGATAAATACTGAAAACCTTTATTTCATAATATGGTATTCATAATTGTATAGATATAACTATTGTGCGAAATGGTGATATCATTTTAGGCAACGCTAATGCGTTTGTCACCCTTATGATTACAAGTATTTTCCACGAAAACTTATCTTTATGTTACAACGAGGATTTAGAATATCTAAAGTAGATTATAAAGTATGGATTTTGATGATATTTTAATTTGTTTTGAATTAAAATACAACTCACCTTACTTATTCCTAAGTAAGGTTTACGTACCTAATTTAATCACGTTTATTTAGGTATGACATAATTAAGACTTCAATTGTATAGACCATACGACCCCCGTGAATAGCACCCTAGAAACACATCGGAAGACCTTAAAAGATGACGATATTCCTCAAATTTCTATAATATAAAAATTTGTTTGAGTACCTAGAAATTGTAATAAAATGAGGTTGAGTACAATTTAATGAACGGCGGTAGAGCCAAGCTTTACCCAATCGACTACCTATACGGACTAGCTGGACTGGGTAGAACCACCCTCTCACAGAAGATCCGCATAGAGTAGCTGTCGTAGCTGTGTTTCGTAAGATTAATAGGAGAGCCGGAAGCCCAACCCTTTCCCTTCCGTCTGACACACTCTCCTTCCGGTCGGCAACGCGCGCCCAAAGCCTTTGGTATTGCACGCTTCTATAGGCTACGGTAACTGCTTAACATAAGGCGGGTCGTATGCTTATTTGCAAACTTAACTAGAAACCCCTACACAGTCCTCCTTTCTACCCCATTGGCAACCCCCCACAGTTTATCACGCCAAAATAGGTAAAGACATATCTTGTCTATTACCAGATGCCTTGGCCACACGCCAACATTCGATCTGACCCATAAACACGGAGTCACCCGTCATACGATAGATGACTTTTTACACAAGGTCTTTACTGAGTGAGCGATTAAAAATAATAAATAAATAAATATCGCCAGACTGACACACCGACTGTATGGGCCCAAACTAAGCAATGCTTCTACTATGGGTACCGTACAATGGACTGGGGGCGATCCCAGTGACACCCAGACCAAGGCAAATTATGAAAAGGCCATTTCCGAAATTTGCCCCAGCGGGAATCGAACCCGCAACCACCATGTACAGTGAGCCGAGCGGCCTACGCTAGAACCACTGCGCCAAGCGGACGTAAAAAAAGTTATGTGTAAAAAAGGCAAGCCCTCTGAGTTTCTTGCCGAAGGTTGCATTCCGATCCGGTTGTAGACGTAAGCCAATGGCTGAGATGGTGATAGAACCCCTAAACTCTGAAATGGGGGTGGCGCTTCGAACCACCAGGCTATTGCCGCATCTGTCTAGGCAAACTGTCGCAAATACCACATTACCATCAACCACGGGATCACTAAACTTAGTCGAATTAAAAATCCAATCATAATATTTATTTGCATTAAACATGGTGCATAAGTTGTTTTACATAGTCAGTTCAATTCTGCATTTTTTTTAATGTTTCCATGCAACCATTTAGTAAGACAGGTTGGTAAATTCTAATTAATTTAAGTACAAATGAGTAGCATACAATTTTACGTAGTAGGAGAACTATCATATTATAAGTACATATAAGGTATGTACATAAATCCAACCCAAGCGAGTGTGACACTAAACATTACGAAATCCAGTCTAGACTCGTTTCTTGCAAAAACCGCGTACTGAAGCCTTGGTAAGTGCTTAAAGTCCAGCCTTTAATCCTGTCAGTGACATGTCACTAAGCAAAAAATACTAAACTATTAAGCCAAACTATTAGGGTCACAAAACACTTGACCGCCGCTACTAATGGTTGTTAACTCGAAAGGTACTCGATGAGTTTTCATTGGGACTTTTCGGTCTGTCGATCGTGAGTTGTGACGGACGATCGACCATAATCTAATGTCCCATAGATTGGTGTGGCCCTTAGGTCCGTATTCAGAAACATTGATATGAGATCTCAGTGTGCGAAAGCAGAGGGCATTGAGATATGTCAAACTTTTTGTGTAAGTGCCTTACTTAGTAAAGTGTTGTTTGTGAACACGGTTGCGTTATCTGTTTTTTTTTTGTATGACGTGTCAAAATTAAGCAACTCCCATTGAGTTTTGTTTCATGATGGTTGCGGGTTCGTTTCCCGCCGGGGCAAATTTTGGGAATGGCCTTTTTTGTGATTTGCCCATGTCTTTGTGTCACTGGGATTGCCCCCAGTCCATTTTTCAAGCGTTGCTTAGTTTGGGACCATACAGTCGGTGTGTCAGTCTGGCAATATTGTTTATTATTGTTTATAATTCGGCTGTTCGAATTCAGGTTACGTATATAAAAATACAAACTAATTTAACTATGTAATTATACTGTGTCCAAAACTTTCATCGTTTATAATCAAGGTACGAATAATTACATCACCAAGAAAACCTAAGAATTCAAAGCTGTGAAATCTGCCTTTGGGTCACTGTCTAATATAACATAGCATTTGGCTATTTTAAAAACTGCCTGGCTGGCAACCACTGATTACGACAAGAACTAAAAAAACAAATGTACTGATTTTATTGTGGGGACCTTAAAAATAAACTTTTTTTAAAAGGAACAACCAAAATCAAAGTGGAAACAATCAGTTCCATACAAACTGCCCAATTAACTTCCACAGCGCAACGGCAACTCGCCATTCCGAAGCGCCTAACTCCTTCCAAATTTGAATTTATAATAGTGATGGGAATTCACATGGACACGTTACTGTGATTTATTTACCGCGTCGATAAGGATGTATTAAAGTCAAGTTAAAATTATTTTAAAACACGATACTCGTAGTAAACTGCTGAATGAAAAACTTTTTTGTGCACTGCCTACGCATGGAACGTGGATTTTCTAAATAACCCTCAACAACATTTTCGGTATAATAGGTACCTATCTACAAATAAGCTGAAGTGGTTTTATCTTCCGGTGAACACCGAAGCGCTGTTTCCTGATGCACGTTTCATCGAAACACTATAGTCCAATAAAATTTACTGTAGAATTATTAACTCCATAGATAGTCGATTTGCGTTTCATGGGACCGTGAATGCTTTATAACGGCCTAATACTAAACGCTACTCAAATGTTTAAGCCTGTTTGAGATGTCTTTTCTGTCTCTTTTTGTATGGAGGGTGCTCATTTATTCAATAGCTTGCTGTAACACAACTGCTGTCCAGGAATTTGATTCTTCATTCAATTCCCACGAATCTACTAAATATCGATCTGTAACCACTGAAATTATTCGGATATATCTCCAGATACATCTCTATCCATTGAATGTCTCCATCACATGCCCCATCCCTATCTCAGTGTAACCCGTCGGATTTAAGACGGTATGCCTCACGTTCGAATGTTAGTACAGTGTGCGTGCAAGCGTCCGCGGTAGGTATCGATCGGCCGCAGTGCGGCAGCACGCGATGTCCTGCCTCCTCCGGCCAGCTGATTTCGGCGGCCGCTCATTGGCCGATAGAGTAACTATTATAATGCAATTTGTTGTAATACCGGCCATTATTTTTTAGGCAGTGCTCCAGATTTTCGGCGTCACAACGTGCTTTAAAAAATATTTTTAAATATTGTTATACAGTAATGACATTAGTTAGGTGCTATTGCCAGGGTAGTGGTTAGGATGTGTGGAGAGGTTTTGTTATGGCATTAGCAAATTAAGAAATTACAGTAATATTGATGTCATTATTACTGAAAGTTACTTGACTTCCTACGCCTTCACAGGTCACGTCGTCCCTATGGCCAATGTAGTAGGGAGGGATTAGCAAGTCATAACAGTATTTGGCCTAACAGAGTACCAATGACAAAGACATAAAACACCTCTAAAAATGTTGTTCACTCGATTTGCATGCTTAAAGCCATCCGTTTCACACTCTGCTGAGCTTAATTCACCATAAACAGCTTTGGTGGAAAACATACGCCCGTTTATCTTAGAAAGCAAGAGAATCTCAACATTTTTTTTCTATGACCTGACTGGTGGGCTATGACCAAAAATCATGTTGACAATCCTTGTAGCGTGAAACGTTCAGTTTAAAAAATTACAGACAACAAAAATTAAGTAGTCGTCAATAGTTACTCAGCAAGCTACTTTGTTTTAAAATTTGTATTATATTAATCTGTCAAATATTCTCAACTGTTCAAAAGAAGTGACAGATTTGTATCTTATAATTAAGTTTATAGATGCGGAACGAGTAATGTCGCCCCAAATCATAATTAACAGCGGCATCCCTTTTAATCCGATGACATCTCCCTTTTGCGAATTAGTTATAGGTGCCCGAAGCGTCTGCCAACACCCAAGCCATAAGCGAATTGAGTTACTGGCCTCTACTGGTGTTGTATTAAGCCCACTGTTTCAAACAATGTTAGCATCTAAGCTGGTTGATGGGATGCTGATTAAGTATGATTATCTTCCTATTCTGGCAACCTGAATATATTACTGAATGGGGAAAAACTGAAGAAATAATATAAGATAACCATAAACATCCGAAATACCTCTAAATGTAAGCCTAAGGCTTCGTCCTAATCGGTATCCCTCGTACAAACAGTTCGTACAAACTAGATTTGTATATGGTTTGTACGTCATCATCATACCAATCAGGACGAAGCCTAAGACTAAAGATATTGCACTTTTTTCTTCGAAAATAGAGAATCTCTGTACGAATCTGGCTATTAAACTCTTCAGTTACCTCTTTATCAAACGGGCACATTTCTTAAAAGTTACATGTTATCGTCACCATGTTGTAACTTCTACCATCCACTAGCCCGAGGAAAATTTAGCACTCAAGAGGACCGGAGCGTAGGTACCGCGAGCAAACCGAAACATTACCGTTAAAAATTCATAAATACATTTTCAGATAACATTTATGACTCTATTTTTCACGTTTTACCTTAACTTACTTACCTACTATGTGTATTATTTTTCAGACTAAAAGTGCTTTGTAATGTATCTGTAAATAGATTGTAACTTTCTATTTTGCAGATGATAATTATTGACATTGCCCTAGCCAGAGTGGTCTGGAGGGTTTTAGAAGGTGGAAGAATAGGGGGCCCAAGTATGAAATAGGCCTTTAGGCAACGACAAAAAGTTTATCAATGGTTTTATTCTTCTCCAGACTATTCCTAATCCCAGCCATCTAATTTTATTTCCAATTTTACTGAAGTTTAGCCATAATGGACTGCATTAGCGCCACACGCAATACTTGGCAACCGCCTCCAATAAATGAATAGTAGTTGGCGGGTTGAAGCCAACTTAATTCCCAATATTTTTGTCCAGAATTTAAGAAAACGCAAATTTGAACTATGTAAATTTTAGTTTTGATGAATAGGTATCATGAAAATATATAAGTAATAAGCCTGTTTTAATAATCCAATACAGACATAGTGTTTAAAAAATATAAGACGGTTGTCTCAATACTCATATCAAATAGTCTTGAAAATAACTTAATATATATAACTCAAAGGTGACTGACTGACTGACATAGTGATCTATCAACGCACAGCCCAAACCACTGAACGGATAGGGCTGAAATTTAGCATGCAGGTAGATATTATGACGTAGGCATCCGCTAAGAAAGGATTTTGATTAATTCTACCCCCAAGGGGATAAAATAGGGGATGAATAATCCCGAAATTTTTGTTAAGTTAAATTACACGCGGACGAAGTCGCGGGCACAGCTAGTTCGCATATAAAGATACATTTGTAAACATTTTTGTTACAGGTGTAACCCTCGAATCGGCCTATAAAAGGCTTGAAATCCTTTAGCGCTACCTTTTTTTACGATCAACGATCCCACCATCGGATGGGATAAGCGTTCTCCATGATATTCATGTCAGTATTAAACACATTTCATTTTATAATGTCATGGTGTACTGGAAAATTCTATGGTGTTTGTTTTTGAACACTTCACGAAGCTTTTGCTTACCAGCCTGTGCAAATTACTCACAATATTTTATAAAAGGTAGATACATTTCAATCTACATATTTATCCCGTATTTTATACTAATAGGTGCCGACTTGTAGGCAGCAAGGTCTGATTTTAATAAATCCCCGTCTAAAGTTGTAAGCTAGTGCCTAGATTTTACGGACCCTAGATATTATCAACGGGATTAATTAACTTTGCGCCCTAATTGGCGTCACGGGTTGGACCTGCGCGTCTTTCAAATACACTTGGGTGTTATTTAAGTGAACTTTACCTTGATGTTAGGTTGTCAGCTACATTCTACCATTAAATGGCCTCCAGTAGTTTATAATATTGTTAAAGGATATGGCATTTTCTTCAAACCTATTTATAATGTGTGCTATTATTATAGAATTTTACAGAATAGGTACCTCGCAAAATACCTTGTTTAGCTGCAGTTAGAGAGAGGTAGGCAGCAATTACATTGTGTGACTTCGTGCAATATTACCAATTAATAAAAACAAATCAATTTTGCTTGCTTTTATTTATAAAAGGAAGCAAAATTGATCTTATTTTAAAAAAGATCTCAAGCTGAACCACGTTTACCTTTAAACGTGTTCCTACTAAAGTTATATTCTAATTTGACTACTCGCCAAGTTTTCGCGCACCAGGTAGAGCAAGGAACAAAATAACGGCGGGAGGTGGTACAATTACGCTAGTTCTTTGTGTCCATTAAATGAATTATACTCCACCATTAGACGTGTAATTAGGTCGTTGTTGGTTTGGCAAATAATGTCTAATTGGTTTCTTGGGCTTTGCGAAAGTACTAAGAGTAAATTGGTATTATTACTTACTATTAGTAAAACACTTATGTTGTCCTACAGTTAGGCTTGGTATATCTTGAAGATTTTGTGCTACCTACATAAGACAAACTCCTACCAGTGATTTTCTATGAATGTGATGTTCGTATTAAAAACACATGATTTTCACTGTCTTTTGCCTTACCTTCAATATTCGCATTTTCTGATGCTGAACCAGGGAGGATACTAATTTGAATAAATATATTACAAAATATTTTTTTTTTAATGATATCAACAAGCCTCTTTTGCTGCCGGTACTCGCTCCTTAAGCAGATATCAAGACTTGTTACATCTTGTTACGGTTACAAGGTTCTAAAATTGTACCTTTTAAACCTCCTTTAGCGTCGTAATAATTTTATTGAATTAATTTATCTGCGTGAAAATTTTATGTACTTAAGTACTTTTAAGTCAGGTACCTTAATACCTTATAATGGTAGGTACTTTCATAAGTCTGATATGTTTTTATATTCGCCATTAAAAAAATACTATTATGATGACATGCCATCCAAAACGAACACCTTATATTAGAACGAGTATTTTAAAGCAGCAAATTTTCTGAGTGGGCATCAAAAAGTTTGACATTCTCTGTAACCCCAATAGACCGATCGACTCCCTGTTCAAAACTTTGGGAGCCGCTGTCAGTGTAATGATGCGGAGTAAGCGGATCGTCGGTGGGCTATCTACGACCACTCGAAAGGGTTTCCCATAAATCTCCCCGTTTTGCCAATATGGACGACGGATAACGGGAATTCGCCACCAATTTTTGCAATCTATCACATTTTTGTACCGGTATTTATGGATTTTGCAATATTACATACAGATTAGCCCAGATTCGGTGCTACTACCTTTACACTACTAGTAGTAGTAGTTTATTCTTAGGTACCTACCTGAATTGGCACCGACTCCACATGAAATAAATTCAAGGTCCCTAGTTATTTCTAGCTTTTTAGTGCACCCAGGTATTTTTTTATTCGGTTTAATTTTAAACTAGCGTGCAACCCGCCTGATGTTAAGCAGTTAAGGCATAATACATACACGTGGCCGACCTAAAGGGTAGTGGGACGGGAAGGAGATGAGGTTGCGTGTTCAGCTCTCTTACTCATCATCACATGAAACGTAGCTATTCTGTAAGAGAGTGGTACTACTACAGTCGTGTCAGCGTGTAAATGGCTCTTAAACTCAACTCAAAATTGTTTTCATTAATGTAAGCCCACAAGAATTTAGGAATAGTCAGAATCTACCACCGGTTCGAAATGCTGCTTCCACTGAGAAGAGCCGGCAACAAACTCAATGGTTACTCTTTTCAATGAATAAAAGATGGTGTACATTCTCAGGAACAGCAACAGAATGTGAGCAGGCAACACCGCTGCCACTAAATAAGTAATAGTCAATGGGAAACACATTGGCTTTACGACCTTAATCACCGTACCATTTTACAACGGCTCTTCACAGCGACTACGGAACCCTCAAAATATACCTACTTAGTATGTAGGTATATTTACTTAACTAAGACGTAGCTATCTCGAATTTTCTGATGTTCCCCAAAGCTTTTGCCGTCAGAGCTCTGATGTCAAAACACATGTCTCACTTCCCACGTCCCGTCCTCTCTCCAACAAGACTGATTTAAGTAGACGTACCTATAGGTGTTTCTAAAGCCCAAAATAATAATTTAGGAACAAACGGTAGTTGTAGATGCTTCGAGAAGAAAGACTACTCGTAATTATCATGTTTTCTGAGCTACGAGCCCTGGAATATCCGAAATCTTCTTATATCATGAATTTCATAAGAGAAATGTTAGAAAAAATGCTATAAAATCTAGCGCAGACACCATCTCCAGGGACAAACATATAAGTACAGCGAACTCAAGGACTCATGGAACATTAAGTATAAGTATATACACTCAATAGGACATTTATACTTAATGCTTTAGACAGTTGTGAGCCAACACGATACTCCCGCAAAAACAAAAAAATATGAGAAAGCTCAAGATAATTCAATAGATTTTTTTGAAAATACATTGCCTGTATGGCCTGATTCCCCTTGTATGGAGGGGAGGCCCGCGCCCATTACTATGCTTAACTATTTGTAACGCTGTGTTGGGATCTGTCATTTTATTGCATGTTGCGTCATTATTAGTGCCTACTTATCTTTCAAATTTGAGTTACTTTTGCGTATTCAGCGGATAGATCTCTAAATAAATGTAATAAATAAATATCGCCATACTAAGCACCCAATATTTGGTCCAAAACTAAGCAAATCTTGTACTGTGGGTACCGTACAATGGACTGGGAGCGATCCCAGTGACACTAGGACCAGGGTAAATACGAAAAGGCCAGTTTCAAAACGTACCCAGGATAGAACCTACCACACCAAGCCGTCGTCAAATTCTTCGTTAATGATAATATAGCATTAACTTACTACAACAAAGTTACAATTTAATCGATAGTTACCGTGCTCTGTTCAATTAGGCAACGCTACCGGAGTGCGAAGTTGGAGAGTTCCCGTAACTCGTGAGATCCACTTACTGGATTAAGACTTTAGAATTTGGTACAGGAGAACGCTCTATCACACAGGACCACGGATTACGAGACTATGAGAGGCTAAGATGTGTCTGTCTTATACTGGGACGATTTTTAATGTGTTGGGTCGAATTGCCTCTACTTAGGGCCTATGCACACGACGTTTTTTAAACGCGCCGTCGACGCGCGTTTTAGGAACGTGCGTCGACGGCGCGCTTTTATCCTACAAAGGTCTACAGGCTGCGTCTGACTCGCGTGAGTATCGCGTCTGTATCACTACAAACGCGCGTCGACGACGCGTTTAAAAAACGTGGTGTGCACAGGCCTTTACTTTTGCTAAAAATAAAACAAGCTCCGGGCGAGGTGTGTCTCATGTAAAAGTTAAGGCACTGTGACAGACTAGGACGGACGGACGGATTGAGGATCTTTTACCTAAGGGTTCCTGGTACGGACCACGGAACCCTAATAACAAGCTCCGGACGAGGTGTCTAATGTATCCGAACATATCGCGTCGGATTGAAACGCGTCCGCTCCAATATTATGTATTTATTATGCATGAAAATCCAGATACATACATTTTAGGACGACCTGAAAATTGTTACGAGATGATCACCCATACCAGTTTGCGACCGACCTTATTCGTAACTGAAATATTCCGCTGTTATTTGAATATTTCCTGAATATGGATTGAAAATGTAACGAAAAATTGGGAGGCCTGTTGTTTTTAAATAAACTTTTTTAGGGTACAACCGTCCATACATCTAATGTTACCGTACAAGTGCGGAATATCGATGTAAGTCAAAAGACTGGGATATTTTAAGAATTAATAAATTACTGAGGTGTTATTACAAAAAAAAGTAAACATTAGAATCACGAGATTTTTTACTTTTTATTAACATAACAAAGTCGACAAACAAGCATAGATACGACCCGCTTGATATTAAGCTACTGCTTAAGCAAGCATCTATAGCCTACTGTAGTAACAGTACCAAAGGCATTGCTCGCACGTTGCCGACCTTGAAGGGAGTAGGATAGAGAGAGGGGAAGGGAAGGAGGGGGTTGGGCTTTCGGCTCTATCGTACGAAACGCAGCTATAATTTATTTACTTTACGACGACCTATACAGGGAAAACCTCTTTCTCTATTAGGTGACCGAAAGAAAGACGCTTACCAAATCTATGTTACAGGCTTTCCATAGGACATTTAGGGTGATTGTGTTTCTTTATTAAGTGTTAGACAGTTCATTAAAAGTCCAATAGTTCAACTTGGCCTGTAACTAGAGGGGAGCGAGTTGGCCGAGTGCCGCGACGCGATGTCTGGCCGTAACGACGCGACGCGCCTCTATGCGTCGGTTATGCAACCCGCCGCGCGCCGGCTTCCTGCGGTTAATATTTACTGGGATAACATATAGTATGATATTTTGGAAAACATAAACAGTGGAAGGGTAGCTCAGTGGTCGAGCGCACGCTTTGCAATGTATGGTGTGCAGGTTCCAACCACGACTTGCACCTCTGCATTTTTTTTGATAATGATTTCAGGATTTCATGTGCATATCTTATTATTTTAATTCTGAATGAGGAAGGAGACAATCGCCAGGAAACCTACTCCTATTTTGAAAGACGTGTGAAATTTACCCAACCCTCAATGAGCCAGTATTTTTTTTTTTTTTTTTACTTTATTATGGATAACCAACGTTTGTTACATTGTTACATGTATTTAACTTATTCTATACTAACACAATTTTGAACTAAATGCACAAACACTTACAGGTAACCTCAGCATGCAAATCTTATAGTAGTGAGTTACTTATATAAAAAAAAGAACTTATTACTAACTATTAAACAAAACTAAATGAATAAAGCTAATTAAGCTAGTATGGTGAGAGATGATGCGTGTTTTAAAGTGCGTGTGTGTGGTGAGTATGTTAGTTATGTGATATATATGTGTGTATGCGAGATATTTATGTGATTATTTGATGTGTCTATGTTAATCGGGAAGATATTGAGTTAATCGGAACTACTTATTATATTTTTATTAAATGTGCCTAACGTATCAAAATGTATATCGACAATGTTACTGTACTTATTGAGTAATTTACACAGCCTTGGTACTGGAGAGCTGGTACCGAGAACTGTTCTGCGCAAGGGTGGATGAAGAGGAGTGATAGGTTTACGAGGAACTCTACGAGGTGCTTGAAAATTAAAAAGGCTTAGCAGCTGAGGACAATCTATTTTGTTTCTAAGGATTTTGTAAAGAAATGCCATATCTATTGAATCCCTACGTTTAGCCAGAGAGGGCATTTTAAAATACTCCAGCCTACTTGCATAAGATGGTAATGTCTTCGCTTTTCCAGTGGAAAATGCCAGGTGCCATAGGAAGCGTTTTTGAACCCGTTCAAGACGAAGCGAATGAGTAGCGTAATGAGGGCGCCAGACTGTGCTGCAGTACTCTAATATGCTACGAACTAAGCTATAATAGAGTAATATTTTAGTCTTAGGATTGCGGAAAGATTTTGCACTTCTAAGAACGAAACCTAACATTTTAGACGATTTTTTAATTATTGTTTCCGTGTGTGGTACGAATGTCATCTTTTTATCATACATCACACCTAGATCTCTGATAATGTCTGTTTCTTGGATTAAGCTATTGCCAATTCGGTAATCAAAAGGTATCGTATTTAAATTTCTTGTAAATTTTACATGTGAGCATTTATTGGGATTTAGGAGCATGTTGTTCTTATTGCACCATTGTACAAGTCTATTGAGATCGTCTTGCAGTAATAACGAGTCTACAGTGGATTCTATTATTTTTATGAATTTTAGGTCATCTGCGTACATAAAAGGTTCAGAAGAAATAAAACAACTGGGAATGTCATTGACAAATAAGTTAAATAATAATGGAGATAGATGAGACCCTTGGGGTACACCAGAGGTTATACTGCGATTGTTAGATCGGAATCCATTTATGACAACGTAAAAGTATCTGTGACTTAGGTATGATTTGAGCCAGAGTAACAAAGAGCCAGTAATTCCGTATATTGACAATTTGTCAATTAGTATGTTATGGGGAACTTTGTCAAACGCCTTGCTAAAGTCCGTATATATAACATCACACTGTTTGCCGGCGTCTAGCGCTCCAACCAAGGTTTCTGTGAAGGATACAAGATTTGTGTTAGTAGATCTACCTGCTATGAACCCGTGCTGCTGAGGGGTAAAATAATGCTTCAAATGACTCTTTAGCTGCTGGCAAATAATAGATTCAAGGACTTTAGCAAAGGTAGACAGGATAGAGATTGGCCTATAGTTAGAGACAGTTTCCCTATTTTCAGACTTATAAATAGGCACCACTTTGGCAATTTTCCATTCAGATGGAAAAACACCTGAGCATAAAGATTTGTTATATATAATCAGAAGAGGTTGTACTAAAACCGATGCGCAAGACACTATAAATAATGGTGGTATACCGTCTGGCCCCGCTCCCTTGTAACAATTCAAGTTTTCAAGTTTTTTGAGTAGAGTGTCGTGGTCGATTGTAGGATACGTCAAGCAATTACTGTTAGCTCGCAAGAAATCCATTTGGTCAACATTCTGTTCAGAAACGTTCTCATTATTAGAGTTGTATACTGATGAGAAGTATGAAGCAAATAGTTCACATATTTCGGAGCCATCAGAAATATTCTTTGAGCCATTAGACATCGTGGCGGGATAGGCACTGGACCCACCTCGCTTCGCCTTAACATGTGCCCAAAAAAGTTTAGGATTTTTTCGTAGTTGTTGCTCAGTTTTATCTATGTAATCATTATAGCATTTTGTTGCTAGCTGATCACTACGTTTAGTTATTAATTTAAGTTCTATTTCATCTCTTGGGTTACGATATTTTTTAAATTTACGTCTAATTTTATTCTTTTCATATAGTAACTTAATTAAGTTTTTACTGAACCAGGGCGGATAACGATTGGTTTTCGTTTGGCAGATGGGCACGGTATTTTTGATTATCGACAGTAACGAATTGTAAAACTCCTGTACCATGTCATTAACATTATCAAAACCTCCAAGCTTTTCGGCCCAATTAACTTCTTTTATAAGTTTGCGAATGTAATTGTAATCCGCTTTATAAAAGTTGGGTCTCGAAATTACAGAATTGTAAGGAAGACCATGTTCAATGTTGAAGGAAAGGGTGACTTCTAAGGGTGGGTGTATTAGTTCAACATTGCTCAATGGCGCACATGCCTCATTGACACTAGATGACGTAATGTTTGTTAGTACGAGATCTAGAATACGACTGGTTTGCGTAACAAAGTTATGTTGATTGAGCTTGTTAACGTGAATGAAGTCTAAGAGAGCCTGATTAGTATACGGTACAACACAGCTGCATGGAACATACAGAGACTTCCAATCGATATTTCCTAGGTTGAAATCGCCTAAAATACATACGTCTAGATCTGGGTCCGACTCCTCGAACACAAAGTTACAGTGTGAGATGAAGTGATCAAGTGTGTGGCGATTTACGGGAGGTGGTAAATAAACAGCACACAGAGCTATTCTACGTATGGCATGTGTTTTAGATTCTACTGTAACCCATAGATCTTCACAATTACTTTCCCACTTGCTTATACGTGTTGATTTTAGTTTTTTTTGGACAGCTATTAACACACCACCGCCTTCTTTTCCTCTTTTAGAAGCAGAACTATTCCTATCCCTCCTGAACACGTCATACCTATCATCGAATAGCTCTGTATTAAAAACTGAATCGTTCAACCATGTTTCTACCAAAATTATGACATCATACTGATTACAACATACATTTTTATAAAAATTGTGTGTTTTAGTTCTAAGACCTCGACAATTTTGGAAATATATTTGTAAGCTTGTGAATTTTACAGAATAATAACCAAAATTAGTATAACGGTATCTACTTATTTAACAATAAAAATATATTATATTATTTTATCAAGCGCGTTCATATTATTTATGACAATGAAATCGGAATCATCATTCTTCCGCACAAAAATTCTTCCGGATCTAACCCAGACGTATTTGAAACATTTCTCTCTTGCCTTGACTCTAACAGCCGCGTGCAAGGCTTTATTGGCTGGAGAGAGGTGCTCTAACACATATATAGGTGTCCTGCTACCGGAAAAGCCAAGATCAGCGCTGTTTAACTTGTTTGATGAATTATTCTTATTATATTTTATTATGGAGGCAAGAAGCTGGTCGCGTGTAATCTGGGAAACCAGCTGAACAACAATTGAGCGTGGACGTGTATTGGTAGTATTCATTTTGGCTATACGAGTGCTGCGAATGATTTGATTATCATTCAAATTGCAGCCGACTACAGTGCCCAGTTGTTTAATAATGCTATTTAGGTTTTCACTTTTGCTCTCCGGCACGCATTGTATCTCTAGATTGTTGGCTCTCAGTTGTTGTTCTATGGCATTTATACGTTGGTCCGAAGTCGCCAGACGAGTATTTAGTTCAGCTACTGTGGATTTTAATCTTAAATTACCATCTAATAACTCTTTTTTCGTTTTTTTAGCTTCCTCTTGTTCTTTTTCTATATCATCAAATCTTTTGTTCATGTAATTCATAGATTCGTTCATTTCCTTCATCTCCTTTTTTATTGGCTGGAGTTCTTTGTTTAAGATTCCGATCATAGTATCATTGAGTTGCTTCAACATATCGCTAAACTCAGTTCGTATAACTTCTTGTACTATAGATTTCACGTCCTCCCTGGTGGCTGTTGCCGAATCAGGTGGAGAATTAAGTGCGGGTCTCTTATTTCCCCTGCCTGTGTTGACATTACGAATCGGCGTAGAATCTTTTTTTGTCGGCTTAGCGGTGTCATTTAAGCATTGCGGACATTTCCAGGTTTTCAATAGTTTATTGTCAGTATATATTGAAATCGATAAACAGGCATAATGATATGACTTTTTACAAGCCACGCAGTTGATAAATTCTTCATCCCGCCCATTATTGATAGAACAACATCCCCAAGTTGTCATGATTATAATGTTGAGTTCACAATGTTTGATGAATCCTCAAAATAATTGCGGTGCGGTACTTATCTTGAAAGTTGTTAATGCCACCAGCAAAGACACACGAAGTAGCAGAATAGCTGCGCCCGGCAACGGGAGCTCGCGAGAAGAATGTCGTAAGCGCCGTGCACTTCGCGTCGCTTACGCGTAAGGGCGAATCACTATGCACATTATAACTATTGTGGTGGTGGTTTGCAGTTTATTATTTATAATTGGGTTTTATCAATTATTTTATCAAATATTGGGCTAAACAAACACTAGAATAGTCACTCACAGCACTGTCGATTGGTATTAGTCCTATAAATAAGTCAATGAATTGTTTTTAAGCTTTTGTTACATTGAATTCGAGTTAGAAATATTTCTGTGGGGAGCAAAGAAAAAGTCGACTCGTTCAACCCACTGTACTTTATAAACTGTAACAGTATTATAATATTTATCATATAGTATAGGCTAGGCTGTGAAATATGTACCTATAACTTGCCTTACCTTTGCCTACCCTATAGGTATACTCACGCATATCTCGTGAATGTGTTTTCCTAATGGCGATTACAGTGCAAGATACAATAATGCGCACCATCGCGCGGCGGGCACGTTCCGCAACATCGGCGGGGTAATGGAACGCAAACATTTACTACTATCGCTGCCTTGTAGCGAATTACACTGCCTATTTGTAAATAGACGGTAAATATAATTAGATAAAGGTTTTGCGTTACTATAGAAGGACAGGCAGGACATTGGACCGAGGGCAGACACAAATTAAAAATGATTTTGTTAAAAGAGTTGATATTGAAACTACTTTCTTAATAAATAAAAAAATTGCAGTTTGCAGAAATCGTCACACCTGACCACTTACGCCATTTAGTTGATTTTTAGATAACTTTTTCACAGTGGACGTTACAAAGTTACTTCAAACGCTTTATAAGATTGACGATTTCAGACATTTAACTCGTACCGCACGCGGCTTTTCCAAATTGCCCCAATTTGATATACACAGCAATTATATCGCTACAAATTATAAGTTTCTGGTGTTTTTTTCTTACAAAATTACGAAAACACCTCTCATATTAAACCCAGATATATGACGTTCACATACCAATTTGCGTCATGCATGAGGCATCGGGATTACGCTGGCCCAGCCCTGGCTAATATACGAGACTAATCTCGCCGGCTCCTGGCCGCCGTTCATCACGCTGGATACGAGAAGACGTACGAATAGTAATACGTTTTTAAGGTGGTAGAGCCAAATCGGAACGACGCACGTCTGTGGTCGGAATTATGTGTAAATTCCAGCTGGTGGCCGCTCCAACCTGCTAGCAAAAAACATAAGTTATTGAAACGAAGCTTCTATACGGACGTTCGGGGCGCTTGCCACGCGGCCACTCTATCCGTGCTAAGCGTCAGAAGCGTTACACGATGACGTCAGTAACGTTACATGATATACATTGGTATACGGCTTGGCCCTACGCTTTATACTATAAAGCTTCGGTTCTTTGGGTGTCCCTAGACGGCACTGTTTTGTTATAACTTGCCAGCAAAAAAGTCCCGGATCAGACATTGTGACAGAGGGCCATGTGACTTTATCGCGCTATGCATCACACCTATAGCAATCAGAGTAACCTATGGCGATATAAGTTTCTTAAAATAACCTGAAACCGACAATTAGGCAAATGTAGGAACACCATAGCGGTAAGGCAGGCCCGAATATGACACCCAGTAACCTAAATACACGGTCCCGAGCGAACAATTCTTGTTTATACGTCGTTCGCGTGATGCCAGACCATAGCACCATGGGGCCATAAGAACAGCGGCGAAGGAAACGCTGAATCCACTTATTTTTTATCGACTAGCAGTCATTTACACGAGGAAGCCGTTCAATCTATACATTTTTGTCAGATAATGGCTATATTTATCTAATGACCTGGGTACAATAAATAAATAGAAGTTATCGGTGCCTAGTTAACCGTATCTACCGCTTATACTTAACAACTAAGTCATCATCATAAACTTAAGAGCGATGCTCTTGTCGGTGGAGTTTTTTCCATTCACTGCGATTTTCTCCCAGTTCCTTGACCATTTGATACGACACGACTTTAACTTTTTCCTTCACTTGGTCAAAATAGCTTCTCCTAGGTCTTCCTCTTCCCCTCTTGCCTTCTATCTTCCCTTCTATGATTGTTTTCATAAAAGCGTCATATCGTATCAAATGCCCGATCATCTTTCCTCTTCTATTTTCAATGCTGGTCAACAGGCTTCTCCTTTCATCTACTCTTTCCAGTACTTCTTGGTTCGTTATCTTTTCCGTCCAGCTTATTCTTTCCATCCTCCTCCAGCACCACATCTCAAAAGCTTCTAATCTTTCTCTATCTCTTTGTGTCATTGTCCACGTCTCGGACCCGTAAAGTGCTATGCTCCAGATGTACGTTTTAATAAAGCGCTTCTTGATCTTCTTCGATATTTTTGAGCGGAATAAGTGTTTTTTGTTGTTAAATGCTCCCTTTGCTATTGCTATTCGGGTAATTATATCTGTTGTACATCTGGCGTCATGTGTTATGGAGCTACCTAAATATTTAAAACTTTTTACTTGCTCAACTGGATTGGAATTTAGAATAATTGGTGTATGTAAGCGTGTATTTTTGGAAGTTACTAAAATTTTTGTCTTTGTCTCGTTTATCTTTAAGCTAAATTCTCTAAAAATGTTGTCCATGGACTCCAGAAGTTTTTGTAGTTGGTCTCTACTTTCTGCTAAAGCTGCAATATCATCTGCAAATCTGATGAAATGTATCTTTTCACCATTAATTTTGACACCTCCCTCGGATGTTATTTTAATTTTATTAATAGCGCATTCTATAAAAATGTTAAATATTAAGGGTGAGAGTGGACAACCCTGCCTTACTCCTTTTCTTATTTCTGCTCTTCCCTGGTGCTCGCTCACTTCTATGATCGTCTGTTGTTCTCTATATAGTTCTAGGATAATCTTTCTGTCTCTGTAATCCAATCCAGCATGCTTGAGAGCCTCCATCATTTTTTTCCAGTCCACACTATCAAAAGCTTTCTCCAGGTCTATAAAAGCTATGTGAGTGTCTAAGCCCAAATCCATCCTTCTGTTAATAATTAATTTTAATGCTAATATTGCTTCTCTCGTACCTTTGTTTCTCTGAAATCCATATTGCTCTTCAGCTAAAAAAAAATCTACTTTTGGTCTGATTCTATTTTGTATTATTTTAAGAAGTATTTTAGAGGCATGTGATATTAAGCTTAAGGTTCTATGTTCTTCACATTTAAGTGTATTTAACTTTTTCGTTCGTTTCTTTAACAACTAAGTATAGAATAAAAAGAGCCGAATAGAACTATATCGTTTGCTGATTAATTATTTATAATCGTTATCACAACTAAACCACTGCGCAAACTGAATCCCTAGATTGTTAGACAGACGGTGTACATTAGTAGAACAGGCCCTAATGTCGTCCGTTTTATTATAACATTTACCATAATAATTGATTTCACAGCGACACATGGGTAGTTTGATATGTCATTATTTGTAATTTAAGTATAGGACGTCAAAAGTCTCTCAGTGCGCTCGAGTTTTCAACGATAAGAATATTTCAAGGCTACAAATGGTATGCTATGAAATTATACTATTTTTATGTTGAAGAAATAGGGAAAAGGTTTAAAAACCATGAAACGTTACAATAAATAATCGCTATTCTCGTGGCCCGCCTCGCCGTCCATAGGCAATATGAGCCTGAAACGGTGCGCCGCCGTGAACTATGACCTTATGGCCCCAAAGCCGACAATTTGCGCAACACCACCATCAGTTTTATTGTAATGACGTCACTATACATATACGGATGATTTATGGTACTTTTTAGGGACGTGTTTTCCGTTTAGTTAGGTAAACCTGAGACTTGGTTATAAAACTCTTCTATTAATAAGTCGTTTTATCTTAAAGGTAGCTATATCGGATTAAATGCCATGGGTCGAAATGCGCCTGACCGGATGTCTTTCGGAAACTGATATAAGTATATGCTAAATTTGGACATGAGAAATGTCTTAACAACCCCTTATCATATCAAGCTTGTGGGGGTTGAACCAATAATAATCAATTAATAATTATTATCATAACTAGCTGAGCCCGCGACTTCGTCCGCGTGGAATTTAATTTAAGAAAAAAAGCCCCACTCCCGCGTTTTGAGCCCGCGCGGCAGAAACCATTTTTTTAATTTTGTTTTTCTAAAATAAAAGTAGCCTAAGGTACTGCTTATAACATCAGCTATCTACCAGTGAAAGTCCCGTCAAAATCGGTCCAGCCGTTTCGGAAATACTCTTTGATTTCATGTGTTTTTATTTTTTTACACGGAACCCTAATTGTTTTTCAAAAAATTAAGTAGCCTAAGTTACTCCCTATTACATCAGCTATCTGCCAGTGAAAGTCCCGTCAAAATCGGTCCAGCCGTTTCGGAGATTACCCGGAACAAACACACAGACAGACAGACAGACAGACAAAATTTTTTAAATCGCGTTTTTGCTATAGGTGTCGTATGTACTTTCATATGCATTTAGTGAAATGGTGTTATTTTGATATTACAAACAGACACTCCAATTTTATTTATTTGTATAGATGTATAGATACAGCATTTGGGATTTGATTGTTTTCGTCATTTTCTTAGGTCTTCAGATTCAGCAAAATATGTTTACAATATTAATGTTTAAACAAAATCAGAAGAGGGCCTAAATTTATTTCATGAAATTATAATAAATAGGATTTAAAATAATTGTTATTCTATGAACTCACCGGTGGCCTCTCTCTTTTGCTTCACTTAATTAAAACTTGTAAAGAAATCTCTCTTGGGAGAGGAAATAGAATATACTTCGCACCTAACAAAGACAGTGTAAGCTATACTGTTCAAGTAAAAGTTTTGTCTGAAAATTATGTACTTACCTTCGCGTTGTAAATTGAGAAATAAAAACCATTCCCACATCATTAATATTATAGTAAGTAGGTATTTTGCCAAACAATTATTACATATCATGATAAAGTCTTCAGTCATTCATTTATATTTTTATGTGGTGCCAAAATTCATTTAAAAGTGGATTTAGGTACTCCCAAATTTCCTGAATATTTCATTCACCAGCTCTCAACTTGGCATTTCTACTCCGTACAGATAACTCCTAATATTGGAAAGCCATTCTTGTCCCGAATATCGGTTGCGGCCCATTAACGGCCCGACGATAGGCGTTTAATGAGTGATGGCCCTCTCCCCACCAAACATCGACATTTTTTTTGCAATAAATTTTACTTAAACCTCCCATTAAGGGCTTCTTTTTATGTATTTTTTTTCCTTTTTGGAGGCAATTTATTTAATTCGAGGGTTTTTTGAGTAATTGAGGAAACATGATTTTGATTGATGATTAATTTGACGCTGATAGAGCCAGCTACAACTCATATATAAGAGCTCGCTCAACCGTCGTAGTATCACACTCTCACAGAAGATTCGCGTAAAGTATCTATTATATTAAGTCATTATCTTAAAGTGCCTTATACAAACGTGAGTTGCCCGTGCCTTTCATAAGTAAATAAATAATAGACTCAGTTGCGAAGCGAGGGAAATGGATGGTGGGTAGGGCGGGATAGCCGCCGCCGGACAGTTGACGCCTTGGAAATAGTATACTGAGATACCTATCTTCGGTTAGATAAGAATAGATGAGATCTGGGAGTTCATATAAAATTCACGACCAAGACTAGCGCTAAAGCTGTATAATTTTAGTTTATGATCATTGTTCAGAAAGGCAACACTAGTGCTACTAGAAAAACGATGCAGTCTTAGGGTGACCGTCCACTTGGCTGGGTTATGCAGCGGACCTGCCGGTTTTAACCAATAGGATCGCTTCATTTCAAGCTTAGCTCATGGTAACAGGGCCGCTGGGGTTAGAAACTGTTTTTTTTACCCTAGATAACTTTGATACCGTGAACTAAGGAAGGTAAAACATTCCTAAGAAGGTAGAATAGAGAATGGAAGTTTGTATGTTAATTCTGTCCACAGGCCCACGCGAAAGAAGTCGCAGGCTCAAGCTAGTCTTGCATATAACCATAAAGTTCGAGTTCCAATCATCGATAACTAAGTTCCAAAGGTGAAAGTTATGTCGTGTGACATCCCGCCAAGTCCCGCATTCGCACATAATCCATAACACGAGCTTGGAGTTCGGCGGAACATCCCAACAATTTGCATTGGAGGCGAGCCTTCAGTAAATTATAGCCACCTCATTACACTGTGTATTAGGTCGTTACGAGATAAACAGATGTTCATCTAGATTATCTTATACATATTATAAAATTCTCGTGTTACAATGTTAGTTACCATACTCCTCCGAAACGGCTCGACCGATTTTCACGAAATTTTGTGTGCATATCGGGTAGATCTGAGAATCGGCTACTATCTATTCTCATACCCCTCAAGGACAGGACAACGTCTGTCGGGTCAGCTAGTAATGTATATAGTCAATTATAAAAAATGTATAAATAATTCCCGGGTACGGGCCACCCCCCAATACGGGGGGAGGTTCAGGCCCGAATTCACCGCGTTGGCCTAGTGCAGTTTGGCGGGTTTCACATGTCTATAAGCAGTTGGTTAGATTTTCTTAGACATGCACGTCCTCACGATGTTTCAGCAAAAACGAATCTTGGTAGATTTTGAAAAACTCAGAGGTGCAAACCGGGTTTTGAATCCAGGACCTCATCCCTACAAGACGCGTGCTAAACCAAACGGCTATCACGCCAAAGTAGTAATTTATATTTTATGCTTAGATTATTTTCTTATTACTTACCTATATGTTTTATATAAATTAAAGTTATGTTTTAGGACATTTCTACGTTGAATAAACATCTAATAAACACCCCAAGTTCATTATCTTGAGGTAACAGCGACAAATAATTAGTTATGCAAAGACAACTTCAATTATCGCTTGTTTAATTAAAACAATGTGAAACTACGCGGAGACGACACCAATCAACGTTAAATTAATTAGTATCGAATCGTTAACACGTTAACACTTTTGTATTTAATATTTATTCACTAAAGTACGGGTCGTTACTAACTTGACACTTATTAGTAGGTAGTTAGGTATCTACATTTATTTTTGCTCCTGCATTTCGTTATATAACGTTATATAAGGTCTTATTTTAATAGTGTACGATATTTTGGATGGCATCTTAGTAAAATGCTAAATATGAAGTGTAAAACACCTTATATAACATATTTTTATAACAGAAATTTGAAACACCATTATGAAGTTAGTATTATGTACTAATAGGAAGTCCGGTAAGCGTCTCCAGCTAAGCTAACTATATTGCTTGTATTCGGAGGAGACTCACGTCAATTTCAAACCCTAGACCCGTTACTATATCGAAATTAGTTTAGTATCGAAAAAAACACAAAGGAAAATAACGATTTTATTTATAATTTAAGGTTATCTTTAGTAAGCGATAAAACGATTTTTTTTTAAAGGTTTTACGCTATAAAACGATTATTTAACTAATGATTTGCAGCACACGGTATTACACGTGTAAGGCATTATCGCTTAAAGGTCAGCCCGCCATAGCTGAAGGGGATGGAACAAAAGAAGACTTCGATTTTCCATCGGTTAGGGCGCGGCCATTACGTAGCTTAAAAAATATATATTATTACTAGCTGACCCGGCAAACGTTGTTCTGCCATATAAATTATTTATAGGTATGCAAAATAGATATTGATCGATTCTCAGACCTACCCGATATGCACACAAAATTTCATGAAAATCGGTCGAGCCATTTCGGAGGAGTTTGGCAACAAACACCGCGACACGAGAATTTTGTATATTCGAGAAGATTAGAAGTATCCTCTTCTTCCTAGATTTTTGAATTCAAGTAATTTTCCATTTCTTTTATGCATGCCTATCCGTAGGCCTAATTTACCCCCTATCTTATTAGTAAAGTGAGTGATACTTTACTGAATAAATACTGGGCTTGGTACCGGATATTCTTATATCACGTACTATTATATCGAAAATTTATGAGCATTATAATAATAATAGGTAATTATTGGACCTCTTATCGTCCAACTTCTAGGCACGGGCCTCCCCTCAAATGCCAGTGGAATTCAGGCGGGATCCACCACGCTGGCTCAAGCCAGGTTGGCGGATTTCACATGCCTTTCGCAAATTGGTTACATTTTCTAAGACATGTATTACTTTAAGAAACTTTACTTAACCGGAAGCAAGTGACGGATAACCATATTGAAATTATAATTCGCATATAGGAAGATGTCGAAAAATAAAAAATTGCGAGCCGGGGTTTTTTAAACGTTATAATGATTTTATAGTTTCATCAAATTTAGAGGTTAAAGTATTTCTAAGTGCATTCTCCTAGCGAGTGCGCGCCCTAAGCGGGCCGCCCTACGTGAGCCGCCCTATCAGCCCTTCGACCCACTTCACGAGGTCGTTGACCCCGCAAGGTCGTCAGCTGATCGATTGCACTCCCTTACGGAATGTACGGCTCAATGCGGGACAAGAAAAACTGAATTGTTTTCGAAATCGAGCTACCGGAGCTTATCTACACACCATGTAGGGAGGTAAATGACGACCGCTTGGTGCAGTGGTTTGAGCGTAGGCCGCTCGGCTCACAGCACCGGGTGGTTGCGGGTTCGATTCCCGTCAGGGTAAATTTCGGAAATGGCCTTTTCGAAATTTTCCCTGGTCTGGGTGTCACTGGGATCGCGCCCAATCCTTTGTACGGTACCCATAGTACAAGCTTTGCTTAGTTTGGGACCATACAGTTGGTGTGTTTGTCTGGCGATATCTATCTATATATCTATTAAATAAAAATAGTAGGTACGTAACGTACCTATTAAAAAAAACTTTGCATTTGGAAAACCGGATTCTAAGATCCGCCTAGAATCACATGAAAATCTATTTCATCGGTCATTCACAAAATTATTAAATAAATACCTACTTGAAGCTATTAAGTTATGTATTATGCGCTCAAGATTGAATTCGAATTGAAAGACCAGTTAGGTAGTAGGTATATTTGAGAAAAACTTTCATCACCAAAGCCTAAATTATTTTAGAACTGAACAGAAGACTCAAGTTTACTAAGTATTTAAGTCGAGACGTCGTTATCTTGCATTTTCGTACGTATTCTCAAAGGTCAATTAACTACCCCAGTGCGAAATTAGGTAGGTAGTTTAAGGGTAGTAATAGGTAGGTACAATAAAGTGATGTTTGTAATTACATACATATGCAGATACCTAGATACCTACCTACTTGATTTTTTTTCTTCAATTGCACTAAGGCCAGACTTAAGGTACCTCCATAATGATTTTCCTATTGTAACTTTCATACGTTTTCATTTACTACCGAAAATGTCCCTTTTGGCATTTCGCCAATGTAACCGACGCCCGCCGCGCGACGGGCTGTCCGATGCTCCTCGGTACAAAAACCGGACTAAATTAAGTAATACCTAATTGCCGCATTCCACACATTTTTCAACAATTCCTTATTGCAAACATTGGAATTAAAAATAATTTTCACGCCTACATTCCACGAAAAACTGGAATGGTCTGGCTCAGGGTCCAATTTTGGTGGGCCGTTATTTAAAACCATGAGAAAATTACCTTGTTCTTAGGTAGTTGATAAATTATAAGAAAACTCATCATCTAGGTTTATATTATTGAAAGAAAAATTTACACAATTAAATTTACACTAGAGCCAAAACATGAATTGGTGTAAATAATAGCTTAAAAAACCGAACACTGAGGAATTACGACGGCTTCAGCCGGAGGATGCAAAAAACTATTTCATTTTAAATACTAAAAATTACAGACATGGTTATGACTACAATCGAGGTGTGATAAGTCACGTAGCGCGGTGCCCTTGGCGGGGTCCTCAAGCCTCGTGGTCTGCGTCAGCAATTTACCCCAACGTTTCCATTGTTGTTATGTGGCGATGTGCATGCGGCGTCCACATGGTCTGCATCAGCAGATTACTTAGTCCTATAGGAAGTTAGTCCTACTAATATTATAAATGCGAAAGTTTGTGAGTGTGGATGTTTGTTTGTTACTCCTTCACGCAAAAACTACTGATCGGATTTGGATGAAATTTGGAACACAGATAGTTCATAACCCGGATTAACACATAGAATACTTTACTTAAGTCTACGCGGACGAAGTCGCGGGCAGACACTAGTATTGCCATATGTAACAAAGGTGAAAATAATATTTCGTTAGTGTATACGAGGGTAGGCAGTATTTGTAAAACAAAAAATGTTGCCATTGTTTTATTAACAACCACACAAAAACCGATACACACCGAAAATAAAACTGCAACCAACTATAGGTCTACCAGAATCTCATGGCAAATGGGGAAATAAAAATTTGTTGTGTGCAATACTGGGGAAATTGGATTAAACGATCTTGATACTGTTTAATTTTTATTTATATATTTAGTCATTAATTAACATAAAGTATACTAGGTATGTGTATGAAATTGTTGTTATGCATCGGGTTCTTAACATAGGAAAATATGACAAAAAAAATAAATCCAATCATATATTACTTTATGTACTAATTTATTATAATGTTACGTACACGTACAGGGGTAGGTACAATTAATGCCGTTAAACGTGTAAAAAGGGTTTATTTCGCTCTCCACAAACTCGACAAATACACAGTACTAGTTCACTACTAGTACACTAGTTCACTAAGACTAGTTACACACAACAAGCACCGTTCCGAATCACTTAGCAGACTCGCAGTATTCCAATATTATCGCTCAGGTCACTGGTATAATTGCTTTTCGTTCGCTTACTTGAGTTCCGTACACAAAATGATCAAAATGATCCTTTTTGATTGGCATTTAAAATATTCAAAACCTGTCTCCTTAAGTATATGTCTGTAAAAAATAATAAAATTTATCATGTTACTGAAACGATAGCTTAGTCAATCATCAACATCAACATCAGTCTAAATACTCGTACGTCCCACTGCAGGGCACAGGCCTCGTCTTACGAGTGAGAAGGATTATTACTTAATATTTTTCTTACCTCAGAGATTCTCTCCCTCCGTTGAAATCAATTTCTTGTCGAAGAATTTTTAACAGTTTCATTACTGTTGGAATTTCCTTCCGAACTGTATAAAATTCATTTACTTTATTCCTTATCAACTGTAAATCGAAACTGTCCAAGTTGATTTTCTTCTTCCCCGCTCTCCTCTTTTTACCAGGCGTGGAAAATACACCATCGTTCGATGTGCCCTCACCTATGATTCGCCGTATAGTAGTACTGAAAAACCCTATAAAGAAGCTATAATTAAGTAAGATAAATATAAAATAAACTAAAAGTATCAAAACAACTCAGTCCAACTTACCGGTCAACTCTACGACGCGCTTTAAAATCAAAGATTGAGTTTGATTTACGCCTTCTTCTTCCCTTATTTTACGATACACATTGAAAACAATATTTCTCGCTTGAGATCAAAGTGGCTTTTTCGACATTTTCACAAAAACAATAAATTGCCAAGAAGATATCACAAAATCTCAACAGCGGTTGACAAACCTTGTACTTTGATTTGGCAGGTGACAATTGACATTGCCATATGAAAATCACATTTTTTTATATTTTTTTAATGCCATGAGATTCTGGTAGACCTATACTCGAATCCTTCTGCGCCAGTCAGCAAATTATATACTTTTCACGGGATGTCTGGCCAGGTTCCAATGACGAGAGCTACCATCTAGAGGAACGGGAGCCAATATTGAGCGCCCGCCTGCTGTACATCATAAACTTCCATTTTTGATACATTCAGTCAAGAAAGTATCGGGAATGTATGATTTATTTATGGTTCAAAATTCAAATTTTTGTTTTTTTTGTTGTTAGATTGGCACAACTGTTTTCTATTTTGGAGCGGAGTTTGAGTTGCATCTGTTATTTATATTAAATACGGTGCTGTTTTTAGTTATATCATATCTAGTGTGTATTGCGAATTTCATAATGGACAAAAACATCGAACAACGACTTTGTCTTAAATTTTGCATCGCCAATGGAATTTCGTCAAACACACGTGCTTATGAGTGGTACAAAGTGTTCAAAAGCGGTCGAGATGTGATGGAAGATTTGCCTCGCTCTGGTAGGCCATCAACGTCTGCAACTGAAGTTAACATTGCAAAAGTGAAGGAAATAGTGACTGAAAATCCTCATTCAACATTGAGAGAGATAGCCGCCGAACTTTCTGTGTCTCACGAGTCGATCCGTACCATTTTAAATAATCACTTGGGTATGAAACATGTTTCCGCTCGGCTAGTCCCAAAAGACCTGAATTTTCTCCAAAAACTCAATCGCATGAGAGTTGCTGAGGACATGCTAGAACGAGTCAATTCCGACCCAACATTCATGAAACGCATTGTTACTGGTGACGAGACGTGGGTTTACGAGTTTGACATGTAAACTAGTCAACAAGCTTCGGATTGGCGCTTTCCAACTGAACCGAAACCGAAAAAACCACGCCAAACTCGATCAAAAGTCAAAGTCATGTTGACTGTTTTCTTTGACTATCGCGGTGTTGTGCACTCGGAATTCATGCCGGAAAGTCAAACGGTAAATAAAGAATATTATTTAAGCGTTATGCGGCGTTTAAGACAGCAAATTCGACGAAAACGGCCAGATTTCTGGAAAGAAAATTCTTGGATTTTGCACCACGATAGTGCGCCTTCGCACAAGGCCGTCATTGTGAACGAATTTTTGTCCAAACGCTCAAAACATACCATCGAGCAACCACCATATTCACCAGATATGGCTCCAGCCGACTTCTTTCTTTTTCCTAAACTCAAATTACCACTTCGTGGCACCCGTTTTCAATCGGTAGTTTTAATCGGTCAACACATAAAGGAGAATTCGCGGCGAAAACCGAACTCAATTCCGGAAACAGCGTTTAAAATTTTTTTTGATGATTGGATTATTCGTTGGCGTAAGTCTATTGTTTCTGAAGGAGCATACTTTGAAGGTGATACAATAATTTTGGATGAATAACAAACATTTTGAGTATTATTGATCTTTTCCCGGTACTTTCTTGACAGAGTAGTACATAGCTTAGAAAATATTTATGGACTTGTTACCTAACTTAGGTACTTACCTACTTAACTTTCTCATTAAGACACCTGGAAACTCATTTCTACAACTAGCAGTAAATACTAGATGCACGCTATCTTTATTATGCACATTAATAAAATACCTACATAACTTACTACATACGTTTATGCAATTGAATGTAACTTATCTGAGAAAGATTTCCTGGAAACCGAACTTCTCTTTGATCAAACAATAATGGGAAAAATATAGATGAGTTTACCATAACGCCACGTTACATAAGTACTATCTGGCAATCAGGGAAAAACTTCTTGCTTTTCCGCATGAATGCTAAAGTAGTAATTTAATTAATTATATATAGTACAGTGAATCTCTATATAAATTCAATATTATATTTGTCATCGTTTTTGAAAGGATCATGAAATAGGGAATTAAGATTCTAATAACACTTTTAGGTAGGTACCTAAAATATACAGCTAAATGCAGATATTAGCCTCGTTGGAATAATAAAACTCTTAACGGCACTAGATCAACTATTTACCTATTAATCAAGACTTTCCAACTTTCTCTGTAATTAAAATCGAATCAGTGAATTTTCAATTACTTCAAACAAAACATACTAGTAGCGGCATCTATGCTGTAGTAACAGAAACAAAACCGTGCTATTTTCCTTGTATAAAGTGTTCGTGAACCAATTTCAAAAAAAGAGGAAATTATTAAATCAAACCCAATGTCTTTTTTATTAAGTACTAGCTGAGCCCGCGACTTCGTCCGCGTGGAATTTAACTTAACAAAAAACCCCGATCCCGCGTTCTGAGCCCGCACGACAGGACCCATTTTTCATTTTTTTTAATTTTGATTTTCTAAAATAAAAGTATCCTAAAGTACTGCTTATAACATCAGCTATCTACCAGTGAAAGTCCCGTCAAAATCGGTCCACCCGTTTCGGAGATACTCTTTGATTTCATGTGTTTTTATTTTTTTACGCGGAACCCTAATTGTTTTTCTAAAATTAAAGTAGCCTAAGTTACTCCCTATAACATCAGCTATCTGCCAGTGAAAGTCCCGTCAAAATCGGTCCAGCCGTTTCGGAGATTACCCGGAACAAACATACAGACAGACAGACAGACAAATTTTTTTTAAATCGCGTTTTTGCTATAGGTGTTGTATGTACTTTCATATGCATTTAGTGAAAAGGTGTTATTTTGATATTACAAACAGACACTCCAATTTTATTTATTTGTATAGATGTATAGATAGATAATATTGACAAAAACTATTTCTGCATGATATGACAATGGTGCTAATTCGATTGCCTACAAAATAATTACGTCGTAACGTAACCGAATTTTGTACAACTAAACTATTGCTGTCTCGCTTAACCACTTGAGTACATATAGGCCGGTCCGACCGGAGCAGTACAACTCTGTCACAGAAGGTCGGTGTACAGTAGCTATATAGCTGCATTTTACGTGATGAGACCTCTCTAATAGCCAGAAGACCAACTGCAACACAGTCATGATGTTGTCGATAGAAAAAAAACAACCGTCAATTGAATGGTTGCATTGCAGGTCTTACGGTGACCTACCACGTTTAAAGATTGTTTACTTAATTACTTATGACTGGATAATCACCTGAATAACTCACTTACACAATTTTGTTTATTTTTAAAGACGTTACAAAGTTACATTACGCTTTTCAAACGTGACGATTTCGGCCATTTAACTCTTACCGCAAGCCGTGTAAAGGAACTTCGTTCCAAAAGTTAAAAAAAACAAGAGCATGTCTAAATAATTACACCAAAATTACTATTTACAATTATTGCTTATAGCCATTTCATTGGACACATTCATCATTGTAAGGCACTATGTGGGTGCCTTGCAACTCTGCCTAACCCTTCCGGGAATACAGACGCGACCACGGTGTATACTAATTAATAACAAATAACCAACACTGCATGTGTAAGATTAACAGGTTTTTCTTTTTATTATAATCAATTTCTTAAAGTACCTATTACACAAAATATAACCGGTAATAACCATAACCTTATAACTTTTTAGGCAACTATCTATCCTATACCGTTAGATTCCACCTTAATTTTATGTGAAACATATTTCCTACTTTACTTGGCAGGTCAAACTGTTTTAGTGATTTCCGCGACCGCATAGCAGCATGTCAATGAACTCTTGAAAATACCTACACGGTAGGCGCCAGCCTGCAGCAGTAATAAAACTTATTTCGCCGCATTACCTGGAAATATCATGAATGAACAACTAAGTGCTGCACTTTGATGTGTTTGTCGAATAGAGACTACAGACTACACAAACGCAAATATTATTTTCGTCTATAAGATGCGATTTAAAAGAAGCCTTGAGTCATATGGCCCGTATTAATAAATCAATCACAAGTCTGATAGCGATCTTGGTACTGGAATGACATAAGAATTACATTATCCAAAATCGCTCTCAAACTTGAGATCGATTTATTCATACGAGCCATAAAATGAAAAGGTAACAACTTACCTAAATGTACGAGTTATTATCCTAATCATTAAAAAAATACGGCGTGATATAGGTAATTTGTAATTAAATTAAAAGTTAATAAACTATTCCATAATCCAGCTCTCCAATCATATTTAATTTTCAGATTTAAGTGCCCTCGTACGCTACATCCGGGAGAGGGGCTAAACATAAACCACCTCACATTACGCTAAGAAAAGTCCTTCGGTAACATCAAGATTGAGAATTCACTCACTTCTTGTCTTGGATGTTAAATTATGTATGTAAATGGACACGTATACGGAAGATAGTCCATCTAGTCAGAAAACACTTTTGTGACGGTAGATATAACCACATACTAGTAAGTGACATCAGAAGGTAGATATTTTAAATAAATAATAGTTTTTTTATTGTAACGGTAAACTTTTATTGATATATATTTATTTGGATTATACCGGTTTTTAACTAGCAACACAACAATAAATGCTAACATAAAAATTTACTCTGTGCATTTTACTTTCGTGGCAACACCGATGACAGCCAGCTTTCTGTCATGTCAGTCGCAGTCACCGTAAATTATTTTATTTCCACAAAATATCGAAATTAGAGAGTCAATATTCTCTTTTTTATTATTTATACATTTTTAGTTTTTATATTAAAACAATACATAACATGTTTAGCTAGTGAATGTGGTGTGTAAACGCGTGCGAATCTGGATATACATGTGGGGTCACTATTCATTGAAAGATGTCGGTTTACAGTGCATACAAGAGAACAAAACGAAAGTAATTAGTTGACCGTGTTGGTTATTGGCACAGTCGATTTTGCGAAAATGGCGCAGACTGTGAGGCGGGCGGTTGCGGGCCGATACCCGTCCTGTTACCTGCCCAGCAGGATCAAAGAGAGACGGGCCAAGGCGAGAGCGCTGAGGTGAACTTTACCTAATTATGGTTATTTACACTCGAGACTCAATGCCAGGTGTTTCGATTACTTTTTGCCGTCGATTTAAAGGATGTTTTAGTAATAACATTGTTTCGTACAGGGTCATTGTTCTGCTATGTTGTGAAAAAAACAAAATACATGATTGCCTGTGTTTGCTGCCAAATACCTACGAGTAGTGGGATAAATTGCCAATTTTCACGACTTTTAAAATGATTAACGCTAACTTTAATATAGAATGATGTATGAGAATTGTGGAATAATTGTTTTTGGGTCATTAGTGTGTCTGTGGGTAATGATAAGGTTTTCTTTTTGTGTGGTATGCTTGATTATCATTTAGGTATATGAATTATTTGTTTCAAATACAACCAAATCTGAATCAGTAATCTAAATTACTCATTAGGTTGAATGATTAAGCTCATTGGGATGTCCACAAAATTTTATTACCTATGACCAGATAAGATGTGTTCTTAAAATACCATGACAACATTTTCACTATCACACCTGTATCCCCTATGGCGGTAGGCAGGCGTCACTGAAGTGCATCTACATTTTACTAATAGGTCCCAAAGTATTAGGTACTTACCAAGATATATGATATGTTTTTGATCTATGACTCCAAAGATAATGTGTTAAAAGCACAGTTACAATTTAATACACAAAAATGTACAACATCCTTTTAGAAACGGAGTCCATGGATGTTCTTGTCCATTCAACTCCACAGGAATGGCGATGAAGTCAACAAATTGGTGTCAATATTAAAAATTAAATTGTTATTTTTCCTTATGCAGGTTAGAACAGCAGAGAAAGCCCGACAAGCCAGAAGACTTTGTGTGCTACTCAGACAGTGACAGTGAGGAGGAGACACCCTCACAACAGCACAAGATTCTGTCCACATCGTACAACTTTGTGGACTATGTGCGGTCACGGGAAATACAGTCTTCAGAGGTAGGAGTACAGTTGATATTTGAATATTTGGAGATGATTCCTATTCCTCCTATTCTCTCTTCTTAACCCCTGACGAAAAAAGAGAGGTGTTATAAGTTTAACATGTGAATCTGTATGTGACATTGTAGCGCCCAAGCGGATGAACCGATTTTAATTTTGTTTTGTTTTGTTAGAACGGTATTCTGATCGAGAGTGTTCTTAGCTATTTTTCATGAAAAACGGTCCAGCCGTTTGAAAATTAACAGTTTTTTGTAGTTAAAAAAGATGTAGCTTGAGGGGTTATTTAAATTTTCAATTTAGAGTTATTATAAAATGTGTGGTGTTTTCAAAATAATATGACTTTTCCCTGAGACTTGTTTAGGTCAAAACTCGGTGTATTCATTGGACATCATTGTCTATACTTACACGTACAAGTATTTCGTAAATCTGTGTGACCCAATCGCGAAATAAATATGACGAAAGAAACTTTCTGAACGTGTGAAACAATACTAACATTGTGAGTTATCCAAAACTTGCATCAGGCACTGTTATGATCACGGCAATCTTATCTTAAATGCACAACAATGCCCTTGACTTAGCCGTCCTTTAGTTTTTATCACTGTTTATTATTTTTCAATTTATTGCTGCCTAATTGGTAAAGTAATTAAATAATTGAATTCCTATCTTTTTATCAGTACCATAACATTTTCTAGAAGCTTAGCTAGTGCCAATACTCTATTCAAAAAAATCTGAACAAATTTTAAATTATGTTTTGCAGCAAGATCCCTTATTATAACAATATGATAATATATAATGTATGGAAATTAGGTGGTAATATTATTGGCTATTTGAAGGTAAGGTTGAGTCAAAATAAAGTGTTCTTAAAATTCTTATCTGTTTGTTTGTATGTCAAGCATCACAGCAAAACTACTGATTTCAACATAGTTTTCCTTGCTAAACAACCTATGGTTAGACCAAAAAGATAGAGTACACATCACCATGTCTATAACCATTGGAGATTTGTAAATTTTTTAAAGGTAGTTAGGTACCATTTTTTTTGGGATCGAAAATCTGCACTTGCAAAGTAGCGGCCAAATGCATGTGATTAAAAAAAAAACTTGTCACCCAGCCTCGAACGGTGGACCCTTCGTACGCGACCCGGCACATGCTCACGCACGACATATTCAAGGAGACGCAGGTGAACCTCGGCAACATGAACAAGGTGTTCTGCTCGCAGTGGCTCTCCGACCGCCAGGTCGTCTTCGGTACCAAGTGCAACAAGGTCAGTAGTCAGCGCACCATTATGCCTGTGCTTCCCAAACATTCAATAACATTGAATGATTGCCAGACATTTTTTCTCTAAAAGTTTGCTAAAATCTACTAAGGTATACCATCATGCGTCACTTGATTGTAGGTACTGTTTTCGAAACTTTAGCCTTTAACTTTAACGTGGATTAGCGGTTATGTAGTTATGCCATACTATGTTTTCTTCTTTCAAAAGTCAAATTACTGCGGTGTGTAACTATTCGCCCGCTAATCCACATTTATTAATAAGGGCTTTTACGACTGTAGGTAATTTGTAATACCTCTGAGTAAGGACCACTAACTACTATCTTCTATCGGTGCCACTCTCTAACTTTAAGTTAGGATTATACCTACCACAATTTGCTTGAAAGTCGATCCCAGACTCTAAACGATATAAATTATAAGGTTCCTAGTTATTTCTAGCCTTTTAGTGCATATCACTACATAGTATAACAAACAAATAAACAAAGTCGCTTCCCGCTGTCTGTCCCCATGTATGCTTAGATCTTTAAAACTACGCAACGGATTTTGATGCGTTTTTTTTAATAGATATAGTGATTAAAGAGGAAGGTTTATATGTATAATACATGCATAATATAGTAGAGAAACACTGATAATTTTAGAGCTGTGCTATTCGGGGTCGCTTGTTTCAATGTAAATTATTGTAAATGGGGACGTGTAATGGTGGTGTGTTGTACAGCTAATGGTGTACGACGTGCGGCGGCGGTCGCTGGACGCGATCCCCACGCTGCAGCCGCGCGCGCCCTGGGCCGGCGCCGAGCACCAGACCGGCATCCACGCGCTGCAGATCAACCCTTCCAAGTAACATTTGTTTTTGTTCACGGAGAGGAAATCTACAGATCCCCAGGGCCCTAACCACGCTAGCTACTCAAATCGTAATAGAAAGGCAAAAGCTAGCGATTACGTTTCAAACGCTCCGCTTTTGACGTTTTGCTGACACCATACCATACCAATGTCAGTAGCAAAACGTCAAAAGCGGAGCGTTTGAAACGTAATCGCGAGCGTTTGCCTTTCTATTACCATTTGAGTAGCTAGCGTGGTTAGGACCCAGGCCTCTTGTTAGAGCGGCCTGGGATTTTGACCCACAAAAACTTTTTGAGACATGCAGTTTTCCTCACAATGTTTTTCTTCACCGTTAGCAGTATTACTAAATGAAAAATCAAATTAGCATTTAATTTGAAGGACCATTAAAAGATATTACATGTTAGTATTGTGTCCTCACAGTTATAGGTTTTTCTAATTATATTTATTTATTTAGTCGTTTCACTATTCTGAAATGTTTGTCTATTCAAAGTTTTAAACTTTCTTCAAATTGGCCACTTCTGCATTTTATTAAAACAAGGTTTTTAAATTGCCTATTAACCTTCGTGTATATCTTATAGCTGGAGCAATAAATACAATCCCTTCATGATCGCATTCCGTGATCGCATTTTTCCACCAACTTAACTGTTCAGGCGACCAAAATTGAAACTAGCGCCGTTATTACGAAGATGTCATTGTTTTTGACAGTTTTGTGAAGACAGTGGCGCCGGCGTCAACTGAACGGATAATTTGGATGCGTTACAACTTTGTTCGCACATGCCGCGCACTGCGACCTGCGTGATAGGATAACGAACGATAATCGTTTAGATAAGTCAATAGGGTAATCATTTGTATTTTTGTTTTATTATTCTCCAATATGCGTGGCGAGTCGTATCAAAATATTTCGAAAACCTTTGGGGTGAATCGGAATGTTAAGATGAAACTTATAATACTTGAAAAGACAATCTTAACTTTCAATAACTTTAAGTACCTACCTGTAAATTTCAGGCCTAGCCAAAAAAAAGTTTTTGTTTTGTAATATTATACCTACTACGTTGAAAATTACGTGTACTTTCAACTGTGGTTTCAAACAAAAAAATCAAACACCGACTAACTTATATGAATATCAGGGCATTGTTTGAGAAAACCATGCCATACATTGATGAACGTAGGATAAAATATTTTAGAATAAGTTTATTGTAATACACCCGACGGCCGACCTACATTGGATAGGAATGTCTGTCCCTTGCTAAGAATACACACTACAAAGAAAAAATACGACTGCAAATTATTTTTGTATTACCTAGTTATTCATAATCATAAATTATATAAAGGGAATATGGACTTCAAAAGTCATTAATTGTTGTCGTAATTTTTTTTCTGCAGTGCAGCTGGGTAGTGTCAAGTTTTGCTTTTATTTCAGAACGTTACTAGCGACCGGCGCGCGGAACTCCTGCGAGCTAGCCATCTACAGCTTACCCACGTTAGACCCCGTCTGCGTGGGAGAAGCACACAAAGACTGGGTAAAGCTCTATTTACTAACAAATGATAATCCTTACTAATATTATAAATGTGTCTGTCTGTCGCGCTTTCACGCCAAAACTACTGGACCGATTTAAATGAAATTTGGTACGCAGATAGTCTAGAGCCTGAGAAAGGACATAGGCTACATTTAAAGTTTTTGTAAGGGGTTGAAAGGGAGAGATGAAAAGTAGTATGGAAGTATCGTCATTTTTAGAGCTAGATGCGTGAAACTTAATTTTAGGCTGTTTATTTAAAATAAAGAAATATGACATTTAAAGTTTGTAAAAGTTTTACCCTCAAGGGTGTAAAATAATCAGCCTAAATAATTAAAAAAGCAGTGCCGTCTAGGGACGCCCGAAAGAAGCGAAGCTTTACAGTAAATATTAGATATACTATAAGTGGTGTGCATAGGGTTTTGAAACAGGGTAGGCAGAGTGTAACATAAAAAAGTGATTGGTTGATTTACCTACATAGATATTGATATAGGTACCTATCCGAAGAGACCTTAATTTTTTTTATAAAACAGTGGCATCTCTGCAGTTGCATATCTTGTACCTTTGTCGTCCTTTTCTTTGGTAAATTAAACCATTACCTATACTTTGGTGTTCAATTAATTATATTAAATTAATATAATTATAAGAGTTATCTATAATGTATAGAGTGGCCCCATTGCAAAATTGCTTAGGGAAAATATATCAAATCTTATGATATATAAAATAATTATTGAGTAGTGGCTTGAACCCACGCCTTTTACCATTTAATGCTAATAGGGCCTATTTCCGACTGAGCCACCTAAACATTAGAAAATGTGGTGAAATTATCCACTATTTGATTCTCGGACGTGGAGTGGATTCTACGACGTACATAATTCTAGTCGGAAGATCAGGGCTTACAATCTTAGTTCTGCACTGGGGAAATGGGCTTCGTATAAGTGTATAAAATTAAGAAGTACATTCAACAGATAGCCTATTCATAATTCTATCGTTTTTTTATTTTATTTTTGTATTATAATCGTATATGTTCTAAATCTGCACAAGATGGCAGTGTTAAAGTATTTGTGAACTTGGTCAGTATATAGTTATCTTATAATACGTAAGATGGTGCTTTCCACCCAAAAGTGCTACTTTATTTCGATATTTTCTAAAATAATATAAAATTCAAAGCAACAATAAGTAGGTAATTTTGTGAAGGTAAGATTATTTCATAAAATAAAAAAATCTATGCAGTATCATAAGTCCTAGTCAAAATAGTTCTGAATGAGCAAACTAATTTAAAAAAGATATTGTAAAATTTCACTTAAAATATCCTAGAGGGCGCTGTGTTACAACACGACGATCCCCGCCGATACCAATTTGGGGCGCGCAAACTGGTTGTCATGATGTTTTATGTTATCATTATTATATTATATAAATGAGGGTTATCTATAATGTATTGAGTGGATTATATTGTTATTTCAACTATTATTTAGCCGGATAATGTGAGGATTTATAAAATATGTGAAGACCGAAATACGCGTAAATTGATGTTACTCTTTTGTCCGTGTTTACGTGTTTTAATTGGTTTATTTTAGGTGTTATTTATATGTAAATAAGTGTATACATAATATAAAACAGGGCCACTAAAAAGGAAATAAAATTGAAAATGTATAAAACAAATACCAATCGTATGTAGTTGTAGATATGGGTTACTTTATTCAGATTTTTTATCAATAAAGTCCATAGCATGTTGAATACATCGGTTCTAATCCGATCACCGAAGTTAAGCAACGTCGGGCGCAGTCAGTACTTAGATGGGTGACCGCTTGATGATACGCGAAATTGGGAAGCATTCTTCATTTTTAGAAATATTTAAATTATTACCAATCTACTATCTAACTTTCAAGCCAAGTTTAGTATAAAGCTTAGGGCGCCGCATCTCTGACGTCATCGTGTAACGTGCAAAAGTAACATACGTCATCTGACGATTTCCACGGATAGAGTGGCCGGGCAGCGAGCGCCCCGAACTAAGCTTCAAAAATGCTAACTAAAGACACTGTTCCACGTGGACGAAGTCATGGGTACAGCTAGTTTAATAATAAATTATTCAACATTTATTTATAACAAGTAGCTCGTACGGTACTATGTTCAGTTTAAGAGGATCCCTTTTTCTCATATTTAATATGGTTTTTTTAAAAATCCCACACATGTAATTTCTCATTCTGAATAGAAACAATGTCTCGGTACAAAATTGGTGGTTGAGCTATCTCTGTCTTTCGCCATTTTATTTTGTTTGACAAAGATAGATGTCGCACACGCATCGCGCTAAAGTATACAAAATTGATACTTTTTCTCGAGTCACTGGCGATTAAAAAAAAAGAACACTACAAAATCTAAAAATACAGACCCGCTGAGTTTCTCGCCGGATCTTCTCAGTCGAGGTCGCACGCATTTCGATCCGGTTATAGATATAAGAAAACAAATGTAAAAATTACTATTTGTAAGTGCCCCCGGAGGCCTAAACGAAATAAACGCTTTCACATAGACTGTTTAACGTATCCTCACGCGGAAAGTGGAAAAATTTAAAAAGTACCAGTTGAGTAAAGTCCAAACTCGAGGAACTGGTGGTTTCCGTGACCGTTGACAGTGTTGTGCAATGCTCCGAATGGTCTGTGCGCTAGATCCTGGACATGTGCTGGCTGGACGACGAGTTTCTGGTGACGGGGTCGCGCGACAGCAAGCTGGCGCTGTGGCGCGCGCCCGCGCCCGCGCCGCCGCTCAGCGACGCGCCCAGGCACGAGTACGTCGCGCCGCTCGCGCTCAAGGAGTGCCGCGCAGGTGCGTCGCGTTAGTGTCGCATCACTACACACTACACACTAGATACACACAGCAAGCTGGCGCTGTGGCGCGCGCCCGCGCCCGCGCCGCCGCTCAGCGACGCGCCCAGGCACGAGTACGTCGCGCCGCTCGCGCTCAAGGAGTGCCGCGCAGGTGCGTCGCGTTAGTGTCGCATCACTACACACTACACACTAGATACCCACAGCAAGCTGGCGCTGTGGCGCGCGCCCGCGCCCGCGCCGCCGCTCAGCGACGCGCCCAGGCACGAGTACGTCGCGCCGCTCGCGCTCAAGGAGTGCCGCGCAGGTGCGTCGCGTTAGTGTCGCATCACTACACACTACACACTAGATACACACAGCAAGCTGGCGCTGTGGCGCGCGCCCGCGCCCGCGCCGCCGCTCAGCGACGCGCCCAGGCACGAGTACGTCGCGCCGCTCGCGCTCAAGGAGTGCCGCGCAGGTGCGTCGCGTTAGTGTCGCATCACTACACACTACACACTAGATACACACAGCAAGCTGGCGCTGTGGCGCGCGCCCGCGCCCGCGCCGCCGCTCAGCGACGCGCCCAGGCACGAGTACGTCGCGCCGCTCGCGCTCAAGGAGTGCCGCGCAGGTGCGTCGCGTTAGTGTCGCATCACTACACACTACACACTAGATACACACAGCAAGCTGGCGCTGTGGCGCGCGCCCGCGCCCGCGCCGCCGCTCAGCGACGCGCCCAGGCACGAGTACGTCGCGCCGCTCGCGCTCAAGGAGTGCCGCGCAGGTGCGTCGCGTTAGTGTCGCATCACTACACACTACACACTAGATACACACAGCAAGCTGGCGCTGTGGCGCGCGCCCGCGCCCGCGCCGCCGCTCAGCGACGCGCCCAGGCACGAGTACGTCGCGCCGCTCGCGCTCAAGGAGTGCCGCGCAGGTGCGTCGCGTTAGTGTCGCATCACTACACACTACACACTAGATACACACAGCAAGCTGGCGCTGTGGCGCGCGCCCGCGCCCGCGCCGCCGCTCAGCGACGCGCCCAGGCACGAGTACGTCGCGCCGCTCGCGCTCAAGGAGTGCCGCGCAGGTGCGTCGCGTTAGTGTCGCATCACTACACACTACACACTAGATACACACAGCAAGCTGGCGCTGTGGCGCGCGCCCGCGCCCGCGCCGCCGCTCAGCGACGCGCCCAGGCACGAGTACGTCGCGCCGCTCGCGCTCAAGGAGTGCCGCGCAGGTGCGTCGCGTTAGTGTCGCATCACTACACACTACACACTAGATACACACAGCAAGCTGGCGCTGTGGCGCGCGCCCGCGCCCGCGCCGCCGCTCAGCGACGCGCCCAGGCACGAGTACGTCGCGCCGCTCGCGCTCAAGGAGTGCCGCGCAGGTGCGTCGCGTTAGTGTCGCATCACTACACACTACACACTAGATACACACAGCAAGCTGGCGCTGTGGCGCGCGCCCGCGCCCGCGCCGCCGCTCAGCGACGCGCCCAGGCACGAGTACGTCGCGCCGCTCGCGCTCAAGGAGTGCCGCGCAGGTGCGTCGCGTTAGTGTCGCATCACTACACACTACACACTAGATACACACAGCAAGCTGGCGCTGTGGCGCGCGCCCGCGCCCGCGCCGCCGCTCAGCGACGCGCCCAGGCACGAGTACGTCGCGCCGCTCGCGCTCAAGGAGTGCCGCGCAGGTGCGTCGCGTTAGTGTCGCATCACTACACACTACACACTAGATACACACAGCAAGCTGGCGCTGTGGCGCGCGCCCGCGCCCGCGCCGCCGCTCAGCGACGCGCCCAGGCACGAGTACGTCGCGCCGCTCGCGCTCAAGGAGTGCCGCGCAGGTGCGTCGCGTTAGTGTCGCATCACTACACACTACACACTAGATACACACAGCAAGCTGGCGCTGTGGCGCGCGCCCGCGCCCGCGCCGCCGCTCAGCGACGCGCCCAGGCACGAGTACGTCGCGCCGCTCGCGCTCAAGGAGTGCCGCGCAGGTGCGTCGCGTTAGTGTCGCATCACTACACACTACACACTAGATACACACAGCAAGCTGGCGCTGTGGCGCGCGCCCGCGCCCGCGCCGCCGCTCAGCGACGCGCCCAGGCACGAGTACGTCGCGCCGCTCGCGCTCAAGGAGTGCCGCGCAGGTGCGTCGCGTTAGTGTCGCATCACTACACACTACACACTAGATACACACAGCAAGCTGGCGCTGTGGCGCGCGCCCGCGCCCGCGCCGCCGCTCAGCGACGCGTCCAGGCACGAGTACGTCGCGCCGCTCGCGCTCAAGGAGTGCCGCGCAGGTGCGTCGCGTTAGTGTCGCATCACTACACACTACACACTAGATACACGCAGCAAGCTGGCGCTGTGGCGCGCGCCCGCGCCCGCGCCGCCGCTCAGCGACGCGCCCAGGCACGAGTACGTCGCGCCGCTCGCGCTCAAGGAGTGCCGCGCAGGTGCGTCGCGTTAGTGTCGCATCACTACACACTACACACTAGATACACACAGCAAGCTGGCGCTGTGGCGCGCGCCCGCGCCCGCGCCGCCGCTCAGCGACGCGCCCAGGCACGAGTACGTCGCGCCGCTCGCGCTCAAGGAGTGCCGCGCAGGTGCGTCGCGTTAGTGTCGCATCACTACACACTACACACTAGATACACACAGCAAGCTGGCGCTGTGGCGCGCGCCCGCGCCCGCGCCGCCGCTCAGCGACGCGCCCAGGCACGAGTACGTCGCGCCGCTCGCGCTCAAGGAGTGCCGCGCAGGTGCGTCGCGTTAGTGTCGCATCACTACACACTACACACTAGATACACACAGCAAGCTGGCGCTGTGGCGCGCGCCCGCGCCCGCGCCGCCGCTCAGCGACGCGCCCAGGCACGAGTACGTCGCGCCGCTCGCGCTCAAGGAGTGCCGCGCAGGTGCGTCGCGTTAGTGTCGCATCACTACACACTACACACTAGATACACACAGCAAGCTGGCGCTGTGGCGCGCGCCCGCGCCCGCGCCGCCGCTCAGCGACGCGCCCAGGCACGAGTACGTCGCGCCGCTCGCGCTCAAGGAGTGCCGCGCAGGTGCGTCGCGTTAGTGTCGCATCACTACACACTACACACTAGATACACACAGCAAGCTGGCGCTGTGGCGCGCGCCCGCGCCCGCGCCGCCGCTCAGCGACGCGCCCAGGCACGAGTACGTCGCGCCGCTCGCGCTCAAGGAGTGCCGCGCAGGTGCGTCGCGTTAGTGTCGCATCACTACACACTACACACTAGATACACACAGCAAGCTGGCGCTGTGGCGCGCGCCCGCGCCCGCGCCGCCGCTCAGCGACGCGCCCAGGCACGAGTACGTCGCGCCGCTCGCGCTCAAGGAGTGCCGCGCAGGTGCGTCGCGTTAGTGTCGCATCACTACACACTACACACTAGATACACACAGCAAGCTGGCGCTGTGGCGCGCGCCCGCGCCCGCGCCGCCGCTCAGCGACGCGCCCAGGCACGAGTACGTCGCGCCGCTCGCGCTCAAGGAGTGCCGCGCAGGTGCGTCGCGTTAGTGTCGCATCACTACACACTACACACTAGATACACACAGCAAGCTGGCGCTGTGGCGCGCGCCCGCGCCCGCGCCGCCGCTCAGCGACGCGCCCAGGCACGAGTACGTCGCGCCGCTCGCGCTCAAGGAGTGCCGCGCAGGTGCGTCGCGTTAGTGTCGCATCACTACACACTACACACTAGATACACACAGCAAGCTGGCGCTGTGGCGCGCGCCCGCGCCCGCGCCGCCGCTCAGCGACGCGCCCAGGCACGAGTACGTCGCGCCGCTCGCGCTCAAGGAGTGCCGCGCAGGTGCGTCGCGTTAGTGTCGCATCACTACACACTACACACTAGATACACACAGCAAGCTGGCGCTGTGGCGCGCGCCCGCGCCCGCGCCGCCGCTCAGCGACGCGCCCAGGCACGAGTACGTCGCGCCGCTCGCGCTCAAGGAGTGCCGCGCAGGTGCGTCGCGTTAGTGTCGCATCACTACACACTACACACTAGATACACACAGCAAGCTGGCGCTGTGGCGCGCGCCCGCGCCCGCGCCGCCGCTCAGCGACGCGCCCAGGCACGAGTACGTCGCGCCGCTCGCGCTCAAGGAGTGCCGCGCAGGTGCGTCGCGTTAGTGTCGCATCACTACACACTACACACTAGATACACACAGCAAGCTGGCGCTGTGGCGCGCGCCCGCGCCCGCGCCGCCGCTCAGCGACGCGCCCAGGCACGAGTACGTCGCGCCGCTCGCGCTCAAGGAGTGCCGCGCAGGTGCGTCGCGTTAGTGTCGCATCACTACACACTACACACTAGATACACACAGCAAGCTGGCGCTGTGGCGCGCGCCCGCGCCCGCGCCGCCGCTCAGCGACGCGCCCAGGCACGAGTACGTCGCGCCGCTCGCGCTCAAGGAGTGCCGCGCAGGTGCGTCGCGTTAGTGTCGCATCACTACACACTACACACTAGATACACACAGCAAGCTGGCGCTGTGGCGCGCGCCCGCGCCCGCGCCGCCGCTCAGCGACGCGCCCAGGCACGAGTACGTCGCGCCGCTCGCGCTCAAGGAGTGCCGCGCAGGTGCGTCGCGTTAGTGTCGCATCACTACATACTACACACTACATACTACACACTACATACTACACATTACATACTACACTTTACTTTTGCTTTAGTACTTTTTGGTAATATTCCCTGTTGCACACGCTAGTAGCGTTGTGCCGCTTTCGTCTTTTTCTAACATAAGTTAAAATGTCTGTCAATTTTAAAGTTATTTTATTAAATGTGAAACATGATTCATATAATACTGCAATTAAGAAGTTGTCAATTACCCTGATGAATGAGGTTTAAAGGACTTCTAAAGTTTTCACTCTCACTGTAAAGCGAGCTAAACCTTTGCTACTTCTTCAACTGCTATGCGTGAAGACCTATAATTGGCTTTATGACTTTTTATTTGTGTCTATAATTGTTATTTCTAGCTGTTGGTCTTCCTATCAATAAATAAATAAATCAATCAATCCTGGCTGCAATGTCGTTATTTTTTCATGAAAGCCGCGCAACAAATATCGATTCCCGTCGGGGAAAATTTCGGAAATGGCCTTTTCGTGATTTGGCCAGGTCTGGGTGTCACTGGCATCGCCCCCAGTTCATTGTACGGTACCCTGTAGTACAAGCTTTGCTTAGTTTGAGACCATCCAGTTGGTGTGTCAGTCTGGCGATACTTATTATTGTTATTATTTCCTTCCCCCCCCCCAGGTCAGAAGGTCCGCGCGCTGACGTTCAACGAGCGGTGGCGCGAGATCGCGGCGCTGACACTGAACGGGTACATCCACGTGTTCAACGCGGAGACCTTCCGCCAGACGCTCTCGCGCAAGCTGCCCTCCTGCCAGGACCTCGTCTGCCTCGCCACGCAGGTGCGCTCCCCCCCCCCCCCCCCCGCGACCAATTTTCGAAAGCCCGCACTGGGCTATGGCCTGAATCCCCCTCACATTGAGGGGAGGTTCGTACCCACGATTGGGACGTTGGGTGTTAATGAATCATTCTGTCAAGAAATAAATTAATTAATTTAGCCCTCTTACGTATAAATAAATTGATCTCAAGTCTGAGAGCGATCTTGGAATCGACATTCTTATGTTATACCAGTACAAAATGACATCTCAAAAGCATACTCGAGATCGCTCTCAGACTTGAGGAGATCGGTTTATTTATACGCCCCTAAGAATAGGGTTAAATTATTTATACCCCGACGTAAAAAGAGGGATGATTTAAGGTTAACATGTGTATCTGTGTGTCTGTATGTGGCATGGTAGCGCCCAAGCTGATGAACCGATATTATTATTGTTTTTTTTTGTTGTAAAATTATTTTGTTTTATTGATGTGTTGTGCGGGTGCGCAGGAGAGCGGTGTGTACGCGATCGGGTGCAAGTCGTACACGCTGCTGCTGGACTGCCGCACGCTGCAGCCGCTCAAGAAGATCACCTCGCGGTACAACGGCTGCGGCATCCGCTCCGCCAGCTTCCGCGGGAACATGCTCACCATCGGCACCGGCCTCGGTCAGCGCACATACCACACTCACTCATACCATACTCACACACACTCACTCACTCACTCATATCATACGCACTCACACTCACTCATATCATACTCATTCACACTCACTCATATCATACTCACTCACACTCACTCATATCATACTCACTCACACTCACTCATATCATACTCACTTACACTCACTCGTATCATACTCACTTACACTCACTCATATCATACTCACTCACACTCACTCATATCATACTCACTCACTCATATCATACTCACTCACTCTCACTTATATCATATTCACTCACACTCACTCATATCCTACTCACTCACACTCACTCATATCATACTGACAACCTGCAGTGGCATTCAAAGCCTTATAAAAAAAAATTACTAGCAATGTTTATCACATTATTAGTATTCACGTTAGCCCCTCCAACTAACCTAATGTTTGTGTTAGGAGTGGTCTTACGTCAAAAGTTTAATGGTCAGGATGGGGATCGAACCCGGAACCTCTCAGCTAAGAGGGTCGCCCCTCATACCACCAGGCTACTCGTATTGACACCTAAATCATCTAAAATCTTCAAATAATCGATATTTCCGTCGGGAAGCGATGAATGTTTCGAAGCTGTTTCCGATATCGATAATGTTTGATTTGCATTACACACATTAAGCCATGTTTAGTTTATATACAAACAGATCTAACACAATCATCAAACTGTAACGTGGCATTGTGAATCGCCAGGTCTCCTGATGTTCTACGACCTGCGAGCTGGCAAGTACCTTGAAAGCAACATCCACTCCACCAAGACGGTCACTTTGAAAGCCTCCAGAGGCTATGTGGTGAGTTTTAAAAGGTCATCTTTTACTTAATAATATTATTAACTGTTGTATTATTTATTCGTATCCCTTTATAAATATTTGCCCAGTATAATTGCAATAGACTCGCCTGTATAATTGCAATCCAATACCATTGTATGACTTAAATTAATATATACATATAATATAACATTGGAATTTTTATCTATAAATTTAATCTGAATATTTAGCTTGATTTAATGCCATTAGCAATATTATGAAATTAACTGTTTTAATTTAATTCATATTATATAGTATGTAACAAAATTAATTAGAGATAAATTATCACCAATAATAATACCATAATATAGTAGTATAATGGGCCACTAGTTTAACGGCGCTGTTTAGTAAAGTGGCTAGGTTGTTGATTGAACGGCGAATTAAGCTAGTTGGCTGCGACATATATACTACATTTATGCAATTAAAATGGCCCTGATTCGGCGAAGTCGTCGTTCGGGTTCACTATAGTACACTTTTGCTTGTCCCCTGTGGGGTAACAAGTTTTGTCACAGAACGTCGGCTCTTATTTTAAAATAATTCATCTCACTTTGTATGTCTGAGGTTCATCATGGCCACAGTTTTAATGTATTCTGGTGTGTGTCAGTTCCCGGACGAGGAGGCGGAGGGGTTCCAGCAGGTGAAGCACGTGCCGGCCATCTACACGCACTGCTACGACGACAGCGGCATGCGCATCTTCACCGCGGGGGGGCCGCTGCCCGCGCCGCTCATCGGGAACTACGCCGGCATCTGGCAGTAGCGCCGCGGCCGCCAGCAGGCTGCCACTAGGTACTGGTACTGGTCGGAGGCGGGGCACTGCTGACGTGTGACGAGCCGCCGCAGGAAACCTGTAGGTGGGTACTGGCCGGCGATACAGGGCGTAATGTAACGTGTTACACAGCGAGCGGTCATGCACTCAGTACGGGAAAACAAGGCGCTCGCTGGGAGTGCTCCACTCCGCTGTCGGTGTTTTTGCGAATTCTTTGAGTGTTACGCGCTTCAGTCAGTCAGTCGCAGCGAATCGTCACGAGCGCACGATCGATTCTAGGTTCTTCGGGACTTTAGTTTTGATTGTTGTGATCATTTACTGTTAAAAGATGTAGTGGGTCAATGAGAAAACTTTGTAATAATTGAGTAAAATCAAAGATCTCAACACAACATCGTCGTCCGACATCTTGACTAAGAATGGCTTGGGAATCTGGGGCACGGACGAGCAAAGAGTTCGAAACGAGCATGTTACACGGATTTTAGCACACGACGTAACGTAACATGCTCGAATGGTGCATTACGCCCCGTAACGCCGGTCAGTACCCACCTTTATAATCAGGGTATAGTTAAATATGCCAGCAATATAACTCGCATTAGGCAGCGACTACCAGGCAACAGCAGTATAATATGAGAATTCTATAATGGGGCATAATCTGCTAAATAACATATTACGGCGTAGCAGTCGCCACGATACGAATACAATAATTATAATTCGCATATAGTTACCACAGCGGCAGTGATCTGCCTCCTGCCACATTGCCACGTAACCGCAATAGTAATTGAATGCAAAATAAATTTCGCAAGCCTATTGCTGGCAACTTGCGAATTTAGCTAGAGGAGTGTGCGATCGTCAAAAATGGTACATTAAAACGGGAATTACACTGTACCGACGCACACGTATTCGGACCACTTTAGGTACAATTGGTATCGCCACTAAGTCCATTTTACTGTGGCCTAAGTAGCGTTGCGTCGAGGTTCAATTGTACGTGGGTTCGGTGTAGTTCTAATAAGTGAAGTGGCTTGCAAAATGTCAGAACCAAGTGCTTCTAAATACGAGTGATGTAAATAATATATATTAAAATAGTTTTATTTTTACTAATTTAGTCTATGATAGATACATATATTATCTTTGTCCTATAGAGGGGATAAATGAAATGATCTGTGCACGAGTTTACCGCGGGAAATGTAAGATTTCGGTAACAAAATCACGCGCGATCGTATTAGGTACTTTTTACTGGTAATTATTATTTTTTGTAATATTTTTTATATTGTTTCCTACGGTAAATTATCGTAAGTTAAAAGGGTGAAGTTGTCCTTTGTTCTATGCGAGGTATAAATTAGGAATAGTTATTGTAATGCCAGCAATACATGCATGTATAAAGTTTTGGCGTAGAATAAATTTTAAGGAGGAAAGAGGTTGGTAGGTTTAGGTCACACAAATATTGCTGGTTGTGGTAACGGAGTGCAATAAGATAACCTCTTATATAATATTTATATGTGAAAGATGATCTTATTATTATGAGTCGGACTTCTTTCTTACTTTCCCCGTAAGAGTTACTGGACTCGGCAAGTGACTCCCCTAATTTTGCACTGACCCTATATAACAGGAGTGGCCAACCGGTCGATCGGACTGTTAGTCCAGTCGATCGTGGCAAGGTAACAAAATATAAATACGTAGAACAGACTGTCCAACTGAAACACCCATCATCTTTTAACATTTTTCAATGGCCGATCCGTCACGTTATTTGTCCTCTCTTATGTGATTGGTAGATCGCACTGGGTTTCGTCAGTAAACAGTCGATCTTGGGTCTCATTAAGTCGGTCACCCCTGCTATATAACAATACATGAAACTGAAACATGTTGTTCTATTTAATGTAAAGAGAACAATAATATTCTTTGTGTGAATGAATGTTCGTCCAGTGCAAGTCAGGGGTTACGGTTACACCAAAAAAAATTACCGTGGGAAACATGTTTAGTAAATTATTAATGTAGTTAATAACAAAATCGCGCGTGATTTTATTTTTACCTAAGTTTCCCGCGGTAAATTACATTGGTAAACGTCCTATGCTACTTTAAACGTAGCTGCAAATTTTAATAAGCTCCGGTTGTAATATTATGCCTTTAAAATGTAATGGAATGACTCGATAATAAGGCGGGGTTCACACGATGGAATGTTCACGATTTTTTTATTTGATTATATAACATAGATTGTTATTATAATAATATTGCTTGCATGCTTGTTGTGAACACGTCGTGTGTAATCCGCCAAATGGTATTGTATATTTGTAAGTCACTTCGCGTTATAATGCCGCATTACCTCAATAATGTGGTCGAAACGGGACCTTTTCTAACTAAATACATTACATTTGTATTACACTAGCATTTACCCACAGCACAGCTTCCCGTGGAGTTGCAAGATAAAAGAAAGAAAAGGAGATGAGACATTGTATGAATAGTGGCCTATGATGTAAAAGTTTTTTATGGTATAGCCCATTATGGTAATTATGTTGGGATATTTCAACTACTTACTCTTATGACAAAAGCAATACTTTTAGAATAAATGTTGATCTAGAAAAACCACAACTACTTGAAAATATAATTTTGCTTACCACTGCCTGGTCAGATGTTGATGCCACTTACATAATTATATTTGAGGTAACCCAACGCAAGATCTCCTTTGAAATAGTATAAAATAAAAAATGAATATTACTGAAATTGTTTTTGTAATCGCGGTAGGAACAGCTGTGCTATGAATTGTCCCGTTAATACGACTACTTTACGTATATACTACAAGAGTTTCATAGTTTTACCTAATTACGAGGTAAAGTACTGTGAAGTGAAACCAACTAGAAAAATTTGAAACCTGACACATTATTAAAGATGCATTATCTCATACAGGTCATGTAAATGCTCGCTATCGAGTGGATAACGTGTAGCTCTATCATGCGTTTGTAGGGTTGCTAGAGCCGCCAAAACGTCTGCGTAACATTTAGATGCTAGCGACTCTATCGAAACATATGGTAACACTAATTAACTCTAATATGCGGCGAACGTTCGATAGTAGTCGATATTCACTTGCATTTTCGTAGAGTATAAGTTTCTCAGGTACCGTAGGGCCTGTGCACACCACGTTTTTTAATCGCGTCGTCGACGCGCGTTTGTAGCGATACAGACGCGATACGCACGCGAGTCACACGCAGCCTGTAGACCTTTGTAGGATAAAAGCGCGCCGACGACGCACGTTTCTAAAACGCGCGTCGACGACGCGTTTAAAAAACGTGGTGTGCACAGGCCCTAAGGTACCTTGGAAACTTATACTTTACGAAAATGCAAGTGAATATCGACTCCTATCGAACGTTCGCCGCATATTTGTGTTACCATATTATGTTCCGATAGAGTCTCTAGCATCTACATACAATATTTTGTAGACTGGCAAATTATATTACACATTGGCCACCTGTAACCGCGCAATGTCTAATTTAAATTGTATACAAATATTTTGAATTACATAATGTATGCACGCCGGAACGAGTACAGACTATGTATAATAATAACTTAAGTAGGCATTTAATTTTTCTAGTTTGGTTTAATAGTTAATTAATACCGATCGCCTAATGTAAACATACCTATGTAACACTAGACGGTAACAACGGCGACACGAGTGGTGTCACTGTATGTACATTATACATTTCTTACCGAATACATCCATGCAAAGTGGAAATTGTGAAGAGTAAAAGACTTGACTATGATCGCTTGTGTTTTATTTGTTATGATCCTACTAATATTATAAACTAGCTGTGCCCCGCGACTTCATCCGCGTAGTATTGGATTATTGGGTTAAAAAATATTCTATATGTTAATCCCGGTTATAATCTATCTGTGTTCCAAATTTCATCCAAATCCGTTCAGTAGTTTTTGCGTGAAGGAGTAACAAACATACATACATACATCCACACTCACAAACTTTCCCATTTATAATATTAGTAGGATGCGAATGTTTGTGAGTGTGGATGTATGTATGTTTGTTACTCCTTCACGCAAAAACTATTGAACGGATTTGGATGAAATTTGGAACACAGACAGATTATAACCGGGATTAACATATAAGATACTTTTTAACCCGATAATCCCGAAATTTTTGCTAACTTAAAATATTACGTGGATGAAGTCGCGGGGCACAGCTAGTTTCCCATAAATTTCGTTCGACTTTCTAACGATTGAAAAGTAGATGTCGCTACACGTGTAGCGACATCTGTGAGTGACATCTACTTTTCAATCACCAATTTAATAAACCATTATTGTATCATCTGCCTTACCTTTTCCCATTATCTGACCATTATTGTATGTGGCCTTCATTTTGGTTTTCCAAAGTGGACGGTAATTTTTCTATTGTATTTTTTTTTTTTTATTGTTTTTCTCAATACATACAAATATCTTTACAGGCTAGACCCAATGCGTATTATTATTCAATGTGTTAGTTATTGCTATTTGTTACTTGAAACTGGCGAAATACCTATTAAGCTGGTGGGCCATATTTTTAAAGAAGAAACCATTATAGTTATTGTTTTTGTAAGTGTATGTTTAACAACTACCCTCCTATTAGTCAAATACAAATTGTTTCTGTTATTGTCAAGAAGATGATAGATCTTATTGTTTTCTCATATTTACGCGAATACTATCCATTGAAATAAAACTAGTATACGTGAGCACTTTCTGCGTGGATCGGACCGCGAACAACTAAATATGAGGGTACCCAGTTACTAACTATGACATCAGGACGTGTAACACCTCAGTCCCCCCGTGACCATGGCCGCTGTAAAGCAATCGAAACGTCGGGAACTTAGAAAAGTAAATAAACGCGATAAAATCCGTATAATAGTTTTATTTCAGTGTATAATCTTCTTGGTTATTGCACGATAGATGTCACTAAATGCCAATATTATTAAAAACTAGCTGTGCCCCGCGACTTCATCCGCGTAGTATTGGATTATTGGGTTAAAAAGTATCCTATATGTCAATCCCGGTTATAATCTATCTGTGTTCCAAATTTCATACAAATCCGTTCAGTAGTTTTTGCGTGAAGGAGTAACAAACATACATACATACATACATACATACATACATACATACATACATCCACACTCACAAACTTTCGCATTTATAATATTAGTAGGACTACTCAAGTAGTCTTCTATTGAGATTGCGAAGTCTATAATAGAAAATAAGTAGTCACTCAATATTACAAACATATTTTATATTTATAAAAGCACATTACAATTACACAAAAATGCAAATAGTATAAAATGATCATACCTTTCTTCAAAACTAATTAGAACTCAAGTTATACAAGGCAGCAAATCATTACAATATTCTCACCATTGGTTAGTTAGACGGTAAAACCCAGCCTACGGGTAATGGAGATCCTTCACTGTTCACAAAGCGGTCCCATTGCGACCTGAAATATTCATACCAATGTAAGCACCATGAAAGATTGGACATTCAATTAAGTGAAATTTTAAATGTCACATTAATATTTTCTACATTCAGGGATTATAACCACAATGTATTACATCAAATCGAGTATAGCTGAGCGGAGCGGCGCGCACATACGGTTAAGGAGATTGAAGTGTATCTAAATATATATAACTCAAAGGTGACTGACTGACTGACTGACTGACTGACATAGTGATCTATCAACGCACAGCCCAAACCACTGGAGGATCGGGCTGAAATTTGGCATGCAGGTAGATGTTATGACGTAGGCATCCGCTAAGAAAGAATTTTGATTAATTCTACCCCCAAGGGGATAAAATAGGGGATGAATAATCCCGAAATTTTCGTTAAGTTAAATTACACGCGGACGAAGTCGCGGGCACAGCTAGTTTCCAATAATCTAAAGTTTATATTTCCATGGAACACGCGCGGACGCTGGTTGACGCGCGTCACGCGGCGACCGCCCTCCGCTGGGCTCTGCTCCATGTGAATCGAATATACGCATTCTCAAAATGTTTGCGCATAAGTGTCATCCTTATATGTTTTGACCTAAACGACTTGACGACCGCTTGGCGCAGTGGTTCTAGCGTAGGCCGCTCGGCTCACTGCACATGGTGGTTGCGGGTTCGTTTCCCGCTGGGGTAAATTTCGGAAATGGCCTTTTTCATGGTCTGGGTGTCACTGGGATCGCCCCCAAACCATTGTACGGTACCCATAGTACAGGTGTTGCTTAGTTTGGGACCATACAGTTGGTGTGTCAGTCTGGCGATATTTATTTATTATTTAAACCTGTGTGTAGGCTTGGGTATGCTCTTCTGTTGGAGCTCTTGGACTATGAAATTATACTGTTTGCCGCTGATACACAAATTCCCACTGCTTTACAGTAATTTCATACCTCACAGCGACAAATGTTCCGGTATCGCCGCCAAAGTCCACCTGAGGCAGTGTCCCGCCGAATAGCTTCTGCCGCCAGCAGTCCAGGTTGGCGCGGACTGCCTTCTCCGTCTCGTTGACTAACTGGTTCGCTCCTTCTGTGTTTTGTTTAAGCATTGCGCGCAATTCAGCCTCTTCCTTCTCATAGACAGATAGCTTGTGAGTCCACAGAGATTTTAGCTTTTCTGAAAATTAAATAAATATAGCTAGAGAATGGATAAACAAAGATTGCATCTTGTTTATAGTTTATAGCTTGTCTCTCTTCTGTTAAATTTCATTCAGAATCATTTTCCTTTTACACATTAGACAATACTATTATGGTAACTGAGAGGAACTGACGCAATCCCAGTGACATCCAACCCATATTATAAGATTTCAAACAATCCTACTAATATTATAAATGCGAAAGTTTGTGAGTGTGGATGTATGTATGTATGTATGTATGTATGTTTGTTACTCCTTCACGCCAAAACTACTGAACGGATTTGGATGAAATTTGGAATACAGATAGATTATTACCGGGATTAACATATAGGATACTTTTTAACCCAATAATCCAATACTACGCGGATGAAGTCGCGGGGCAGAGCTAGTTATAAATAAATTTATTCTACTTACCGATGTTACTATTAAAAGCCACAGTGTCACTCTCTGAAACACTCTCTCCTCTCCCTTTCGCTGTGTTTTGTCTCGCTCTGCGAAGTTTAACCAATGCGTCTAGCTTGACAATACATTTCTTAGCATCTTGCTTTTTACGGAGCACTTCTTTTAAAACAATGTCTGCTTGCAGTTTGGCTTCCTCCTCCTGAAATGAGTGTTTATAATTACAGTCAACCATATCTAGTTTGGTAAAGCTATTATTGCCTGTACAGCTAGTTTATTTTTGTACGGCAGCTTTGTCATCACAGCTAGGCACTGCCAGCATAGGTACTATTGAAACAATTTTTTTTATGTGTAATAATGCCTGTGATAATTATTATTGCTCTTGCAGATAAAATGTGTTTAACTAATATAATTGGTCTGAGGCTGTTCTAGTTTACTGAAAATAAATGAATGTAGACTTAAAATATATAATATGGACAATGGTATACACCTGTTTGGCTTTCCTGATCTCATCCTGAATCTTTTGCAAATTCTCATCAATTTTTCTAGATCGTTCTCTGGACTCCTTTATTCTCTCGTCTTTTTCCTTCTTATTCTCTATTCTTGCTTTTTTCAAGCGCAATCGTTTAGCCGTTCTTTTTGCTAGAAGCTTCCGTAACACATCCAGATACGAACCACTGATATGCGATAGAGTTTTATTGATAATAATTTTATTTTCCTCAACAATGTTCATGTGAGAATTCCATTCTTCTTCCGATAGTGTGGTTATCTGATCTTTTAATGTTTTCTCCTTCTTCTTGAGATCATTTAATATGAGTACAGTATCGCGAAGTTGAGCCCGGACTTGAGATATTGAAGCTTTACTACTAACAGCATTAGAACTATTCAAAGGTATTTTCATCTCAATTTTTTTGATGAATTCAGCATCTGTGTGTTCAGTAGTAGAGACAGTTGGTGGAATAAAATAGGCCGGTGGCGGCGGCGGGGGCGGCACAAAAGGCGGTGCGAACCTTTGGAATGTAAAATTTCCGCGAATATGATTATAAAAATTAGGATTGTATGACATGATTAGTGTGAATTTAAAAGAGATAGAAAAGTTATAGTGCCACGGGCTCCGGCAGCTGCGGCTCCGCGTCCTTCAGCACTTTTTCAGCAGCGAGGTAGTCCTCGTGCTCTTTGAGGTCCTGTTCTGTTTCTAGGGTGGTCTTGAGATCGGCGAACGCTTTTACCAGTCTGAAACAATAGTTTATAGTAAGAAAGTATTGGAACTACCACCCTAATGATTTATTAGATTGAAAACTATTTGACTGGTTGATTGAAATCCTTTGGACTGTAACAAAAATCATGAGTCATCGCTCCGCTAACAAAGACTATGAGCCGTATAAAACCTAACCTAATAACATCTGCATGAAAAAGTACAATTTTATACGAAAAATACAGTACAAAAGTCGCATTATCGTTGACATACTTTTTTTTCAGGTGTAAATGATGTTTTGAGGTCAAAACTTACCGCCTTTGGCAGTCCGGGACCATCATCAGGGACTCCTGCAGGACCTCCTCTTGTTTCCTAATATTATGTTCGTCCTGCCCTTCGTCTTTTATTTTCTGTATCCTATTCTTCTGCAGTTCCACCTCCTTTTCGTAAACAGTCTTCTCCTTTGCAATGCGTTTAACAACGCCAGTTTTTATTTTTATTTGACGAATTCTAGGATCTGCCATTGCTGCTGAATGAAGCTTGCTTGCTTTGTTTCTTTTGTCTAAATTGACAGAAAAATGACAAGCGCAGATGCTTGGGGTGGTCACGTAATAATTATGTGGTAGAATTAGTAGATTTTAACAAATAAACTGACCGACTGTCGTTGTAATAAAAAACTTACTGAATAATATTAAGTATATAAGTAATTAACCCTTAATGTTTAAACATTTTAGTCACAAAATGTGAAATTACTGATTACCATATTTTCAGAGCGATAACCAAGTTTATCCAAATATAAATCTAGCGATACAAAATTACTTACATAATTTATTAAATGTAACAAATACTCTGAAATGATTGACTCTATCTTTAACCATATCTTATCATTGCGGCTTATCGAATGGCCGGAGATCTCAACCTTACTCTTTCCATAAAAAGTTATCCAAAAAGATTAAATTGTTTAAAACAAACAATTACATAGGGTGTTTGTAGTTTTGATAACTATTAACAATATAATAAATCATTAATGGAATTTTCGCAATTTCGCATATAAGATACAGCGAAATTGCTTGTACGAGTATTAAAATTACGCCACAAAACTGACTTTAATTTAATTAAGTAAGTTACGTTGACAAGAGCTTCTATATGGAATTTCACAATTCAAAATACCTCATAAAATCACACTCCATTTTCAAATTTCCATTTTTTTCATTAAAACTAACAACGAAGTGAATCTAAACAAATCAGTTAAATAACATTAAGTTGTTAACATGTCTTAATTACTTAACACCTCGAGCTTTTATCTAGAGATAGTAATTGTTTGCACATTTAACATTTAAAAGACATACAGCTTTGAGCACTTAATAATTATATAGGATCAAAAACTGCGACTCAAGTCACATCCTGTAACATGCACGGCAACAACCATGTGTCTCCACCACAGGGGATTTATTTAGCAGAGTTATCTGACATGAATCTATCTGGAAATGTACCTGCCGAACTGAGATAAGTATCGATACGGATACGGCACCTACATAAGTTAATCGTACAGAGCTCAGGTTTACAGTCACCGGAAACACGATGAGGGTACTGCTGTTGTTGGCAGGTAGGATTTATTATAAATTTTCTGTTGCTAATCATGGTTTGAATATAAATAATTAAATAGGTAAACTCGCATAGAACACAGGACAAAATATATAATTAAATAATGTGAGAAAATAAAATATAATAATAAATGACTTTGAGAAGAATAGAAGAAGAAAATATAATAATTAAATTTGATATCGTACATCATCATCATCTTAATGAAAAATATAATATTTTGAAAGTTTTCACTTGCTTCAATATTAATGTTGAAGTCAATCTTGTTATCAATTATGCTATTTATCTATATGCTTGTATTTTTATTTAACGGTCACTCTTTTTTCAGGATTATCTGTGGCCCTGGGCGCCGTGTCACGGGCACCAGCCAAACGCGACCTGCTGGTGGATGAGCACGACGACGCTGGATTCATCTTGACAACCGTCAGCGGTAAATATTTAATTTAACACAGAAACATAAAATACTTAGGTACTTGTAACCAAAAGCATGTGAGAGTAAGCGTGAACATCATAACTTTGTTGTATATCTTCAACCGACTTCAAAAAGGAGGAGGTTATCAATTCGGTTGTATGTTAATTTTTTTAATGTTTGTTACCTCAGAACTCCGTCATTTATAAACCGATTTGAAAAAATATTTTTTTATATAAAGATTTTCTTCCTGATTGGTCCCATTGAAATTTCATCAAAATCGGTTCAGTAGTTTGTCATTTAAATCAAAATAACTGGAAAAAATACGTCATTCAAGTATACGAAATTGCGTCATTTGCTTTCTTGTTACTTTTCAGCGGTGTTTGCAGTCACTAAAATAGTCTCAGTAAACTACCTACCTTAAAGTAGGCGCCGGAACTCCGTGATAAAACAATGTAACCTAGTCGTGTTTGGCCTTAGCGGAATTGTCATGAGATGCATTCTGGCTATAGATGCCTTATATTGATAAGTCGTATACTATGTGTGGCCTTGATTGTCAGTATTCCTTGGTGGTCCCATAAAAAATCATCAAAATCAGTTCACAAGTTTGAAAGATAAGGACTATTTACGGTTACCAGCAATTTAATAAGTAGTGTACCACTAAAAATCGTGAAAAAAAAGTTTTATTAAATATTGAACCGACTTCAAAAACCTAGATGCACTTAAAAGGTAGAAATAACTAGGGACCTTATAATTTCTTTCATTTGGAGTCGGTGCCAATTCAAGCAAGTAGGGGTAGGTATGTGCCTAAGAAGTTGTCCTATCGTTGTGTAAAGATAGTGGCACCGACTCACAATGAAAGAAATTGTAAGGTCCCTAGTTATTTCTAGCTTTTTAGTGCATCTAAGTTTTTGAAGTCGGTTCAATTTTTTTATTAAAATTTTAAACTACCAAAATTACCTAATTTCAAGTGTAGTGAGTGCGCAAGGGTGATATTAGAGAAGCTGTAGGTATACTAGCAGTCATTACTGCATACAGCGCCAAAGCCAACATGAGCCAGTATTTTAATCAACATTTTAATTTCAGGTTCCAACACCGAAGTACTGGGCCACATCGGCCGTAAGGTGTCTGTCGACGATGATGAGGTGAGCTTCCAGATCGACTCCAGCTACGACGAAGCCAGTGGGGGCTACAGGATTACTGTCGCGTGGGACGGACCTAGCGACAGGATTTTCGAAGACTGCTTCGATTTTGGTAAGTGCAACATGAAAATCTTTATACATACATAAAAATGAATGTCTATTTCCTTGCTCATCGCATCACGCGTGAACGGATGGAACGATTTCCCTGATTCTTTTGTTCTGTTTATTATTGTCAGGAGAAGGTTGATGTGAAAGAAAAAATTAAGAAAGTTGAGTGGAATAATTTGAATGCAATATTCAAAGTTACGACAGGACAACGTCTGTCGGGTCAACTCGTATTATATAATCTTGAAAAAGAGATGTGTGACAGTATTATGATAAACTATTTATCAGATAATATTAACTCTTGAATTGTAAAAGATAAGGCAATTTTACGTTATCTACCTCTCAATATTGCTGTTCTAAGATAACTTTAAAGATCTTATGCAAGTTGTGCATCCATGTAACGCCTTCATATTTATTATCTCCAAGCAAATAATAAAATATACCCAAACATCCGGTGAACTTAGTATGTATGTGGAAGTCTGTTACTATTTCTATATTTCTCTTCCACCAGGCTCTAAACAATGGTATGGTGGCCCTGAACAAAAAGAACAGCACTGGCCGATCCAAAATGCCAACCTACAAAAATACTCCGTCATCTCCAAGGAAGACGACAACGCCGCCGTCTCCGAAAGATACTGGGTCAACTCAGCTGGCCAGTACATCTACATCCAACCCGAGGCTCCCCTCTTTGTCGACTATCATGGTGTTTTAAACAACCACATTTGCTTCATCGCTGAAGTCGCCGCTCCCTACTCCACAAGACGCACCCACAATGTCCTCAAATACGACATTTGGTTCTTTGAAAATGCCAAAGTTGCTCACCAACACGCTGTAGACACGTATCTAGGTAAACCATCTGGCGTACCGGACTATAGAATGATTCAGTACCCCATTTGGTCAACCTGGGCGAGGTATTCTCGCGAAATCGATAGAAACAGTCTGTTGGAGTTCGCTAATGAGATCAACGACAATGGTTTCCCTAACGCACAGTTCGATATTGACGATCTTTGGGAGATCTGTTACGGTTCTTTGACTGTTGATGAAAGGAAACTGCCTGATTTCAAGGGACTGATTCAAGAAATGAAAAATCTGGGCTTCAGAGTGACTATGTGGGTGCACCCATTCATGAACAAGGACTGTGATCCTTGGTATTCTGAGGCATTGGAGAAAGGGTACCTCGTTTTGAATGAAGAAGGCAGTCCGGATACAAGCTGGTGGAATAATAACGGTTCCGTGCCCGCTTACGTTGATTTTATCAACCCTGAAGCCGCGCAGTGGTTCACCGACAGGGTTCGTACCCTCCAGGAAACATACAACATCGATAGTATTAAGTTTGACGCTGGCGAGTCTAGCTGGTCTCCTCAGGTAATTACTATCACTATATAACTATCTTATTTCTTACCTCTATCGATCCATATCATCATAAATACCTTGTTTTAGATTCCAGTGCAAGAAGGTGACATCGACCTACACCCAGGTCACATCGTGCAAGCTTTCGTGAGGACTGTTGCATCTTTCGGCCCAATGATTGAAGTCAGAGCTGGAATGAGGTAGCAAAATATGACATGACTTTACTTGTTGGACGATGACCTTCTCTTTCTTTTCATGTACGTTTCGTAACGAAAATCACACATGAGACCATCGCGAAGTTTTTTTTTTTTAACCAGGAAGATTTTTAGAGACTGGGTTGGATATCCATCCTCAAGCAAGACGTCTGAGGAATTCCTAATATATTTGTAATTTTATTCCAGAACCCAAGACCTTCCAGTCTTCATCCGTATGGTCGACAAGGACACATACTGGGGCTTCAACAATGGCCTTAAGACATTAGTGACCACTCTCCTGGCAATGAACCTAAACGGCTACACCCTGGTCCTCCCCGACATGATTGGAGGCAATGGTTACAACGAATCACCTAGCAAGGAGCTGTTCGTGAGGTGGCTGCAAGCCAACGTGTTTATGCCGACGCTGCAGTACTCGTTCGTGCCTTGGGATTATGACCAGGAGGTAATCATACTAATATTATAAAGAGGAAAACTTTGTTTGTTTGATTGTAATGAATAAGCACCGAAACTACTGAACCGATTTGAAAAATTATTTCACTGTTGTGAAGCTACACTATCCCCGGGTGACATAGGCTATATTATATATAAAAAAATTTAGGGAGCCTTACTAAAACTCCAATAATGTAACCGTAATGTACCCGTGCGAAGCCGGGGCGGGCCGCTAGTATTTTATATAACAGTCCTACTTTAACTATAACGTGACGTGAGCAAATTAACTTTCTTAAATAAATCCTATAGAACAGTTTGAGCTCACTTATGTAAACTTTTTGAGATTCCTCATAATTTTCGACAGTTCTATCTAGTAACATACCGTACTATTATAATACAGGCGATAGAAATCTGCAGACGCTACACTCAACTCCACGCAGACTTTGCCGATGAGATCACCGCCGCCATGGAGGCCTCCGTCAAGGACGGCACACCCGTCAACCCGCCCATCTGGTGGCTTGACCCTACTGACGAAGTCGCTCTCGCTGTTTGGGATGGTAACTATAAATAATCATTGGATAAATACGCCAGGAATAAAGATACTAATTTGGTGGCCCGAATGGAAGCATCTAAACTGTAAAAATAAAGCTTATTTCGAAAAATATTCGTATAATAAACCAACAATCGGTAACAAATGTACATGTGACAATACAGCAAACAGTCATCTCCGAAAACACACTATACTTATTAAACAATAGTTTTAAGTGTGTAAGCTGTGTGTGAAAGTGTCAAGGCAAAAATCTAACGATCTTATTACCTTTCTTTCAGAATTCCTTCTTGGTGAGAAAATACTAGCAGCTCCCGTGCTGGATGAAGGTGCAGTGAGCCGTGACATCTATCTGCCGGTCGGCAGCTGGCGCGATGGCATCACTGGCGAGCTGGTGCAGGGCCCGCAGTGGCTACGCGACTACCCCGCCCCGCTCGACACTCTGCCATATTTTGTGCTGGAGGGTTGAATGTCTTTTGTAATTATTGGTTGTAAATAATAATAAAAAAAATATATGTATTGAACTGGTTCCTTTCTTTGGTAGTAAAAATTGTGTTGTTGATGGCAGTACTGAGTAGAAACAATGGCGAATTTACCCGCCCTTTTTTGCGGGTGGTCGAACTTTTTAAAACATACTAGTCTAAGAAGTAAAGCCAGTTAGTATAACTCTTACAGCTCTGTTGTTTATCTAAAGAATTAAAAAAAACTGAGAAGATAATCCTACTAATATTATAAATGCGAAAGTTTGTGAGTGTGGATGTATGTATGTTTGTATGTTTGTTACTCCTTCACGCAAAAACTACTGAACGGATTTGGATGAAATTTGGAACACAAATAGATTATAACCGGGATTAACATATAGGATACTTTTTAACCCAATAATCCAATACTACGCGGATGAAGTCGCGGGGCACAGCTAGTAAATAATAATAATAAATATCGCCAGACGAACACACCAACTGTATGGTCCCAAACTAAGCAACGCTTGTACTATGGGTACCGTACAATGGACTGGGGGCGATCCCAGTGACACCCAGACCTGGGCAAATTACTAAAAGGCCATTTCCGAAATTTGCCCCGGCGGGAATCGAACCCGCAACCACCATGTGCAGTGAGCCGAGCGGCCTACGCTTGAACCACTGCGCCAAGCGGTCGTCAACAGATAGCATTGCCATTTTGATTTTGAAATAGAATATAACTAAGCTTTGTGCTGACTTGTGCAAGGATTTTGCTGCTTAGTGCCGCAAAACGTGACTATCGACCTCAAAACACAAAGCGACTATCAGATAAAAACCATTTTTGCACCACCATGGCCATTTGTTTTTTTCGAAAATTTGAAGCGTGTGCCATATTGTGCTAGACTTGTGCAGTAATGTGCCGCAAACCGTTTTTTATTATTTCCATAAACAAAACGACAATAAAATAAAAATTTCGACGCTTACATTGTGCCGTCGCTATGTTACCATAGTGGCGTCGCGACGCTTTAATGGTGGCGTCGCCATGTTAACATAGTGACGTCGCCATGTTAACATAGTGACGTCGCGACGCTTCCATAGCGGTATCGCGACGCTTCCATAGTGGCATCGCCATGTTCTTCTTCTTCTTTTTTAAAATATGGCTTTCATCGTTAGGTAGTCGATGATTTTGCCAACAACAGAGTTTTATGTGACTGAAGGTCGGTAGGTGAGGCTTTTTTTTTTTAATGATAATCTAAAAAATTTTGAAGTCGGATTGTACGGTTGAATATTATACATCATTTAGTTTGATAGACAGGAAAAAATATGTTACATGATAATAATATGTATACTAAAACAAACAATTATTATATATAGTAGCACAAACGTAAACGGAACGTAAAGCAATATATAAGTACAATAAAATCACAAAATACATAGGACAATAAAAAGAGCGAGTAGAAACAAGAATAAGGGGGGGATAATAACCTGTTTACAAAGCTTACAATCTGATATTATTACGGGAAAGAAACATGTTAACATAGTGGCGTCACGACACTTCCATAGTGGCATCGCTATGTTACCATAGTGGCTTCGCCATGTTAACATAGTGGTGTCGTGACACCTTCATAATGGCATCGCTATGTTACCATAGGGGCGTCGCGACGCTTTCATGGTGGCGTCGCGAAGCTTCCTTAGTGGCGTCGCGACGCTTTCATAGTGGCATCGCTATGTTACCATAGTAGCGTCGCGACGCTTCCATAGTGGCGTCGCGACGCTTTCATGGTGGCGTCGCGACGCTTCCTTAGTGGCGTCGCGACGCTTCCTTAGTGGGGTCGCGACGATTTCATAATGGCGTCGCCATGTTACTTTATACAAACTATCTACCCATTAATTATCTCCAATCAGAATCATTTCCAAAATAAGCATTATATTAACCTAGCTAGGTAGTATTTTAGGTAGGATTTCATATTCACCTTTCATAATATATACAATTTATCAGATATTTACTTATCAACAAGCGACTTCTGAAGATCAAGCGATAAACGAGATGAATTGATACGATATCAATTTTCGAGAATATGTTGAAAGAGTATTATCACTAACCAGTAGGGTGTCATTGAGGCATCGAGATGGCAGCGTTACGAACTATTTTAGGTGAGTTCGTTTAGGCTGACACTATGGAGCAGGACACTCCCCTGAAAACTCGTTTTTCAGACTATTCCCTTGCCTTAGTTTTCTGAGGCTGTGACAAGACTATCTTACTGGGATTCGTAACATAAATCGTTTTCATTTTCTTATTTCGTAGGAGCAAATGAGACAAAATTCATGTTTCGCTGATTTTGTATTGTCACAACTAGCTGGAATAGGATAGGTGGACGATCATCAGATACTAGATTGGCGTTAGAAGGTCACACTTATATTACATCATGTCTACCTTTAACTTTTTTGTTTATTCCTTTGAAATTTTCCAGAGCAGAGAACATATTTAGGAGGCTTTATCTTAAACTGAACAAAACAATATTTCATGTCGACGCGAAAGGAAGATAAATATTTTGTAACGGTTTCATTTGTTGAAGGTATTCTGGCGCTTGGTGCGCGTGCGCACACTGCTACTGTATCTGCCGTTGCCAGTGTGCGAGCCGATGACGTCACCCTCACATTGGAACCGATACTGACAGGAGGCTTCCAGATTGTTCTAACCGAAGGTAACTAAGAACTAAGTTGTTTGTGTCTATTTTTAATAACTTCAATTATGACCTTGATATCTTCCATAACTATTGAGCCAATTGTAGCCACGTTATGACGGTTTGCTAAAACATCTGCGACCGTCTTTTGGTACCCAGGTTGGAAACAATTTGTCCACCTTTAGGGGTCCATTTGCGACGAGTTTCAGCCTTAGTCATTATCCAACTTGCATCATTAAAACATCATCTAATTGATCCACTCTACAGAAAATGATAGGACGGTATTCGGCCAAGTGGGCAGGACCCTCTCCGGACCGTACATGGTGCAAGAAGTCGAGGGGGGTGTGGAAGTTCAGATCGGGAACGTCAACTTGACATTAAAAACGTTGTACGAGGAGTCATCTCAGGCCAGAGGAATCAAGATTAAGTGGGAAGCTGACACATATACGAGATTGGAGGATTGTATTGACTTTGGTAAGGATTTATGTGGGAAAATTGTATATGTAAATATGTTGTAAATAAAATAGGCCTGTGAAAGTAATTCAAGCTCCAGAAATCACGTTGGTAAAGATAATTGAAGTTTTGAACCTTACCATTTAGAGTCTAGCATTTAATTCAGTTTTTAAATATAAACTAAGTGTAGTATTGAAGATATTCTACTATTCATTTTGAAAATCATTTCGTACGAATTACCAAAAAATTACGCAACGGTTATTCTCTTTCAAGGCACAAAACACTGGTACGCCGGACCGATGCAAGTAAACCAGGTGTACCCGGTAGAAAATGCAGAACAGGTCTATTCCGCATGTTACAGCAAAGAATATGACAACGGAGCGATTGTCGAACGATACTGGCTCAATTCCGCCGGAGAATACATCTACGTTCATCCTCAAGTACCGCTCTTCATCGACTATAAGAACATTCTAAGCAACCATCTCTGTTTGGGAGCTCAAATCGCTGACCCTTATTCTTCTAGGAGATCTCGCAATGAGCTGACGTACGATGTCTGGTTCCTATCCGATGCTAAGACAGCTCATATGCACGCTGTAACCAACTATCTAGGGAAGCCATCAGGGGTCCCGGATTACCGTATGGTCCAGCACCCCATCTGGTCGACTTGGGCACAATATTCCCGAGATATAAACCATACTAAACTTCTAGACTTTGCTCAGCAGATCAGAGATTACGATTTCAAGGACGCGCAGTTTGAAATCGATGATTTATGGGAAGTGTGTTATGGTTCAATGACGATTGATGAGGAGAAGTTTCCTAATTTCACAAAGACTGTTCAAGATATTAAATCAATGGGATTCAGAGTTACTCTTTGGGTTCATCCGTTCATCAATAAGAATTGCGAGCCCTGGTATTCTGAAGCTTTGAATAATGGGTAAGTTTATTTTTTGTGTATCTTTGGTGGTTTTCACTTTCGTATATCATAGAATTTACTTAAATCCAACTCTTGAAAACCTCTCCTATTTTCTTATTTAATCGTCCACCAATTATTATCCTAGAATGGCGGAACTGGAAAAGCTATTTTCATGGCATAAGATTAAGTAACGACTTCAATGACCAGTTGTTCATAAAAAAATATATATTTTTAGTTACTTGCTACTCGATGAGACTGGTAATCCGGACGCGTACTGGTGGAACAACAACGGCTCGCTGCCAGGGTACATCGACTTCACGAAGCCAGCGGCCGCTGAGTGGTGGTACAACCGCATCAAGATCGTGATCGATACCTATAATATCGACAGTTTGAAATTCGATGGTGGAGAGTCTAGCTTTACTCCTCAGGTGAGTTGAGAGTCACGTTGTTATTGTGCTGAATTTCTTGTAAAGCCATACGTTCCTTCTTCTTTCTGGTTCAATGAATACTGAGTATCAATTATTATAAGTACTGAGTATATTAGCTCCTATGACAGATAGCTGTGCAGACTGGTGATATCCACTACCAGCCCCATCACGTCGTGGACGCGTATGCAAGGGTCTGCGCGAGATTCGGGGACATGGTCGAAGTTCGAGCTGGATTCAGGTAACACTTGTTAATGTAACCAGGAAATTCAAGAGAATTAGGATTACCAAAATAAGGGTACTTATGAATATACAGAATAGGTATGCCACTGTTCAGGATCTTTAGTTCCATTGAGAAGAGCCGCTAGCAATGTTAATGCAAGTTTTTACACTTCCAAAATTAGGAGCAGTGCATAGTTTTACAACCATTTGTCGAAGCTCTATATTAGAGCCAATTGTGGCCACTTTTTACACTTCCGACCTAACATTATATATATCCAGAGAATAGACCAATCACTATTGGTCACTATTGGTCACCATTGTCGATCCTGGCTTACAGGAGTTACAGTGGTGGGAGTGTGTGGGACTAGTCCCATAAAAAATAAATAAATAAATAGACCAATCATTTTACATATGCAATAGAATCTGAGCTTATTTATGTCGCCAGAACGCAAGACCTTCCAATCTTCGTCCGCATGGTAGACCGCGATTCCATCTGGGGGATCAACAACGGCCTCCCCACGATCGTCACCACCACGATCCAAATGAACCTGAACGGGTACACCCTGGTCCTGCCCGATATGATCGGGGGTAACGGGTTCAATCTGGACCACGACCAGGCCGACCTGCCGACTAAGGAACTCTTCATCAGATGGGTGCAAGCTAACACGTTCTTGCCGGCTATGCAGTACTCTTTTGCACCTTGGAACTTTGATGATGAGGTGAGTCAACGAGACGAAATATGTACTAAATTTAACACATTCACACACAGAGGTGTTAAACGCTCTGTGTGTCACTACAATAAAGTTACACGCACATAGATGGCGCTCAATGCAACACTCAATACAATTGATGATTATACATACAAGTGTGAAACGCAGTATAACAATTTACTAACAAAGTAGTGTCAAATGAAAAACAAATACCATTCAGATACATTCATACAAATAAAGGTTATAAAAATAAAGCAATGCAAACGCATTGCATCATTTTTATAACCTTGATTGAATTATGATTATTGATTTGATTAAATGTACATCATCATTATCTACATCATACATACTATCTTCATTAAAACAATCTCACCGCGACAATTTTGTGGACACAATAGAATTGAACAACACGTAAGATTGATTGTTGCAGGTATAATGATCCGCTTGCATACCAATCAATCATCGACACGACAGTTATTCAGTTATATAATAACCATTGACGTGACTTATAATGACCGTCTGAATCCAACCTTTAGGTTCCTAAGTATGTGTGCCTTCGTACCTATTATCTCCAGTTCATTGTTCAGTATTTATGATCCAATTGTAATAACCAGGTACTTACGATCTTGCCAGTTATATTCCAAAGAATTTATATGGTACCTCAACAGGAAACTAATCGTTAATTGGTAGTACTTACCTACAAAAATCATAAAACTTGTGCTTTCTTTCCCCCCAGACGGTGGCAATAAGCAGGAAATACACAGAGCTGCATGCTGAGTATGCGGACCAGATCTACGCTGCCATGGAGAGGTCGGTCAGCGAAGGCACTCCGGTCAACGCGCCGCTGTGGTGGTTGGACCCCAGCGACGAGGAGGCGCAGGTCATCTGGGATGGTGAGACTATACAGGATCGTCCCTCTAGATACATCCAGAGACGTAGCAACGTAAGGGCCCCGGGGCTAAAATGAAATTGGGGCCCTATTTACACTAAACAAAATACTGTAGAGGTTCAAAACGACTTCATCATCGCTCCTTATAGCCGACTCCTTACATCCTGTTATGTTATGTGAATGTTCTAGAGGTAAAATCTTTGTGGTTTCATTCGAGGTTTGTTGGTCAGGGGTCAAAAAACTGAAAGTCGAAAATTATTTAACTACGATATTATAAAGCTTTTTCGAAAATCGTTCACGGAGGCCGAGGGGCCCCGTGAGTTTAGGGGCCCCGGGCACGTAGTACGTTGTAGACGTAAACAGGAGTGGGACAGAGGGAGGACAGAGGAAGAAAGAGGGAGTTAGGCTTCTGGTTCTCTCACTCTTCGTACGAAACGCAGCTATAATAACTACCTAGTTTAGGCCAATCTTCTGTGAAAGGGTGGTACTACGTCGATTTAGCAAGCTTGGCTTTCGTAATAATAATGTCTACTTATTTAATTTCTTCAGAGTACCTCCTTGGAGACCACATCCTCGTAGCCCCAGTGTTCACAGAGGGGGCGGTATATCGCGACGTCTATCTGCCCTCTGGGGTCTGGTATGAGGCAGGAGACCGCGAGAGGGCCTACCAGGGACCCATGTGGATCAGGAACTATCCGGCCCCTATCGACGTCCTGCCGTACTTCGTGCGCGATACTTCGAACGATTCTAATGTCGGGATAACTCTTTACGGCGCTGCTATCCTGGTACTCTTGGGAGTGATCGCTAATGTTGTTAATGTCTTGTAAATATAATTATAGTTGAATAATAATTGTGGTATTTATTTAATAACCTACTTCCAAAAAATTAGGAGGTTCTATGTTCGATTGTGTGTTCAACGATTACTCCGGCAATTGTGGACCGATTATGAATTATCTTAAAAGGGTACATACAGGTACTCTTATAGAAATATCAAAATTGGTTAGTTGTTTGAGAGATATAGACCTATTTAATGTTACCAGTAATTCAATACGTAGGTAGAAAACCACAAAATATTTTAAGATAAATATCCGACGAAGATAAAACCGACTTCTTAAAAACCTGGATGCACTAAAAAGCTAGAAATAACTAGGGGATATTATAATTTATTTTAATTTGGTGGCGTTTAATGTTTCGCTTTTATTTATTTTTAATCAACATTACGGTTACCGACTCATATAGAACCACGAAATCTGCAATGGCCGTCCGTATGATAGCGAGGCCGGGGCGGTGACTGACTGGAAGTCGCACATTATTAGCATATTTCGTATCGTTTTCCTTGGCCGTGGTACAGATTTCGGTAGAGGCGCGAAGTCCGCAAACGCCCTGGGTCAGGCAGCCCGTTCTGATATCAACATCCTATTTATAATGCCTCAATAACTAATTGAATGGGGGTGCTTTTAAGTGCATTCGACTAAATAGCGTGAGAATAATGTCTACCGTTATTAATAACTGTCATTGATCATGGATGGCAGTCGCTCGTCAGGCGCCGAGATGGGTGTCCGCGCCTACTGTGAGTAATGTTAGTCAAGCTATCATGACGTGCGTAGTCCTCGAAAGGGTAGCCAGAGGAGCAGTTAACCCACATTTCTCCAATATCATTTTGGTCCTAATGTAAAAGGGGGCGAGCCTATTACCATTGTACGAGAGGCGCACTGCATGTTTCCGAAACTCGCCACTTATACGAGTACTAGGTGAAAAAGAAAGGGTAAACAATTTATTTTTTAACTTTTCTTTGTAAATCTAAATATTTTTGTTTTTCAAGTTTCCTCCAAAGCTGATAGTTTAAGAATTACAAAGTTAAGTTTTGAAAAAAAAAGTATAAGTACCCTTTCTGTTTCAACCTGTATAGACAATGTTTAAAAAAACAGTGCCGTCTAGGTACGCCCGAAAGAAGCGAAGCTTTATAGTATAATTCGTAGGGCGCCGCAGCTGCCACTCTGTATACCTATATAGATCGTGGACGCTACTGACGTCATCGTGTAACGCTACTGACGCTTAGCACTGATAGAGTGACCGCGCGGCGAGCGCCCTGAACGTCCACTTGTGGCTGTTGAAAGCAGTTTTGTTTCATCTTACTGTCACTTGTTTTTACATTGTGGGCGTCATTCTTTGATTGATTATAAATGGCGTAATTTTAAAAATTGCGTAGGTACGGGGCGCATTTCTCCTCAATCCGAAGAGGATTCGGGCCATAGTCCATCACGCTATACAGTGCGGGTTGGCGATCTTCACACGCCTTACGGCTTCCTCACGTTTCCCTTTACCGTTTTGACGCTACTATTATAATAGCTACGATCGTATGTAATCTTCAGGATGTAACTTTAATTAACATTGACAATGGTAGACAAATTACCCATGTAATCACGACACGACTAATTAGGTATTTACCTGATCATCACTGGTAAAAAAGTAAGTTCTATCAACACGATATGTAGGTGATTATTTCATTCTATTGTAAACCCTGTACTTATTACACTGTTGATCTATTTCGTTGAATTTTATCTATAAATGATCATATTAGAATACTACAAAATTCTCAATTAATTTCAGTGTTCCTAGTGATATGTGCGAGCACACATGCGACTGACGTGTGCGTGCTTGACACCCCTCATATTAAAGCGCGCTTGCAGACCAACTCGTATGGTGGACTCAACATATTGTTGGAGAGACGTAAGTTTATTATTTGTCGTAACTGTAAGACGTCACTAAAGTTGACCTCAAGTTCCCTATACCAGTCACTAATTACAAAATCATCCTTATACGTTTCCAAGCCCAAAACAATATTTCTGAAAGGTCTGAAGGAAAAACTTACATCTATATATAAATTCAACAAATTAAACGTGACTCCACTACGATCTAACGCAAAATCTTTTCCATGACCAAAAGCCCTAAAGGGTTGGTTAGGAAGGATCCTATTATTGAAATTAAAAAGAAACAAATGTAGGAGCGAGATCGACCAGGACTTCATAAATAATCAGCAGCTTTTACTAACCTGACAGAGACATTGATGACGTACGTGTCCTACTCCTGTTCTTTGCTGCCCTAAACAATATTATCCATTTTTTTTCATTTTTTCTCACAGGAGGTCTCTCCGAGGTAATAGCAGTGATCGGTCGTCGCACCGGCGCTATCAAAGACGTGGTGCATAACGGTGACGTGGTATTCCAGTTCTCCAACGACACCACACTGAGGATCAACAGCGAGGAGATAGTTGGGGATAGGAGGGGACACGTCATCACCCTGACGTGGCAAGCGCCGAAGAACGTTGCATTGGAAGACTGCGTTAATCTTGGTAAACCAATCCTAAGATTTTTTACTCTTATCAAAAGTACCAAGAACTCTCAAGTGTGTTAAAGCATGGTCTGTATATTCGAGTCTATGTTTTACTTCAAATTTTCATTGTATGGTTTACTCAAGAAACATTTTTCTTCCAGGCACAAGGCACTGGTACGGCGGTCCACAACAGAAACGGCAATATTGGCCAATCGAACGCCTCGTGCTGCCCAACTACTCTTACGTCACTAAGGAAGCCGACAACTGTGGCATCGCTGAACCCTACTGGCTCAATTCCGAAGGGATCTTCTACTACTTCGACAAAAAAGTTCCCTTGTTCGTCGACCAAAATCACTTGGAGAAGAATGCAGCGTGCTTCACAGCAAAGATTCAACCACCGTTTACCAGCAAGCGGAATAAGAACGATTTAATATACGCCATTGGTATTTTCGATGACGTCAGAAAGGCACATGAGTACGCTACTCATAAATATTTGAAGAAACCCTTAGGAATACCAGATGAGAGAATGATCAAGTATCCAATCTGGTCTACCTGGGCGAGGTACAAACGAAATGTAAATCATGATGTAGTGTTGAAATTCGCAGATGAAATCAACAGCAATGGTTTCCCGAATAGCCAGCTGGAGATCGATGATCTATGGGAGAAGTGTTACGGATCCCAGACGGTAGATGTAAGGAGGTTTCCGAATATGAGGAATACGGTGGGTGCGTTGAAGGGGAAAGGATTTAGAGTGACCATGTGGACGCACCCTTTCATTAATAAGGGCTGCGAGCCGTGGTACACTGAAGCGAAAAGCAAAGGGTAAGAACATTTGAAGAAAATAATAATGTATCCATATTGTATGATTCTTTAAAGGCCATCTTACAAGTATGGAACCATCAACAATTTATATATCTACTAGCTGAGCCCGCGACTTCGTCCGCGTGGAATTAAACTTAACAAAAAAGCCCGCTCCCGCGTTCTGAGCCCGCACGACAGGACCCATTTTTTTAAATTTTGTTTTTCTAAAATAAAATTAGCCTAAGTTACTGCTTATAACAACAGCTATCTACCAGTGAAAGTCCCGTCAAATTCGGTCTAGCCGTTTCGGAGACACTCTTTGATTTCATGTGTTTTTATTTTTTTACGCGGCACCCTAATTTTTTGGTTTTTCTAAAATTAAAGTAGCCTAAGTTACTCCTTAAAACATCAGCTATCTGCCAGTGAAAGTCCCGTCAAAATCGGTCCAGCCGTTTCGGAGATTACCCGGAACAAACACACAGACAGACAGACAGACAGCCAGTCAGATAGACAGACAGACAGACAAAAAAAATTTAAATCGCGCTTTTGTTATAGATGTCATATGTACTTTCATATGCATTTAGTGAATAGGTGTTATTTTGATATTACAAACAGACACTCCAATTTTATTTATTTGTATAGATGGGGCACATGGAGATGGGGATGGGTTAGCGGACCTGTGAACTCACCCCTTTTGAAGAATCCTGCATAAAGGGTATATGAAAAGGTTCATATACCTGTGCATTTGAGTATGAGACTATACAGGCAATTATACTCATAGATAATTTTGTATCATCTCGTTCGCAACAAAGTCACTACAGCTTCAAAAAATATTTGTGCTCGAATATTTCCTTCCTATGGCAGGTACCTAATATCCTCGGAATACGGTTCAGTGGAGACGAGCTGGTGGAACGACAACGACACGACCACAGCTTACATCGACTTCACGAAGCCAGCCGCTCGCAAGTGGTACATCGATAGACTGTGCAGCTTGAAAAGGAGCTACGGCATTGACAGCTTCAAGTTCGATGGGGGGGAGTCGAGCTGGGCACCACAAGTGAGTGTTGTGATGTATGTTTGACGACCGCTTGGCGCCGTGTTTCGAGCGTAGGCCGCTTGGCTCACTGCACATGGTGGTTTCGGGTTCGATTCCCGCGGGGCAAATTGCGGTAATAGCCTTTTCGCAATATGCCCTGGCTGGGTGACACTGGGATCGCCCCCAATCCATTGTACGGTACCCATAGTACAAGCATTGCTTAGTTTGGGATCATACAGTTGGTGTGTCAGTCTGGCGATATTTATTTATTTAATGTTGGGTTTGTAGAGCAAGAACGGTTGTCTATCGGTGGTAGAGCCAAACTGAAGCCAATTGACTACAACTCATATACGGACAGGCTCGACTAGGGTAGTACCACTCTCTCACTGTAAATCGGCATAAAGTAGCTATTATGCCTGTGTTTCTTACGATGAGTGAGATAGCCAGAAGCCCGGACCAATGCCCCCATTATTAAGTATTATGTAGTCAGCGTTATAGGAGTGCAGTTATAAAATAACAGTTATCTGACAACGCGTCTATGCTATGGTCAATGAGCAAATGTCATTTGAAGATGTTGATCCACAGATTCCAATGCTGCAGGGGGGTGTGCGGGACCAGCCTGGCGTCATAACCGCCGACTACGTGAGGTCTGTCGCACAATTCGGACCAATGGTGGAAGTCAGATCAGGATACAGGTAAAGTTATTATTTGATGTGGTTTTATAATGTGTTTCGAATAATTTCTACCCTAGACCACCATAGATAGAAGACGTGAGGATGTTCCTTAGAAGAATACAACAGATGTATATCGCGGACTCATCAAATGTATGGTTCCAAACTAAGCAGCGCTAAACTAGTAAAAACGATGGGTCATTGGACTATGAGAGATCCTGGTGATACAGGGCAAATTTTGAAATTTGCCTCTACTGGACTCGGGATTCGAAGCCGCAACCACCCTGTGCAGTGATCTGAACAGCCTACGCTTAAACTAAACACTAACTAAACTAAACAATCTGCTAATTCTTGGAGTCAATTACGTGTAGAGCAAACCAGTACATATAGGCGTCCGATAGGAAGGTTTTGGGAATGACATGACGTCCTCAGAATAGACCCTTATGTCCAGCAGTGGACATCAGCTGATGAACTGATTAAGGTAGTGAAGCAATCAATATGATATTACATTCCAAATTCTTCAGGACCCAAGACCTCCCAGTCTTCGTCCGTATGCTCAACAAGGACTCCTATTGGACCTTCGAGAACGGCCTCCCGACCCTCATCACCACGCTGCTGCAGATGAACATGAACGGGTACCCGCTGGTACTGCCCGACATGGTCGGAGGGAATGGCTACAACGAGCCGCCAACCAAGGAGCTGTTCCTGAGGTGGCTGCAGGCCAATACCTTCATGCCGAGCATGCAGTTCTCTTACGTGCCTTGGGACTTTGATAATGAGGTAACATCTTTTTATTTTATTAGATACCTACAGCTGATAGATGAGCGTCAACGGGATAAGAACAGAAATTGTTATTTGTATCCTTATTTAGAAGTCAGAAAGCCGTTTTTGCATTAAGTCGATGTTACGTTGATTAGGAGTTTCTGATTCTGAGTTGGGATCCAATGTTAATCCAGACTACTTGGAGAGGTAGATTTTTACTATACATAGGTGCAATAGACAAACATTTACAATTTGATTTGATAGTGGTGTAGTCTCTTCTGGATAAACACTGACCCTCTTATAAGTATACGTGAATTAGCGGTTGTGTAGTTTCACCCTATTTTGTCTTCTTCTTCCGAATGTCAAATTATTGATGACAGAAAGAGATAGTTCGGTGTGTAACTATTCGCCCGCTAATCCACGTTTATTAATAAGGGAGTGACAGTATATTTTAAACTGGTTTGGTAGAAAACCTTAGCCAGATATCATACTAATATTATAAAGAGGAAAACTTTGTTTGTTTGATTGTAATGAATAGGCTCCGAAACTAATGAACCGATTTGAAAAATTATTTTACTGTTGGGAAGCTACACTATCCCCGGGTGACATAGGCTATAATATATTTTCCAAAAAATTAGGGATCCTTACTAAAACTCGAATAATGTAACCGCAATGTACCCGTGCGAAGCCGGGGCGGGCCGCTAGTCATTTATAAATAAATAAATATCGCCAGACGAATACACCAACTGCATGGTCCAAACTAAGCAACGCTTGGACTATGGTTACCGTACCGACTGGGGGCGATCCCAGTGACACCCAGACCAGGGCAAATTACGAAAAGGCCATTTCCGAAATTTACCCCAGCGGAATCGATCCCGCAACCACCATGTGCAGTGAACCAATGCGCCAAGCGGTCGTCAAATGTATGTTTCAGACGATAGCAATAAGCAGGAAGTACGTGAGCCTCCACGCGAAGTTCGCGCCGCAGATAATCGCGGCGTGCCGGCGCGCGGCCCGGGACGGCTCGCCCGTCAACCCGCCCGTGTGGTGGCTCGCGCCCAACGATACCACGGCACAGGAAGTGTGGGACGGTCGGTACCTTTTGTATGTCTCAAGCGGCAATCGCTTTGTGTTTAGAACCCGTCCTCATAACTAAGCGGATCCAAGTTCGATCTCCCTCTTAATCCTGCTCCTAGCACCAGCTTAATTGGATGGGCTAATAGAAAGGGACTAATAGGTACTAGTAATATGCTAACCTCACATTGCTAGTAGTATATTTTGGCATTTTTGGTTTGTAAACTACCCTAATTCGGCTGATTGACCGATATTTACGAGTACATATACTGACTTTTGTTTATCTTTCGGTATCCGAAAATTATTATTTTTTATATACAGGTTGAAACATAAAGGGTATCCTATTTCTTTCAAAACTTAACTTTGTAACTCTAAAACTATCAGCTTTGGAGGGAACTTGAAAAACGAAAAGTGTCTACAAAACCTTTAGTACTTCAATTGTCCCACAAAGCCGATAGTTTGAGATTTACAAAGTTAAGTTGCAAAAAAATTAGTATACCCTTTCTGATTCACGTAGTATAGGGTGTTTGATCCCATTTTTCTTTCAGAATACCTCCTAGGCGAGGATATACTGGTGGCGCCGGTGGTCGAGCGCGGCGCGAGGCAGCGCGACGTGTACCTGCCGCGCGGGCGCTGGCTGGCGCAGGCCGAGCCGGCGCGGCTCGTGCGCGGCGGCGGCTGGATCAGGGACTACAAAGCTCCGTTGGATACCCTACCTTACTTCATTAGAGTCTAGAATGCGGGCAGAAAACTCGGCCCACCAGGGGTGTTACTCTTAGCAACGATAAACTATATATCGTAACATTCGTATTGTCGAATCCTACTCTAAATTACTTACATATTTTTTGCCGTTGTATCGATTACAGACCGAATAATACAAAATTATTGTTCGTTCAGACGATATACGACTGCGAAAAAATGGAATTTAGAGTAGGATTCGGCAATACGAATATGATGATATATCGAGTATCGTTGCTAAAAGTAGCACGCCAGATGTGGCTCGACTGAACTGGCCTGACGTCATCTGTCATCTTCACTTCTGTCAGTGTCACTGTAACGCCCCCGCGAAAGTGGCGCCGCCCTACCGCAATACTTGCCGACATTGTGTAGATTATTATCTTTACTATTATAAATTGTGATTCCTAATTGCATTTGTTAATCGAACAAAAGCCTCCACTCCACTTTTATAGCTGTATCTTGTGTCATTAGCGACAGATATTGTATCACCAAACAAACACGCATAGCATTGTTCCAAACTGAACGCTTTTATAAGACGAAGCCGCAGTGTCGTACAGCCGCGCATAAATAAATACATTAGAAAAGAAACTCTTTTCAAAAAAATCCATAAAAATTAAAAAAGGAATAAGTTGTGTGTAATAAAATTGTTACTGTCTGACGGACATTGTCATAAAGTGCATTCAATATACACATATATTCTAATTTCAATAATCTTTCAATGATTTATCCCATAACCCATCAAAATAAATACATATTCGCACGTTTTGAACAAGCACATGCTGTTTTAAAACGTGCTTTCGACCACTTGGATCACTGAACCTTACAATACCTTAAACCTCAGATTAAACATAAAAGATAGGCATGCGCTCTTTAAGTCTCACCTTAAAACCGGACCATTTCGTACACTTGAGCTTTAGTCTAAAGGGTTGAAAATGCATTTGATAGGCACGCTTTTAGAGTCAAAGTCAAATCGTTTAGGTAAAGGTAACGTATACATGTAATTTAAAGGGTACCTTAAAATGAAACGACAATCTACTTACAATGCATGTAATAATACAACTACAGCGGAGTACTCTACGGACTACGTACTAACAGTGACGTCACGCACCAGCCCGTCGCCCAGGATCCTGAAGTCCTCGAGCAACGCTTCGATGTTCACCTTGTATTTGATCTCGCCGCCCACTGTCACCGGTTTCAGGGCGTTGGCGTTCGTTAACTGGGAAACGAAAGAGTGTATTTAAAAACAACTGGTGATTGACTGACATAGTGATCTATCAACGCACAGCCCAAACCACTGGACGGATCGGGCTGAAATTTGGCATGCAGGTAGATGTTATGACGTAGGCATCCGCTAAGAAAGGATTTTGATTAATTCTACCCCCAAGGGGATAAAATAGGAGATGAATAATCCCGAAATTTTTGTTAAGTTAAATTCCACGCGGGCGAAGTCGCGGGCACAGCTAGTGAATTATAAAAGCGTATCAATAGTACAGTAATATTGGCGTACAGAAACTACATAGCTGCGTTTCGTACGACGAGTGAGAGAGCCGGAAGCGACATCTCCTTCCTCTATCCCATTCCCCTTCAGGCCGGCAACGTGCGAGCAATGCCATTGGTATTGCAACCATCTACATATAGGCTACGGTAACTGCTTAACATTGCGAAAAATACATTTCCAAGAGAATCATGGCAAGATCCATTTTTTTTTAATTAAATTTATACGGTTTTTAATGACTCAATTATTGACACATTTTAATCATTTGAATTATGACATGAAAAAATTAGTTTTATGGCCAGTTCCATTACATATTTTGTATAAAAAAAAATAAGTGACCCATGGAGTACCAACCCAAAAGCCATTTTAAAAAGCCCAACATCTAATACACTATACGCGCACACACACACATTCATACATATAGTTACGTATCTGCTCCGTATATGTACCACGGTTATTAATTCGGACTGTTGAAACACCCTTTATATTATAATGTTGATAACTCACGTTGAACTCTCTGTAGTCATGTATGTCTGGTTTCCACAGCACCGCGATCACGTCACCGCCGTATAGGTCGTGGAAGAACAGAGCGAAGTCGCCGAACGCGCTCTGATATCAAACAATATTGATTTATTAAAGTTTATTACGATAGTCAATATATTTTTTTAATCACCAAAGATTTATCTCATAGCAAAATGAAAACAAGTCTCACCCTCAACTCGTCCAAATACTTCAACACGGGGTGGAACTCGACCACCGGTATGACGTCACTGGCGGGTGCGTCGGGGGGCGGGAGCCGCTGGGCGGCCCTCCCCGCCCTCGGCCCCGCCCGCCCCGCCAGCCGCTCGGCGCTGTGCGGCACCAGCCGCGGCTGCAGCCGGATCAATGCGTCGTACCCGGACAGCGACGGGACGAATATACCCTGGGGGAACAAGCCAAAAACTGTTAGAAGAAATAACAAAATAATTATAGAGAAACTAATATTTATAATAATAAAAAAAAATACTAGCAATGTGAGTTTATCACATTAATAGTATTCCCGTTAGCCCCTCCAGCTAAGCTAATTCTTGTGTTAGGAGTGGGCCCACGTCAATAGTTTAATTTCCAGGATGGGGATCGAACCCGGAACCTTTCAGCTACGAGGGCGGCCCCTCTAACGACTAGACTATTGACGCCTATATATAACTCTGAAAAATAACCGAACATGGGAGTCAAAATGTGTCTCGTTTATAAATATGTCGAGTGTTTGTGATGATGCCGGGGCCAGCTCACCAGCACGCTATCCTTGGTGTTCTTCATGAGCGCGTCCTCCAGGTACGTGCAGGCGCTGGCGGCCAGCGCCTGCACGCGCGCCAGCACTTGCGGCGAGGGCGCGGCGCCGCTCCACACGGAGGGCGCGGCACCGTCGTACGCCGTCACTATGCGCAGGCACGGCGCCGACGAGCTCGCGTTCAACTTCTGCTCCAGCTCCGCTATCTCTTCACCTGTACCCGCAGAGTTTTATTATAAATATGTATATATGTTAGTTTATAAGGTATTTATCTAAGGGCCTGCGATCACTCAACATAAATATAAAAAAAAAAGCTAAGACGCCTCTATTGTTTGAGAGCGGTGGTCCTGTCCTACTGAAGTTGATTGACTACAGCTTATAAAAGTACTGGCTAAACCTGGGTAAGTGGGTAGTATCCTCTCGGTATAAAATAGGTATTATATCTGTGTTTCGGTGCGATGAGTGACAGATAACAACCCCCTTATCGTCGTCATTTAATACTATACAATCAGTTTATGGTTTGCTAGCATTATTTTTTTTTCTGGATATAAAAACAGCGGCCCCTACCGGGTCTTACTTTAGTTAAGAACCATTCCGCTGACCACACAATTCCAAAAAAAAACAATATCGGTCAAGTCGTTTCGGAGGCGAAGAATTACGAACACTCATCCTCGGTCATGTGAGTATGACAGGAAAGCGTGATGAATGGAAGGAAAGATATACTGAGCCGACCCCAGATAATGGGAAAACGTAGGGCATATGATGACGATACAGACAGACACAGTTCAGTTAAAGTTAAACAATAGTATAGATAAAATGTGGTCAACTCACAGGTCATGTCGTCATTGAAGTCCAGCACGATGGTGTCCCTGGCGGGCCGGTAGTCGGCCAGCAGCCGCAGCGCGCGGCGCAGCGCGGCGCCGGGCGCGGCGGGCGGCGGCAGCGGCGCCGCGCGCAGGAACACCGCCGCCGCCACCAGCTCGCACACCGCGCCCGGCACCAGCGGCGGCGCCAGCAGCTGCGAGCTCAGCCAGCGCGCCACCAGGCACGCGGTGGGGCCGAACGCCGGGTGCTTCTGGTGCAGTCTGCGACAAATTATATATGATGACCGCTCGGCTCCCTGCACATGGTGGTAGCGGGTTCGATTCCCGCCGAGGCTTATTATGGAAATGACCTTTTCGTAGTTTGCCCAGGTATCGGTGTCACCGGGATAGCCCCCGTCGATTATATGGTACTGTAAGGTCCATGTCGGCGCACTGGCCCCAATCGAGTTCCTGGCCGCTTATAAAATAACAAATCAAATTTAAAACAAATGTTTTAAAAATAAGAATTGCGGTGCGCGGATATTGACGGTCGGGAGACGATTCTGTAAACACGTATTTTTTTGATACGATTGTAATAAAAGCGAAGTTATTTATATTTTTTTAAGTATTACGACGTACCCGACCTCTATAGTACCCATATTAAATGCTAGTAATGTGATAAACTCACAATGCTAAGAAAAACTATATATTATATAGGTCATTATTATATCACAAAATTCAATTAAAAATACTCCAAGTGCAAACCATAAAATATTGGTCCCAAACAGCGGCTAAGGGTAACACGGGCAGATATATTTTCGATGACTCTAGAGAAAATTTAACAAAAAAAAAATGCGGCATGAACGCGGCATCTGTTAAAGCAAACGCTACAAAGTTTTTTTTTTAGAGCCTGTTTCACAAAAAGCAGATATATAAATATTATCTAGACACGCGGTAGCGTGTCAAGCTAAGTTCAAGCAAACAGAACTGGCGTGCAGCACCGTGTGTAATATTACACGAACCATTTGGAGCCACTTTTGACCCCCTCATAGTATGTTCTCTAAACACAGATGTCGCGTAGTTTGAGACCGTACAGTTGGTAATTTTTTTTTAAATATTAATAGAAACATGGTTATCATATGACTGACCCGTGCAGCGCCCCCCTCAGCCGCGGCAGCAGCACCGTGTCGCACTGCAGCTGCACACTCTCCTCCGTGTCTCTATACTTCACGACGCCTCTCTCCACCTCTCTCCTTAGCAGAGTGATCTCCTTCGGATGTGCGATCTCTAGTCTAAATACTAAGCCGTTTTTGAGCACGTCGACGTGTGTGGGATAGGCTTGTGTGGGGAGCGAGTATTGGGCGTTGAGCCGTTCAGATATCTGGAGGTGGAAGGCCGCTTTCAAACACCTGAAGGCGTGAATGTCGCCCGGCCATTTGCCGCTGTGACCTGGGGATACAAGGATATAGAATAACTGCAGGCCTAGCACAGCCACTGACGCCCATTCGAATTACAAAAAACCCGGCCAAGTGCGTGTCGGCCCACACATTCTGTCGGCTCCGTAGACATTCCGCCGGTTTTCTATTGTAATAAGCATGATGGTACATTTTAATTATTACATTCATTTATGTGGTTCAAGAGTTAGTGGATGAATCGTGCAAAAGGACTACACATAAAAGGCCAACTTTGGAGCTGAATATTTCGTAAACGGGAGTTAATTTTGAAAATCTGTCAAAGTAACCCCAAAATTATATTAAAATACCTATTCAACGATACCACATTTGAGGAGATGAGTGATCATATTTTTTTCACTGTCCCTTCCCAGTACGTTTTTCATTGGCAATTTGATCGATAAAATATTGCAATTTAAAGCGTTTACTTTGTTTAGGCCTACGGGGGCACTTACAAATTGTTTTTTTTTTTTTTTAATCTTACATCTACAACCGGATCGGAACGCGACCTCGACTGAGAAGATCCGGCAAGAAACTCAGCGGGCTTGTCTTTTTACATTTTGTTATTTCTTTTTTCTTTAATCGCTGGTTGCTTATATAGTTCATAATGACAAAGCTGCTATAATTTACGTGAACGCGTCATGATTAAAAGTATGACTGACCAAGTTCGATGATGGCTTTGCAGACCGGCACGTACTCGGGCACGGCGTGGGATCCGTCGGGGCGCGGCGCGTCCTGCAGCAGGCAGGCGGCGCCGCGCTGCCGGGGCCGGCGGGGGGGCGGCGGGGGCGGCGGGGGCAGCGGCGGCAGCGGGCTGCTGTAGCTGAACACCGGGGACACGCCTGCCAAGCGCGGACCACACATGTAACCTTCTCAATCATACTCCGGCCAGCCACATACAAGCCAGCTCCGCCATGGTAGTACCATCATCTCACAAACCATCAGCGTAAAGGAGCTATTTTAATTGCGTTTCATACTCAATTAAAATTCCGTTGCGTAGTTTTTAAGATCTAAGCATACATAGGGACAGACAGACCGCGGGAAGCGACTTTGTTTCATACTATGCTGTGATGTGTTAGCTGTGTAGGTCCCCCCAAGGGCCCAGTACTCACCGTACACGGCGCTGATGTCCAGCGGCAGCTGCGTGAGCTGGCGCAGGTCGCGGCGCAGCGCGTCGAAGGCCTGCAGCGCCGCCAGCGAGCCCTCCTCGGGGTGCAGCCCCCCGACCCCCCGCCCCCCCCCACCGCTACTCACCGTACACGGCGCTGATGTCCAGCGGCAGCTGCGTGAGCTGGCGCAGGTCGCGGCGCAGCGCGTCGAAGGCCTGCAGCGCCGCCAGCGAGCCCTCCTCGGGGTGCAGCCCCCCGACCCCCCGCCCCCCCCACCGCTACTCACCGTACACGGCGCTGATGTCCAGCGGCAGCTGCGTGAGCTGGCGCAGGTCGCGGCGCAGCGCGTCGAAGGCCTGCAGCGCCGCCAGCGAGCCCTCCTCGGGGTGCAGCCCCCCGACCCCCCGCCCCCCCACCGCTACTCACCGTACACGGCGCTGATGTCCAGCGGCAGCTGCGTGAGCTGGCGCAGGTCGCGGCGCAGCGCGTCGAAGGCCTGCAGCGCCGCCAGCGAGCCCTCCTCGGGGTGCAGCCCCCCCCCCCCCCCCCCCCCCCCACCGCTACTCACCGTACACGGCGCTGATGTCCAGCGGCAGCTGCGTCAGCTGGCGCAGGTCGCGGCGCAGCGCGTCGAAGGCCTGCAGCGCCGCCAGCGAGCCCTCCTCGGGGTGCAGCCCCCCCCCCCCCCCCCCCCCCCACCGCTACTCACCGTACACGGCGCTGATGTCCAGCGGCAGCTGCGTGAGCTGGCGCAGGTCGCGGCGCAGCGCGTCGAAGGCCTGCAGCGCCGCCAGCGAGCCCTCCTCGGGGTGCAGCCCCCCCCCCCCCCCCCCCCCCCACCGCTACTCACCGTACACGGCGCTGATGTCCAGCGGCAGCTGCGTGAGCTGGCGCAGGTCGCGGCGCAGCGCGTCGAAGGCCTGCAGCGCCGCCAGCGAGCCCTCCTCGGGGTGCAGCCCCCCCCCCCCCCCCCCCCCCCACCGCTACTCACCGTACACGGCGCTGATGTCCAGCGGCAGCTGCGTGAGCTGGCGCAGGTCGCGGCGCAGCGCGTCGAAGGCCTGCAGCGCCGCCAGCGAGCCCTCCTCGGGGTGCAGCCCCCCGCCCCCCCCGTCCCCGCCCCCACCACCACGGGCCAACACCACGTCCAGCTGCTCGCCGATGTGGAACAGCGCTGACGGCTTTATATCTGTGTAACGACTACTTTAAAGGAACTAGGCAATATTTTAAAAAAAATTATACCAGCTTCAAAAGAACCTGAGTGTATAAAAATAACTAGGGAGTTTATAATTTATTTGGAGTCGAGTTGAATTATATTTCAAGTAAATAGAAATAGGTAGGTACCTAAGAATTAGTCCTAACGTTTTGTGTAAAGATAGTCACCATCGTCGTCATCGTTGTATGAGGTAATACAAACAACATTAAAGTATTTGGTTGTAATTTCAAAATTAAATATTAAACTTTTTAGTAAACGCATATGAAATATACGATACCTACTTATAAAAAAATACATTTTTAAAACTTTGTCTGTGGTTTGTTCCGGCTAATCTCCGGAACGGCTGGACCGATTTTGATGGGACTCACACCGGCAGATACCTGATGTTATAAGGAATAACTTAGGTTTTTCACAACAGCTAGTAATGTTGTTATAAGAAGAAGACTCACCAAACTTCAAGTTCATGAGATAGTCGACGATCTGTCTGGTGACAGTCCTCCGCTCCGCCATCGACTCGCCCTCCCACACGCACGTCTCAGTGATGGACCCGTCTTGGAACCGGCGCAGTTCCGACTTGTCGCCCCAAAAAGCCCTACACAATTGTTCGTATACATTACCACTTTTATATGAAAGTGGCCTACGTATGTTAGCCGGTGCCAATCAATGGACATTGCCCCTAATTTTACACACCCAAAACATAATTGTATATCGATTTGCAGAATGGGATCAACCCACATGGACTGCTGCAGATCAAAATCAACCCTTGTGTTAGTGTTTCTAGGTCGGTTTTAATTTGCAGCAGTGTGTGTGGGTTGGTTCCATATTACAAAACTACGTCCAATTATTGTCTCTATTTAATAACAAGGACGGTTGTACAGAGCTGTAGCCGACTGACTACAGCCCTCTCACAGACAATCAGCCTAAAGTCACTATTATAGCTGTTTCGTACAATGAGAGAGAGCCGGAAGACAAAATACCACCCCCCCCCCACACATTTCCCACCCCCTATCCCACTCCCCACCCCCTATCCCACTCCCCACCAGGTCGGCAACGTGCGAGCAATGGCATTGGTATTACAAGCATCAATAGACTATGGTAACTACTTAACATCAGTTGAAGAATTGCTACAAAGAATAGTAGACTATTTTATGAGACACCGATATGTTTTGCTAGTTCATAGAATTGCTACAAAGAATAGTAGATTCTTTTTTGAGACACTGAAGTGTTTTGCTAATTCATAGAATTGCTACAAAGAATAGTAGATTCTTTTTTGAGACACTGAAGTGTTTTGCTAGTTCATAGAATTGCTACAAAGAATAGTAGATTCTTTTTTGAGACACTGAAGTGTTTTGCTAGTTCATAGAATTGCTACAAAGAATAGTAGATTCTTTTTTGAGACACTGAAGTGTTTTGCTAGTTCATAGAATTGCTACAAAGAATAGTAGATTCCTTTTGAGACACTGAGGTATTTTGCTAGTTCATAGAATTGCTACAAAGAATAGTAGATTCTTTTTTGAGACACTGAAGTGTTTTGCTAGTTCATAGAATTGCTACAAATAATAGTAGATTATTTTTTGAGACACTGAAGTGTTTTGCTAGTTCATAGAATTGCTACAAAGAATAGCAGATTTCTTTTTGAGACACTGAAATGTTTTGTTTGAGTTTTTCGTCCAGTGTACACGAGGTGTAAGATGAATCTACCAATTAGTTGTGTGTGAGTTGGTGTCAATTAATTTGCAGTGGATCAATGGCTGTGGTGTACAGACACAACTTACCTGAACTCCTCGGCTTCAGGCAGATTCGCTGGCGGTCCTTTCTCCACAACGTTCATCGCGTTCTCTGGGTTCAATACAAAACCAAACGAGAGCTTTTCTTCATCACTGCAAGTGAAGAATAAATTATAATGTTTTATTTTTAACCCCCGACGAAAAAAGGGGTGTTATAAGTTTAACATGGGTATCTTTGTATCTGTGTGTCTGTCTGTGGCATCGTAGCGCCCAAGAAGATATACCGATTTTAATTTTGTTATGTTTTTTAGACAGGTATTTTGATCGAGAGTGCTCTTAGCTATGTTACATGAAAATCGGTTCTGCCGAAAATGATCAGCTCTTTTGTAGTTTAAAGTCGTCGCGTCGGGGGTTTTTTTATTTAATTTTTTTATAACTAGTTGAAGCCCACGGCTCCGCCCGCGTGTTACTTCGTGGTACTGTCCTTTACTTACCCATTTCTCACTTTATCCAGGCTCTTCTTCACAGACCAAGAGAAGTCGGATTCCACCAGCTGCAGTATCAGCTCCACGCGGTCGCCCAGGCCCTTGCTCAAGAGTGTGTGGATGGAGTCAGTGACTAGACTCAGCTTCTCTATGCCGTAATTTACTTTAGATTCCTTCGAAGTCTTGTTTAGGATGGATTCTTTGATTTGTTGTAAGTTTTTGAATCTGTAAATTGAATGTTTTATCTCCAAGATGCGTGTGCTAGAAAAGCCTAGTAATAGGCCCAAACTTGTAGTGTTCTTCTTTCTTTAAAAATAACTTATTATGTTAAGAGTAGTATAATGAAAGTATGTTAAATCTAAGGTATTAACCATATATATTAATTACATGGCATTATAAAAAAAAATCATAAAAGCTACACACTACACCTTGTTTTCGAAATAAATTGTCTATGGGGCTGGTATATATAGACTTTTTGGCCGCGAATAGAAGGAATAACACAAAATACCTAATATTCCGTCACACATGTATTCCCCAAATGGGTAGCCAAAGGATCAAAGATGCAATGAGGTGCATCCACATTTCGCAACCGGTATTTTGATCCCAATGTAATAATGGGCGGGCCAGGTGCCATAATATCAGGTACACTACCTCACAATGCCAGGGCAATTGGAATCATAGAAAAAATTTCGAAAAAAAGTTAACAATCTCACCTGAGTATGTGATCGAACTGCGCCAACGCCTTCACCGGCGTCATAAACAGCGGTATAAAGCTATTTATCTTCGGGTTATCCAGCATCTCGACCGCCAGTGTACACTCCCACTTCAACGCATTGTATGTGCCCCTACACATCTGCCAGCAAATGTTGTAGTAACCCGTCTGGTCGAGGAACACTACTGGGAAGTGTTTTTGGAACTCTTCGATGGGAGGTGTCGCGTCTGTGCTTTTGTGGAGCGATATACCTTTGGTGTCTAGTTCTGAGGCTTCTGTAAAATAAAATAAATGATTGTGTAAATAAATATCACAAGTCTAGAGTTTTCAGACCGTCCAGCCTTTGACATGGCTTAACAACTGTGATAGCCGGGACCAGAGCTCGAACGGTAGCATTCAGTTTAGTTGTAAATGGCACTAATAAATTACTATTCTGGTGATTACCCTGTCTAGCATTCCCGTTTTGCGAATGTGGTATGAGATGCGAAAAGTCCATTGGTGCAAATCCGCCACTGGGATTTGAGCCCATGACTATGTGGAATGAAAGCCGGGGCTATGCCCACTGGGTTACCACAAACATTTTAGCCCTTGCTATCTAAATAAAAGACTAATATTTGTAAAGTTAACTTACTCAATGCTATCCAAATATTCCTTACAATCTGATAACTGCTCATAATATTGTTTATTCTCTTTGTTTGCACAAAGTACGCCACCAATAGGCCCACAATGTGTCCAGTCACCTGCAAATTCCTCTGACGTAACCAAATCTTAAGCAGAACTACGGCTTGTTTCAAATTGTCACTTTTCTCTAATGTATCTTTCAAAAACTGCTGATTTATATTAGCAGTTAAGTCGTATAACACACTACTGTTATAATAAGGAGTTGGGGGTCCAACATCAGTATTATTCTCCAAACTCTCATCAAGCAGCCACGCCTCTCTCAAATTATTACGTTCTGGTTTAAATCTATGCAATTTATATGCTTCAATCTCACAAACTAAGTTAATACGGACTGATAAATGTTTGCCAAGTTTTCCGGCAGGTTTGAAATCCAATACTGGCTTAGTTTCAGAACCGTTGATGTACGAATATTGTAGTTCATCAATGGACTGAAGTTTGCCGAGATGTGAGGTGATGTAAGCTAAGTATGCTGCTCTTTTCTTATGGTACCTGTAGTTGATTGAGTCATTCTTCGTATATGTGTCCGCTGGTACAGTTATCTGTAAATCTACACGAAGTTTCGAGTTGATCGGACAGCCTAACGCGTAGGAACCAACAATTTCAACATCTTTAAACTTGTAAAATTTAAACATGCATTTAGTTTTATTTAACTGATTGCTCAAAGGTAATTTAACTTTGAGCTTCTTAAAAAGAGTTCTTTCTGTTAAATCGTACTCTGTATCATCTTCAGGTATACATAATAAATGGTTTTTCAACTCTGTGAACCATTGGACAAACTTTTTCTCGGTTTTTTCCTTTATTTCTACTTCATGTAGTATTTCTTCGACTTGTAATCGAAATAAATTAGAATTGAATAAGTTTTCCGTCTCCTGGAGCCGGTTCAGCTCTCTGACGGTAGGCTGCCGGTACAAACTTTTAGTTCTTAGCCGTTTTGGGCCATCCTTATTTAGGTCTTCAGAAACTCGTTTTCCGTTCTCGTTAACCACTTGGGACTCCCCATCGTCTTCAGAAATAGAAGGTTTTGCATCCTGTGTGGGAAATTTCTAATTAAAATACTGAAACACTATGTAAAAAACACATAACATATCGACTATGGAACTATGCTGAATATCACTTGAAAATCTACCACAAAACTAAAATTATGGATTAAACTGATCCATAGCATAATTATTCACTTACCCTTTTCACCATTGCAGTAATATCACACACTATTCATATGGTAATTTCAGATATATTGAAACTAAAATAGGTTATAAAACTATAAACAACGTGCGCTAGGCAGGCAGGTCAGTGATTTTGACATTGATTGACTGACTGACGTTTTGAAGTTGAGTGAATGACCACGCACTCTGTTCCACGCATAAACTCTGCCTACCACAGAGTACTTTGTATATTGCTGCCTACGGACTCGTAAATATTGTAATGTAACCACTAAATAATAATTACTTTTTGGCGGGAAGTAGAAAAGAGATGTTGTCAGTTTTGTTTTAATTTCCAAAACTTATGTTACCTACTTGTCTGATTTTTGGCTTTCCAAAATGGACGGGACGCACGGTCACATTTTTGTATTGTATTATTATTGCTATTCGTTACTCGACATTGGCAGAATCATATTGTGCTTGACCCAATGGAGAGGCCTTTTATATAAAAAAAAACTTGTTTCTTTTAATGTTGGTAAAATATTAACCATTATTATATTCATAAACGTGAGTAAACAAAATTGGAAAGAATAGTGGTCATACATGATTTTTTGGGTTCCGTATACTAGGCCCAGCCGAGAACCTTCCTGCGCCTGACGGATAATATAATTTTAAAACTTTACTTGACCATGACTAAACGCGAAAAGCGATCCAAACGCAAAACTCAAAAAGCACTCAGCCATTACTTACTTTTCGAATTTTTGAAATAAAACTAAAAAAATATACATGTTTTGTTATTTTAATAAAAAAGTGTACGTATTATTACACTTTCCATAAGATTACAGACGGTGACATGTTCAAAATCTGTCGGTAATAAATAATGTTAACGTCGCGTCGTTTGTACAATCTATTCTAAAGTTATCCTTATAACATTAATGATCAGAAAATTTATCATAAAAAAAATATTTACAATAAAATAAAAGTTGGTAACATTGAATATAAAATAAATACTATGATTACATAGCCAATACTGTATAATTTCTCTGAACTTCACTACTAACAATTACAGTAAGCTTTGGTGCTCCTGTTATGAAATACAACTTTATTTGTATTTTGTTCACGCCGACCGCAGGCCCCAGCAATTTTTTTATTCGAGATTATGGATGCGTTCATAGAACCTCTAATTAAGTTTGGAGATAATGGCGTGAGTGTATTCGCTGCATTTGCCGGTGCCCCCGAGGTCTCCGGTGAGGGACTTGCCCTCGCGCAGGACCGTGTAGCAGGCGTTCTGGACGCGATCCGCGTGCTCGTTCAGCTGCAGGTGCCGCAGCATCATGATGGCGGATAGAAGGAGGGCGGTGGGGTTCGCCATGTCTTTGCCGGCGAGGTCGGGGGCGGTACCGTGGACCTAGGAAAAAAACGTGGTTTAAGTTTTTTAAATTAAGTTGTATCTAAAAGTGTAGGTGAAATCAGGGTGCGTAATACAAGTTTTGACCGAAACAAATATCGTTCGAATGATTCTTTCTCTTATTTTTCATGGTCTTCCCATACATTTTGCAGAAGCGCCTCTGGTGGAAACGTGCAGCATTACAGATTACGCATGGATGGAACATCAGGAATACACATATAACACCGAATGGATAATACATTCAAAACTCATACAAGCCCCCCAGACACGAGACAAAAGCGTAATGAGTTAAGGTTAACTATATTGAAATGGTTTAGTATCTCACCTGTCCGCATCCAGTTCACAAGCAATATAGACTTTATACGGTCTATATCAAGTTCGTTAATGTACAGCATGACAAAAAGTAATAAAATGAATTACTCATTATTTTCGCATCAATTTAATTCGGCTACTTATTTACATAATTTAACTAAACAATAATCTTAACAATAATTCAAAAAATCACTTGATTTCACTGAATTTAGTGTGTGTGTACTTATAAAATGCATAATATCACTATCGAATCAATACATCGATTAGCTAGATCGGGAAAGGTTGTGAAATAAATAAATACATAGGCATGGGATAATAATTGTACCTAGCATTCTCAAAGAACATAATCTTGATGACTTGATTTTAGATAATGTTATTAGGTTCCAGGCATTAATTAATTCATTATACGCATTAGTTTCTGAGGGGCTCAGAAACTTTTTTATCCTTCTTAAAAGTACCAATCGTCAATATCATGAACTGTAATTAAATTTATTTTAAGAATAAGTATTTTTAAGGAACTATATATATCTAATGTTTTAATATTGAAAACAGTATATAATAACTATCTACCTGTAGGAACTAAAATAATAAAATTATAATTTCACTTGAAAAATACTGTTTCTTTATACATTAAATTACAGAAAAACGCGTAGTGTAGGGTCAATAGAAGCACCAATTCAATTGGATTTTATGTAAACTTAATGTCCTTTTTTCCTGATAACTTCTCAATAGGTGGTACAAAATGGCTTATTTATATTGTTAGTAAGTTTTTTCAATATAAATTACAGATATTTGAAACAGTAGATAAAACCTTTTACTTTTTTCATGAACTCAGCTGCCATTCTACGCTGATAGACTGATTACCAATAATTACCCAGTGTGATTGTAGTTTATTATCCAAGAGCCAAATTGTGGGATTACGGGTAACCAGAGGCTAGAGAAAAATTAGTAAAAAACATGTTGTCATACTGTTATCAAATACACTGTGACATTGTTAGTGTTACTAACCTAAAAATAATCAAACTAACTAATACAGCCGCTTATCACTGTAAACAGAATGTTTTAATCACATTTTCTAATGTTTGCATTGAATTTTCAACCTAGTGTATAAATAAATAACTTTGTAAATCGATAGTATACACACACAAATAATAGTTGAACGTAAATAATAATACTAAAATTAATACTTTTAAAAAGGTATGTATACGGATTGCATTGCAAAATAAAAGATTCTAAATTGGTAACTAAACAAAAATATGGAATAATCTGCGCGTTAGAAACTTACGGATTTAATTTTTAATTCATTATGAAGCGTGGTTATGCCTTTAAATATGTTTATCTTGCTCATATTTTCTTGTGCCTATCACTTTGTGACTTATTACACGAGATTGAGCAGGATAACTATCGACTGTCAGCCTCCATATTGTAATAGCCACACACTTCAATTTCTGACGTCATGATTTGAGACAGTTTCACTCCAGAGAAGAATGCGAATAACGCATAGCTATAGGTGTGAAAACTTTGGATGACAAAATGGCATATCCACACATTCTGTCCAGTTAATATTATAAAATTCATGTATCACGCGTCAGATTAGCAGATCTATGTTCTACATTACGGAATGTTACCTACATTAAATAATTGAAATAAATTACGGTGTTCAAATACTTCTTTGGCGGTCACTCCCTCCAATGAGTTCTGTCTGATGAACACTATAACTTGGAAAAACATATCGCCATACAACGAACAATAGCCTTTTGCGACGTATTGTATTGCCTGGGCGAAAACGGACTCTATTTGGTCCTGGAGGACAAGCAGTACAGGACCAGTTATTGTGGGAAGCTTTGGGGAAGCCTATATCCAGCACGTGGACGTCTTTCAGCGGAAATGATGATGATGATTATTAAGTTGATGATGAAAGTCTGGAATCAATTCTAAAATGGCTATGTTTATACTAATACACCATGTGAATTGTCAGCATTAATAGTTGTGTACCTATACGGATCCTCATTTTTGTTATAGCGTGTCCATCAGACAATACTCGCGAGATTTCTAATCTCACCCGTTTCACAATAAATACTCACAACTACAAATAGAAAAGTCATTGAACACGCTACGTAGAGTGTCAACAATTTGATCTATTCAATTGAACTAAGTTCTATTCACAATAGTGGTGTTGAAAATTACTGTGCTTGGTCTCTATTCAATTAAAAGGTCAACGCTTGTTCCATGGATATAACACAATACACTTTATGTAATCACATCCCACTGGCAAAAGCCTTCCCTCCCGCTGCCTCCCAATGTTATACATAAAAACAATTTTGGACCTTTCTCGGGGAACTTAGGCCCGTATTAACAAATCGATCTCAAGTCTGGGAGCTATCTTGGAAATGTCATTCTTATGTCATACCAGTCCAAAATGACATGTCAAAAGACCTATCCCAAATACCGATCTCATACTTAGGACCTATCTCAGATTTGAGATCGATTTATTAATCGAAAAATTGCAAAGCGTCAGTGAATTAGTACAATCGCTGCAATGCCCTTGTTGGTTGGAGTTACGCAGGACATTTTAAATATTTTCTTGTATACTAGCTTTTATATCCGCGTGAATCTCGAAATGGAAATTTCGAACGAACTTCATCCAATTTATAACCCCCATAGGAGTGTAATTGTCCAAAATACCATCGTTAATTGATATCTACGGTACCCAAGGTACCTACTGTCAAAAATTACAAGCTTCTAATCCCGCGGTTTTGGGCAGGACGTCAGTAGATCAGTCGGTCAGTCGGTCAGTTACTCTATATATATAGTGATGTATATTTCGTGCGCATCGCATCTGTGGACCGTTACCCAATAAATATATTATTAGAATTTCATGTCCTAGCCCTCGGAGTATGGAACAGAACTGCGGCCTACTGCAGTTTGGCGATGATCTCCTGCGTGAAGGCGGAGCAGGAGCTGGAGCCGCCGAGGTCCTGGGTCAGCACTCTCCCCTCGCGCAGCACGGTGAAGGCGGCGGCCTCGATGCGGGCGGCGTGGTCCGGCAGCCGCAGGTGGCGCAGCATCATGACGCCGGACAGCAGCAGCGCGGTGGGGTTGGCCTTGTCCTGCCCCGCGATGGCGGGCGCCGTGCCGTGCACCTGCAACACCGCTGCGCGTTCAACATACCGACCGAGATCTATATCCTGTTTCATGGGTCCGAAATAATACTTAGAGGTGTACGGACGAGTACCGGGTATAGAATTAAATGGTACAAAAATATAATTGAAATTTGAAAGGCTTGTTTTCAAAAAAATATCCACCCATATCTAGTAGAACGCATTTTTTTTTAAATCTTTTACTTGTTTTTTAATTTATTTTATTGGTGGCTGATATTCGTAAATGCAGTTTACACTGTTTTCTAGGACGCTGCATTGTGTTCGTAGGCCGCATGTAGGACCGTACCTATATTAACAAATTATTATTTCGGACTTTTGAAACACCTTGTACAACGAGTATTTACGACACGTCACAGGTTAATATTGAGGAATGATTGTTTTCGCTGTTAAATGGATAGGTTAGGGGAATATTCGAGTTATTTATGTGAAGTTCCACTGCTACACAAATTGACTCGCGTAAAAACGGGTTAAGCCGGATAAAAACGTTATTAAAAGGGGATAAGAGCTTGAATGATATCGCCCGGCCCTCCTCGGCTCGACCAACGCGCCGCTTGACATTGACGCCTACTACACCACCAACAAGCGAAAGTACCACAGCAATATTGACAATCGATATCGTTACCCGAATTAATAACGAAATCCGCACCCATAAAGGTTTTTTATCCGGCTTGAGACGTTTTCGCGTCCGTCAATTAGAGGTTACCGTACGGCCTTTCTCCCACATTCGTGCGTAGACGCTACTACCCAAATCCGACTCTTTTAAGACAATATAGAGTAGCATATTCATTGACGACTTATTGATCGCATTTCAAACGCGTAGATTGTGAATATCTCCGTGGGAGAAAGGTCTAAAGTTACGTGTTGTAAACGTTAAATTAATACAAAATAACGATACAAGACTCGTGACAATAAGAATGGAATTACAAAAATGTATGAATATATTGCAGGTATCCCCTGGTGATGATGTACATGATATTATACAAATCATAAATACTAGCTGTGCCCTGCGACTTCATCCGCGTAGTATTGGATTATTGGGTTAAAAAGTATCCTATATGTTAATCCCGGTTATAATCTATCTGTGTTCCAAATTTCATCCAAATCCGTTCAGTAGTTTTTGCGTGAAGGAGTAACAAACATACATACATACATACACACTCACAAACTTTCGCATTTATAATATTAGTAGGATTATACACATAACATGTTAACATGGACATTCACAATGTAACATTAGTATTGATACATCAGTACTGGTGATACTGTTATTGATATGCAATAAGTAAACGATCCACAATCGTCATGCTGTTATTGCCAACATGAAAAATTTAGTTTTTTTTTTAAACACACGGTACCCACTCCGGTTAGTATTGCCAAACGGAAATAATGTCGAAAAACGCAACTTATCTTTGGAGTTTTCTTTTTTTTTTTACTTCGCTGTATTTGCACAATGGAGGTAAACGTAGATCACTGAATTACAGAATAAATAATGTTGTATGTATAACAGTGCCACGAGTTATATTTTTTACTGTTTTTTTTTTCGGAATTTCGGTGAAATTTCATTATAAACTACCAATAATCTATCTGCCCATTTCATTTTTCTGTATTATCTATGACACCAAAGTCATATACCTACACCTATTCATATATCAGAAGATACTTTAAGGATATACAGAGTGGAGACGACATGACGACATTAATTTAAACCACATATTGGGTATCACCATAGTAGTTCGTACACCAACTATCATCAAATTACATTGAACGGTATAGCCCCAGGAATAAGTTTTCACTTTAAGAATTTTAACACATGCTGTGAATACATTACGATTTCGCAGGCCTAGTTTATAAGGTCATTCACCTAGAAGGACCAAAACAATTTAGATTTACCTACATGCGTAAAACACAACCAAATAAAAAGTGCGGCTCAGAAATCATCGGTTACTTAGAAATATCACAATATTGTTGATTAAATTTCGACCTTATTACCATAACGTTAAACCTCTTATTATTATAAGCAAACGAATATTTACTAGCTGTACTATTCGATTTGCAGTCGGCATAGTGTTTGTAAACAGACAGAGGAAGATAGCTACGTTGTCAATCCGACACCTTTGCACAAACAAAGTGTAAGTAAAAATAGTTTATAATCACTTCCGCATTTGGAAGAATTAGTGTGCAAGAAAAGGAAAGAAATCGTTTGGGGTTTTAGGCTTTTGCTGGAGTTTTGTTTTTTATTCCCGATCACCAGTGCGTGACTAGCTGTCCTTGTGAGACCTCGTTTTTTTAATAATTTCAATGTGTTAGAGTTGTTAGGCGCGCGGCCATTGTTTTTGTGTAAAATTGGACATTCCTTTTCTTTTGCCGTAAGTTCATTTAGTGTAGATCTAGTTTTAGTACGTACTCTTATGTTATTGATAATACGATTGTGGTGTTTTAAATACCGTGATTTGGGATTTGGGAAGGCGGTGCCTACCAGGTACCTACCTAAATATTGTGTTTAAAATGTGACTACTTAGTGATTAATTAACGTGAAAAGTGTACCTAGTGTTAAGAAAGATTATTTACCTACTTACCTATTGGGAAGACGGTGCCTACCCAATGTGTAAACAAACAATAGTGTGATACCGGTTTAGGGCTAGGTACGTACCTAAATATTGTGTTTAAAATGTGACTTAGTGATTAATTAACGTGAAAATTGTACCTAGTGTTAAGAAAGATTATCTACGTACCTACCTACCTACAATGTTTTAAAATAAACATTTGCCAATCTACGGGCGCCCGGGCGCAGCGCGCGCGGGGCGCGGGGCGCGGTGCGCGGACGTCGATGCCTACCTACATGAACGAAACCAGATAGGTAAACCTACAAAGGCACCGCACGTGTAAAGAAAAGCGATGTTGCCGATCTTACCCGTAGTGCCTACAGGTCAGTTGAGGTCAGTAGATAATATTACTAAAGGGTGTTGTGTTTCGTTTAGATTATTTTCGGAATTAGTTTGTTTGAAAATTTCGCTTTTTGTTTGTTGATGTAAGAACAAATTTAATTATCACAAAGTATTTTGATTGACTAGTAGTAATGGTGTTTTAATTTAATGTCGTTATGTCGTCTCCACTCTGTATAAAGACGCATTTTTTCTTAACCTTACTTATGTGATAGTTTAGCCCTTTTGACGTGCCACTCCTGGGCACGCGCCTCCCCTCACTACGAGGGGGATTCGGGTCGTAATCCACCACGCTGAACCAGTGCGGGGTTGGCGGATTTCACATGTCTTTCGAAAATTGTTTAGATTTTATAAGACATGCAGGTTTCCTCACGATGTTTTCCTTCACCGTAAGCAAGTGATAATCATATTGTAATTATGATTCGCACATAGTTTACGAACAACCCAGAAGTGCGTGCTGGTGTTTGAACCCAGGACCTGGTGCCCGCTTGACGCGTGCTTAACCAACCGGCTATAACTGCTCTTATGTGAACTAAACATTATATTGTCAAATAACCAGCTACCTTTTTATTTGGTCAAAAATGATTCTTCAATCATCAGTTTATTTTTTTAATGAACGCAAAACTGCATGGCATGTGATATTCCACAGTAGAAGGTTTGAGGTAGACATTTGTAAGACCATAATATCCGTAGTGCATCAAAGAGAAGCCTGAAGACCTGTGCGTAGTGGTAAGAAGTAAATATGGAGACTAACATGTAACTTTTTTTCTGGGACTAGTTCCGCTACACACTCCCACCACTGTAACTCCTGTAAGCCAGGATCGACAATGGTGACCAATAATGACGTCGAGGTTTGACCATCGACGAGTCCACTATCATGGTGACTACTTACAGATTCAAATAGGGCTCCGTTCTTGCCGATGTTGCCGGAGGGCGTGAGCCCGAGCCCGCCCACCAGGCCCGAACACATGTCCGACATGATGTCGCCGTACAAGTTCGGCATCACCTGGAACCACAACAACTCGTCCTTACCCATGGTTTGCGCTGATAAAACATTCATACAAAAATATTGTTTACTCTGCTTTTTGTTGTTAAAAAAAGACAACATCTTTCTGTAGAATGTTTTAGTACAAACCTAGGCTATACATTTAAAGAATAATAAATCATTTAATAGAATTCATGAGGATTATATGAGGAAGTGTTACTGCATCCATAATTATTAAGTAAATATCGCCAGTCTGACACACTAAGTATATGGTCCCAAACTTAGCAACCCTTGTACTATGGGTACCGTACAATGGACCGGCGGCGATCCCAGTGACACCCAGACCAAGGCAAATTATGAAATGGCTATTTTCGAAATTTGCCCCGGCGGGGTATCGAACCCGCAACCATCACGTGCAGTGAGCCGAGCCGCTTACGCTCTAACCACTACTCCAAGCGGTCGTCCAATTATAGTGCAACATTTCGTAGACTACTTGCCACCTGGCTACCGCCATTTTATTATGTTTGAGAAACAGATAGTAGCATAACAGACACGCATAATGCATTTAATAGTGCGTTTTTTTGCCCATTTTGCATTCGGTCCCACTAACAAGCTCCTATCCTCGTAAAGGTAAGCAGACTGACCAGCACGTCGAACTTGGAGGGGTCCTGCACCATGTTGAGGCAGACGGTGTCGAGGTAGCGCTCTTCGAACTTGATGTCGGGGTACTTGGTGGCCAGGTCGCGGCAGCAGCGCAGGAACAGCCCGTCCGACATACGCCTGCAAAGTTCGTCCAACCATGTGATGTTATCACTACATAGTATAAAACAAAGTCGCTTCCCGCTGTCTGTCCCTATGTATGCTTAGACCTTTAAAACTACGCAATAGATTTTGATTCGGTTTTTTTAATAGATATTATTTTTAATAGATTCAAGATATTATTTTTAATAGATTCAAGAGGAAGGTTTATATGTATAATACATGCATAATATAGTAGAGAAAAACTGTTAATTTTAGAGGTTTCTTGCACCCGTGCGAAGCCGGGGCGGGTCGCTAGTTACTCATATACGGTGAAATTACACTCAATAGTTACACATGAAACCGTGCCTTAACTCGTTACTTGACGCGATTATTTGTTTTGACACAGGTTCATTACTTGTTTAACTATTATGAAATAACAGCGATCGATTTTGCAAGTAAATATTAATTTAATTATTATATTATAGTGTCTCCTGTTAAATATAGGTGGCATTATTACAAAAAAGTTACTAAATTTTTTGACGATATAAGCAATTCTCATAACATTGAAAATTCAGTATTCAGAGCGCCTTGAAAACGTTACATTTAAATGTGTAACAAAAGCGGATTCACAATTATAAGACAACAAGTGTAACCGCCAGGAGTTGTTTGTTCAATAGTACTGCTGCCACTAGATAATGTACCTTGTGACGTGGGCACTGTTGAGTACCATTTCCATAAACACATTCAGGTGTGAATGGTGTGATGACACAAGATGCTAATTTAACAGTGAAGATTATCACTCTATTTTTGGAAGTATAACAATTTGAGGGAGACACAAATGTAGGCCTTATATATAGAAAGCTAGAGTTCAAAGTTAAGTTGCTCTATTAGATGTTCACATTAAGAGTATATGGGCAGTTGGCATATTATATTCTGTTTCTCTATCTCTTAAACATCAATAATGAAACCTCACAGCATTTTTTGGCAGGTTCAACTGTTTGATATTGTCCCTCTAATTCACTTTGTAAGAGAAGTGACAGAGACGAAGACACACAGTCAATCCTGTCTTGAAATGTATGCTATACATTAGTAGATAAAGTTGCAAATGCACTAAAGCACTCATAGCAGTGGTCACTAACTGGTCACCACAGTTGTAAAAACACGGCTTTTTAACCGCTATGAATCCGGGTATTTACTGCTGCTACTATTGTTATTACTAACTTAGTCGTTTGACGGGAATCGAACCCGCAACCTATCGTTCCATACAGTGAGCCGAGCGGACTATGCTGGCCCCTTAGTGCCAAGCTGCCAAGCGTTCGTCAAATCCAACGAGTGGACAATCCGTCAATCGTCATATTTGTCGAAGTTAGTAATCGTCGATCGTTTACTAACTTCGACAAATATGGAAAATGCAGTGTAGTGTGTCCACTCACATAATATTAGCCTTGTGTACGGCCGTGACCTTCTTCCTGTGGTTGTCCCTGGCGAACTGGAACGCGAACTCGGCGACGCGCTTGCTGGCCTCCTCGGTGATCAGCTTGATGGACTGCACCACGCCGTCCACGATCTCGTGCTCGATGCCGGAGTACTCACCCTCGGTGTTCTCGCGGATGGTCACGACATCTACATTGTCGTACAGGGTTTTGATACTGAAACAATTGAGGAAGGATCCGTCAGGTAACTGTTATTCGGACGCAGGTTTATTTTTGTCACCAGGGCGGCGCCACGTTGCTGTTGGGTGACATTGACACTTGACAGTTAAGACAGATAAAGGAGGTGTCTATTCTCTGGTTCAGACAGTCTTTCTTTCTCGTTTCGACCTCGAGATAATTAGTAGTTGTAATGACAGAACTGAAGTTGCCGATAATTACACCTCACACCTCACACACCTAATACAACCGGCTATGACAAAGACAAGAAAAAAAATCGTCAGACGGACACACCAACTTGTCTGGTCCCAAACTAAGCAAAGTTTGTACTATGAGTACCGTAAAAGTACAATGGACTGGGGCGATCCCAGTGTCACCCCGAACTGGACAAATTACGAAAAAGCCATTTTCTACTTTTGCCCGTCATTAACTTACAAAAACCGTAACAGTAAAGCAACGGGAAATTGCTCCACAAAAAACCTTTGTAATTTCAAGGTTGTCACAGCCAGCGCGCGGACATTGACTTTACTGATAGGAATTTTAAGATAAGATGGTGATATTGTTTGTCTGTTTGGCGGTTGAAACAATATATGTTATCTATGGAGGCTCTTTTCTTGTGTTAAGATTTCGATATGTGAATTGGCGTAGAATCCCGCCAAATACTCGAACCATTCTAATTTTAGAGCTGCTTAATTATGACACGCCATACTAATAATTAGAGATAACAACGCAATGTCATAATTATCTAAGTGGAACTTAGAACCATTTGAGTAGCGTCTCAGTATTACGCCGTTAGATTCCTATTTGCAACTGAAACATTTAATTTTTTTAATACTATCAGTTAAAAAAGATTATTAATATTATTATTATTCGACAAATCATTGTTTAAATATGAATCTTGATACGGGAAATACGCTAGAATGAATTGATTAGATATGACTTAACGCGGGAAGTACGTGAGTACGTGCTATCTATTATCTATTGATAAGTGATATCCCAGTGTAATAACTAGTATGAATGTTACCTAGGCAGTATTTATTATCATAATCTAATCTAAAGTATCAGGTAGTTATTAATATTAGTACTAATATTTTAATCTGTAACATTATTGCCATAATCTATTTCAGATTTACCACGAGCCGTGCGTCGTACTATACAAAATAATGAATGGCCATACTGGCCGTATTATATAGAATTTTCAAAATAAAAGCCACAAAACGCAACGTTTATGGCCCAATTGAAACTACTACGGTATGGCACGATATATATATATATCAGAAGGCAACACACTGGAGCTATTATAATATTTATATTAATATCTACTACCCTTTGTAATTATTGAATATAAGCAATTGGCGATAAAAAAAATAATAATAAAAAATGACATGTAAAAAGACAAGCCCGCTGAGTTTCTTGCCGGATCTTCTCAGTCGAGGTCGCGTTCCGATCCGGTTGTAGATATAAGAAAAAAAAATGTAAAATTGTCAATTTGTAAGTGCCCCCGTAGGCCTAAACAAAATAAACGCTTCGAATTTGAATATCAATATTACATTACGCGTCAACTATGATTAGCGCACGTTAGTACCAATTAGCGTATCTCACTATAGTAACATTGAGGTGTTAATAGAGGCCGCTGTCTAGGCGTGTACAAAGGGGGAAGGGGGCGGAAATGGATGCAATTCGCCCTCACCTCTGGCTCACGACCGGGCCACTTTATTTTGAAATAGTCGTAAGGCCATCACTAAATGTTTGTAAGTAAGAATCTTTATCTTCCACATCATAAGTACTTTACAACTATTTTAAAGTGTAACCCAATATGTATATGCATAATAACCTGTAATAACTGCAAATAACTAGTTTAGTGAGGACGACTAATTACTGTAGAAACGTAGCGTGGGTCGTATCGCGATATACCTAGCGCAAATTAGCTAAAGCTGCAATAACTGGATGCATCTAGTTGAAGATAGGACTCCGCAGTTTGCGAATGTTTTGTGGACGAATGGTTCTCGCGGATCACTTTAATGTTTACTCCAAAACAAATCATATTTGAAATAGATACAGCAATTGGCTTCATCCTTCAGTACGCTCGTCTTTGTACCATTTTATTGTACCTCTGTACCTGCAGTCTCCGAAGTGAAAATAGCCATAATGATTGCCAACCTCCGGTCAAAGACGGCACTTCAACGAGTATGCATGTAGTTTTCCTTACTTTGCTGATCAATGCAATCAAGTATGTTTGCACTGATATAAAATTATTTTCAGATATAAGGAAAAGTACCTACACTTAATTATCCTACAGAACCCTAAGAATAATAGTCAACTAATTGCAGCCGTTCATGAATTTTAAATCAGATATTAAACGCAGTCATTAAACCAAGTCAAATCATTTAACAACAGATTAGGGTTAACTGTGGACTTTAAATTTAATATACCTACGTCCTGCACCTGAGCAATAGTGACAAATTTCCTTATAAAACCAACAGACTTGTCGTTAATGAAGACTGTGACCTAAGGAAGTTCTTGAGTTAGGCCTATGTCACGAGGCGAGCGACTGGTCCTGGACATAATACCCAGAACCACATTGTATCAAAAAAATTGTTACTCGAACTGTATTTTTTTTTAATAAACTACCAGAAACACTAAAGATGCTTCCACTAACAGGTTTTAAAAGACAGCTCAGGACTATCATTTTATACCATCAATGACATGTTAAATTGATGTGTTTTTAGCTATGTAGAGGTGTGTACTATTAGATATGATGACTAGGTATTTTATTGACATATTATTATTTTGTTATTTCAATTGACAATTTCATTATTTTTATTTTTTTTAATATTCACATGTCCTGTGGTGGGCTAAATAGATGTAAGGTTAAACAAGATAAACAACAACAAATGTGAATAAATTTCATTTCATTTCCGGCTTCTGAACACCCGTATCTATTTGCGGGTGAGCAACTAATAGTGAAGAATGAATTTAAACGCACTAAAACAAAATCCTGTGACTAATCATGTGATTCAAAACAATTTGCAAGCGATACCGTATCGCGAGCGTAGAGCCTACATCGCAAACGCCCACACGCCTATCACAGGCTTACGACAAATTCCTCAGAATTACGATTACAATACAAGCATGCGCAGGCATTGATTAATCGGACGATTTCGATTAATTTTGAAGTGCATCCATCATGATACTGGTGACATTTTATCTGGTAGATCGATTTTATATTGAAGTATTTGTTATAAAAAGAAATGCCTATTGAAATAAACTTATTGATATCAAATTCAAGTTCAAGTTTTTATTTTGTCATACAAAAGTGTACAACAAACATATAAAAAAACGAGCGCGAAAAAGTCTGTTTTCGAAGCGTTTTAATTTATTGTTACTTTATAAATACTTACTGCCGATTTATTAGAATACGATAACCGCTTTTAGAATTTTACAAATCTACATAGCGAGGTCTGAAGCCAAATAAACAGCTTACTATGTATGTGACTTTTAGATTACTAAGTGATTTGCTAAGATTATTGTCTATACCAATTATATTTAGCAAATTGCACTGGTTTCCACATGCACAAGGAAAACAAATTCAACAATATCTGATGGAGAAACCTAATAAGCAAACACTATTTTCCTCGGCCTCGTTTCTGCATTCTGTTCAAAACCTTGAAATGATGGAAAGTTTATACTTACGTCGTAAACACTTACATTTGTTTAGTTGGTTGACGAAAAAGGCAGGCCAGTACTCAGATGAGTTGCCGACATAGAGATGAGGTAAAGAAGTGGACGCAACTGATATAAAGTTGCGAAATAATGTACAACATAATTAATAGGTACACCATGAACTATATAGACGCATGATGGCCATACGCTGGACACACCGAGTGACCAATGCAGAAGTTCTGCGTCGAGTTGGGAGGAAGCGCGAACTGATGCAAACCATCAAAAGGAGAAAGGCCGCCTATCTATGTCATACAATAAGGCACCCAAGATACGCACTTTTAAGGGTTATTTTGATGGGAAAAGTGACTGGTAGAAGAGCTGTTGGGCGCGGGAGGAAATCGTGGCTGCGATATATCCGAGAATGGACGGGAGTCTCAAGTGCAACGGAGCTTTTCAACCTCGCCAAAGACCGAGAGATATATGCGGCGCTGACTGCTAACCTTCACTAGTTGGAGAGGCACTATGAGAAGAAGAATGAACTAGGCACCTATGTACTTCACACAGTAGAAGTGGTGGTATGCTCAGACCAACTAATTGATCTCAGATAACATGTCTTAATATTTCTCAGTAGGTATACATAGATGTACTGCAGTCAGTTTGCAGTTCAGTGTAAAGGTTGGCGTTATTCCAATTCAATACACAACAGAATTGCAAAAGGAAACGAACACGGTGTGGTTTACCGAATGAATTGTATGAATCAGTATTATTTTGCAATTAGGGGCCATCCATAAATTACATCACACGTTAAGGGGGAGGGAGGGGTCCCAAATTTTGTGACATCACATTTTTTCAAAAATAATATGTTTGATTTGATGTGGATTTTATTGAAAAATCATTTAAATGGAAATAAAAATCATTTCGGAACACTGCTGTTTTAATGTCATAATTTTTGTAAATGTAAAATAGCAAAATATGTGACATCACACTAGGTACATACGGGGGGGGTCTCACAAATGTGACCAGCTGTGACAAGGATGGGGGAGGGGTCAAAAAATCATGAAATTCGTGTGACGTAATTTATGGATGGCCCCTTATAGGTAATCAGAATTATATTTTCATTCGTCAGTTTCGTTTCGCCTGAAGTTAGAACGGGATACACCACCAAATGGCGTCTTGATAATTGTCGTTTAATTTGAATCGCAGTTTTTTTTAAATTCTCTCGTCTATATTGTTAGTACCTTCTTTGTTTCAATGACTTAAAACTTAAAATTCCCGTGCTGTTTTTTTAATAGACAAAATTAATTGCAAATTCTTGGCATAGTACCTATATCAATTTCAAAACAATAACAGAAAATACTAGCGATAATATTGTCAATCGTGACATCGACCTTGAGACCGCCGTCTCGTCTAGTTATCAGGAGCTCGATTAACATATGACCTTCATGGAGTGTGGAGTTTACACTACTTGTGATAGTTATATCAAGTTCATTATTATTTTGACGACCGCTTGGCGCAGTCGTTCGAGCGTAGGCCGCTCGGCTCACTGCATTGGGTGGTTGCGGGTTCGATTCCCGTCAGGGTCAATTTCGGAAATGGCCTTTTCGTAATTTTCCCTGGTCTGGGTGTCACTGGGATCGCCCCCAGTCCATTGTACGGTACCCATAGTACAAGCGTTGCTTAGTTTGGGACCGTATAGTTGGTGTGTTCGTCTGGCGATATTTATTTAGTTATTATTTTTATTTTGATTTGTTTTATCTATGGGTCTTAAATCGGGTACGAGTGATACAATTCCAAACTATAAAAGCATAGGTTGGGGTCAATTACCGTAAATACCATATAGCTCTACCATACGAGTCCCTTACGTTCACTACGACTCTCTACTTTATAATATCGTCTATGTTCTACGTTAATATTTTAATGGAAAATGTGTTTGGAATGGCCGATTCACTGTTTGCTATACAAATAATTTACACAGACGTTGCGATTAGTGAACTTTAAACCCGTTTTAGAGCTACTGTTATCCTAATTATGTAGGTAATTACTTGGATAATTTATTTACGTAAAGGCGTAAGAAAAGAACAAGGTCGACGGATGCGCAAATCGCAGGGAATGCTGAAATAATACAGAGACGCTTATCGGAGGTGAGATCAAAGTCGATGGAAACGACATCATGCTCCTTACTTATTTCTATTAATAGAAATAGGAAGAAAGATAATTAAATGTAAATGTTTGCAAAGCTTACATCAAAACGTTTCGAGTTAAATAAGGACAACAATAATTACAAATTGTCGTCACACATGCCGTTCTGTACAACCAGAAAAGGAAAGAGTGACTTCCACGTTTTCCACGACACGTGCCATCGAAATTCAGCTGAATTTAATATAATCATAAGGCTTCATATTATTTGACAATATATTCTGTGTTGTGTGCACAAGTGTTCTGCAAGGATTACAGAAAAGATTATTATCTGTGTTACATTATAAACACCTCGCCCGCCTAGCTCATTGTACATAGATTCGCAAAGCATACCTACAAATTTTTGTATGATTTTTGGTACTGATGTTTGGCAAAGCAATTTGTATTGCATCTAAAATCACAAATGCATAATATTATATAAGAAAACTATGAAAAACATCGTCAAAGTTTAGTAGTTTTTGCCTCAGACTAAACATTGTGATGCCTGTTTACCGGAATTTATAGCCCATATCGTGGGTCACCTTTTATTCCAGAAATTCAATAAGATTTTAATGGGATAGAAGATTGTATGTAAATTCCGAATTCCACGCGGACGAAGTCGCGGGAAAGCTTTCTTACTTATAAACTTTGTATAGCGCGTGAATAGTTACACACATAATACACCGAATTCTCTCTTTCTGTCACCAGTCATTTGACATTACAAAGAGGAAGAAAAACGATAGTGTAACTAAACATCATACTAACATTATAAAGAGGAAAACTTTGTTTGTTTGATTGTAATGAATAGGCTCCGAAACTACTGAACCGATTTGAAAAATTGTTTCACTGTTGGGAAGCTACACTATCCCCGGGTGACATAGGCTATATTATATTTTAAAAAAATGAGGGATCCTTACTAAAACTCGAATAATGTAACCGCAATGTACCCGTGCGAAGCCGGGGCGGGCCGCTAGTCGTTTATAAAGTAAGGGGGTGTATACATACCCTTCCAAGCTCTTGCAGGGCCTGACGTTGGCGTAGAGGTCGAACTCCTTCCGCAGCGCCAGGTTGAGCGACCGGTAGCCCTTGCCCACCGGCGTCATCAGGGGGCCCTTCAGCCCGATCTTGTTGGCGTTCACGGAATCTATCGCCTTTTGTGGGATGCCGAATTTGCCGTCTGGGCCCTATAACAAGAGACTTCTGTTAGTACACTAACATTTACGTAAGTACTGGGACTAAAATGAAACTGGTCACTTTTTATATCGAGATATGTTTCCGTTTAGTCTTTGGCGGAGTAAATCAGCTAAGTGTACTGCCGTTCTTCAAATGACCATAATGTGTGAGCAAGACAACAAAATTTTAAGTTTTATCAAATATTTGTTCGGTCGTAATTTGTAAAAATAAAAGACCAGCACAATTTTTTTATTAAATTTGACGCCTTGGATTGTATTAATTTTTTGTGACCTGTCCATCCAGTTCCCTTATCCATTATCAATTATCATGCATGTAAGCCTATTTGAATATAATTATACATTATAATAGGTAGGTACTTGTAATATTGTTGTTAATATTACCCATAGATATTATAATCAACATTAATTGAGGGGAAAGCATTCAAGTACTTCAGATACGGCAAAATGACCTCAGGGTGGTGTGTATTATCTAAGAGTACATGATCTTAAGGGCAGATGTCATTAGCATTGCTGATATCCACATAACTGGGATGTGTAGTCATCTTTTATTCATATTATTCCAAAGTCAGCTAATAAAGTAACCATAACTTATGAAGATATACCATAGCTTAGATGCTTGCATGTTACCGAACTAAAGAGGAGTGGGATATAGAGGGCAGGGAAGGAGTTGAGCTTCGGGCTTCCTCATTCATTGTATGAAACAAAGCTGTAATAGTGACTTTAAACCAATCTTCTATGGTTTGAGATATTTATCTGTGTATGAGTATTAGTCAATTGGCTTGGCTCCACCACTAACCACAAACATTCTGATAACCTTTTCAACATAAAAATACAGATGATAACCCCACAGAGTATTTCAATACAGTTCAATAGCCTTACTATATTGTAGCAAGTTTTTTTCTCAGCATGACTCATGTATTTAAATTATTATTTATGTAGTGACTGTGTTTTAATGGCACATATATTGCATGCTTATCTATTAATTGCCTACTAGGGACAGTCCCCCTATTCCATGAATTGAATTGGATAAATAGTTTGTTATATCCATGGAAAGAGTTGTTGCAGTAAATTTGTATGAAGATAAATCTTTATTGTAGCTCTAACTGCGTTTATTAATGTAATAGTAAATAGTAATTTACGTCCCAAGAAATTACAACAAAGATTCCTTAACAAAATAGCGCAAATTTAGATGCTACAGAAACAAGTGTATGCCATCTTTGTCATGGTTTTTATGTGATACATAATGATTTCGTTATAATTACAAAATAAATAAGTACTTAAATAATTCTTGCATTCAAAAATAAAAAGTTTGAATGATGATAATTTTGGCAACTTACCCTAACAGCTGTAACGTCGACTTCATCCCATTCGATGGGGACTTTCGCAGCTTCGAAGATCTTCTGCACGGCCACCGTGATCTCGGGGCCGATGCCATGGCCCGGGATCAGGGTCACCTTCCGCACGCCCGTGCTGTACTGCGCCGCCCCCGCTCGACCAGTCGGAACCTAAACAAAACCAGGAAAATCCAGTCACATAACCTCTAATACGGTAGCACTAAAATTTGTAAAAAAAATATTTAACCTCATCTTTTCCGCCCCCAACCCTGCCAGAATTATCACCCGCAGCCGGCTCCAACCACTTCAGCAGCGAACCCAACACTTTACTCTCACGAAAGGGATCCAAAAGCACTTTTATGTAATTCCTCGACATAACTATACTACGTCTATTTTTGGATTACGAGAATTATAACGCAGAGAGCCTTCGGAGCGGAAAGTTATAAGGGGCGCATGCTACAACACACAATATATGTAATTATGTAACGCAGGACTACAAACTTACAATTTTCCTGATAATTCTTGCTGCCATTTCTCAAATTTTTGCTAATTCGACGTCGAGTGATATATCCGAGGTGAAGGGCGGAGGGGGAGGAAGTTGTAAGCGCGGTAACTACGCATGACCGGAAATAGATATCAAGGACATTAGAAATCAGATAATTGCAATAAAATTTTAATGTTTATAAGTTAAATAATTTATTTTAGAATTTATAATCTATTACCAATTACCAAAAAATAAGTATTTAAACAAAAAGACATTTTACAATTGACAGCTAATGTGAATCTACCATAATGAGAGATTTTAATATCACAGAAAGTAATAAACAAAACCCATAATTTGATCATATCAAAATAACGAAGTACCTTAATAACCATACTCTTTATTTCCTTTATCAAATCCATACCCAATAGAGAATATGTAGCTGCTTTTCTAATAAAAGTATACAAGTAAAATGTAATTTTGCTACTTTGGTAGATATTATTTTCATAGACGTAGTAACCCTCAAATTAAAATGTCACTTATTAAGACGTATAGCTACTATCATGTAGACCTTATAATACTTAAGGCTAAAGCGCCTATCTAGACCGCGAAATTCAAAATTTTCGAGTATTTTTATAGTTTATCCAAAATCTGAAAACATTTAAGACAACATTTTGTGATTTGCGACAAACACAGTATGCAGTGCGTTTATTGATACATTTATTTTACTCTAAATATTTTCACGGTGGATATGATACTAGTAAATCACTAAATATACAACAATTGCCAGTTTTTCTGGTTATCTGTCGTTCTTGAAATGTTTTAGAGTAAAATAAATGTATTAATAAACGCACTGCATACTGTGTTTGTCGCAAATCATAAAATGGTGTCTTAATTGTTTTCAGATTTTTGATACACTATAAAAATACTCGAAAATTTTGAATTTCGCGGGCTAGACAGGCGCCTTCACCTTAAGGGATGGGACTAGTCTCGCCACACACCCCCACCACTGTTACTCCTGTAATACTTAAGAGATGTGAAACTATCGCAATTAGCTCTACTACGTAAATATAATAATATCATAATAATTTGAGACATTTGTTTTTTTATGAACTTAAAGAAAACTAAGTAAAGAGCTCTGTTGCAAATATTTGTGATATCGGATATGAATTATATAGCACTTAGCACGGACTTCTGAATAGTAGTTATTTAACAGCTAAATTCAGATAGAAGTCTACATTTTGTGATCATTATTATGTAAAAAAAAAAATGTAATAATTTAATAATATTACCGAATCTAAAAAAAAGTATTATTTTCGTTTTTTATTTCGAATTCTCTATTGTAATCATCACACTATAACAATTATGGGTGTAAATGAAAGCCAGCAAACTATAATTATTGAATACGCAGAGCTCCCGGGAAAAAATATTTTCATTGTCATCAATTTCCCATTTTTATATTTTTCATCCACATTATTGTATCTATAGAATCGACGCACTTCACTATCCGTCTAGTCTGCTGTTCTCATAGAGATATAAGAATAGAGAAGGGAAGACGGCGCTGAGAGTGTGGCCGAGTAGAAAGAGAGAGGAGATGAAATCCGGGTACCTTTCTCTCTCTATTGGCGCATGCGCAGTCACGCGCTTTGCTTTAAATGAAACTACGCGGCCTTTATGGTAGATAACAAGTATGCATAATTTTTCAATGAGAACATAGAATAAAAATAAAGTATAACAGACGCTCTTCCCCTACTCTTGAAGGCACGCTACTGCGCATGCGCCAATAGAGAGAGAAAGTTACCCGGATTTCATCTCCTCTCTCCTTCTAGCGGGGCCACATCTCCACTTGTATGAGAGCCTGGGCTCCCCTCCTCTATTCTTATACCTCTATGGCTGTACTTGACGGATCCTCTTTTGTTTGAAAGTTAACCAGCAGTCTGTCATGTCATTCCTTCTATTTATCTGTCAAACAAACATTTATATTGTGGTTGGGTGTTGTTGCAAGTTTTGGATTTACTTACTGGATTATTCTTTGCAGGATATAATGAAATAGTTTAAACATAAGACCACAATTATATAATAAGCCATCGCTTTATAAAAATGGAATTAGATTACCAACCACTCTCAACGAAATTGCCTGGACTGAGTCTCATATCCCAATGCAAATTGGAGAATATTTTGTCGGTTTGCGGTGACAAACAGGATTTAATTATAGACCCCACGCTTATAAAACCACTGGAACGGGTATGTGGCGTCAATTGGCTAAGGTAATTAAAAAATATGTCGTAATATATCAGTATCATCATCCACTGCTTATTATTACCCTCTGGATATAAATATATCTTTCGTTTTAGTTCTTCGTATTCCTAAGGTAGGTATGCAGACTAAATTGATAAAAAGCGCTCGACCTTGCATAGTTAAAAAAATCTATGACAGAGTTAATATATCTGATCTTGGTAAAAATCAAATCTTCTGTTCCAGACAACATGGCATCGACAAAATATACAAAATGGATCCACAACTTGGTGTCACTGCCAACACAAACAGGGTTTACTTCATTCCAGCCTGCACACTTAAATACAAATGTGTTTTAGACCAAATTTCATCACTGCTGAGTCGGAATTCTTCACTAGCAGAGTTAAATTGTTTCCACATTATAATTGTACCAAAAGTTTTAGGGTTATATGACTCTATACTTGAAAGTAGAGGACTTTACGGTGTTGTAAAGTTACATACATTCTCCTGGGAGCTCATGTCATTGGATGATCAGTTGCTAAGCTTGGAATTACCATTTTTATTCAAGCAGCTATTTGTCGAACATAATCATTCGCTACTTTCAAGTATATCAATGTCTATATGGAGTTTATTTCACATAACAGGAAAGCCAAAAGTAATGTTCTCTGTTGGCAAGTTATCCTCCAGTGTTCTAGATATGTTAGAGATTTACAATGAGACATATACAAGAGATTTCATTGATACAAACAATTCTAAAGAAATTGGAGCTTTGATTGTTATTGACAGGAACCAGGATTATGCATCAAGCTTACTCACCCCTGCTACTTATAGTGGTCTATTGAGCGAATTGTTCAACATAAATTGTGGACATCTAGATTTAAATGTAAAAGAGACTAAATTGAAGAAAGGGAAATTGAATTTCAATGATGAACCTAGTGGATCAAGTAACACAGTCATGACTTTAGATAGTTCAATAGACAATTTATATGGAGAGATAAAGCATAGACACTTCTCTGAAGTCTTAAATGTACTTAGCTCTAAAGCCAAGCTCCTGAAGAATGAAGATATAAAGGCTTTGGGCATTCAAGAAATAAGACATTTTGTACAAACCAAATTACAACAAGTTACAATGTTCAAACAGAATCTAGTCAACCATGTGCTAGCATGTGAGACTGTAATCTCGGAAATGAGCAAGAAGTATGAAAGCCTGAAGCTTACTGAAACTGAAATGTTAAATAACAGAAACAAGAAATCTAATTTTACATTTGTAGATGAAAACTTTGGCACTGATATACATATTTACAATAGCTTACGTCTCATGTGTTTGCTGAGTTTAACTCAAGGTTTATCATACGACGAATATAATACTCTAGTGAACAAGTACTTACTAGCGTTTGGGTACAAGTATTTATATGTTTTCAATAATCTCATCAGTGCTGGGCTACTTGTCCAGCCTTCTAGTCCAAAATTGTCACTGAACATACCAAACTTGGGGAATTTGAGTGACCGATTACCTAAATGGCAGAATGAGTTTCAGATTATGGCAAATAAACTGAAACAGTTACCGTCCCAGCCTGATAATGTTGGCAATACGTCTCCTAGCTATGTTTTTAATGGTGGTTACGTACCATTAATTGCTGTGCTTTGTAACGTCTTACTAACAGCTGTGTCTATGAATGAAGTTATGACGAAATTAGCAGCTTTACCGGATTTGAAAATTGGTGGGAGTATTCTAGAGCAGCTTAAAAGTGGAATTGAGACATTGAACGAGAAGCTATCGAATCTGAACTTGCAGGGTGACTTGGAGTTTGGGTGCAAAGATGTGAAAAGCTTAGCCAAGTTACTGAAAAGCGATCCAAATGTTGGTGGCTATTTCCCTTTGAAGCCCAAATCTGTGTTGGTGTATGTGGTGGGAGGTGTCAACTATGCGGAAGTAGCAGCTTGTGATGTGGTTCAGATCAGCGTGGGGGGTAAAATTTACATAGCAAGCGATTGTATAGCCAGTGGAAGCGACCTCATGGCAGCTAACACATGAGTCAATACTTTATGACATTTGGGACTCTTAAAGTCAACTTATGAAGAAACTGTAGGCATTATAATAATCAAGAAAGCAATTGGATATATCTACTAAAGGTTGAACTTTAAATTTGTTTCTATTTCTGGGAATTTCATATAGTTCTTTAAATGTGCTGTTGCAGACTATTTAAAATATTTTTTAAAGATACAATTTAAGAACTTTAATCTCTTTGTTATTGATAAGTTTTCAATTCTTACGAATTTATATTAAGTTAAGCAAAATAAATAATTGTCGTTTATTTATTATCAAATATATTTTTTTTATTAATACATGAACACTTATAATACCTATTATATCACAGTACATTTTTCCGACCATTTTCACAACAGATTACATGAATTTTGCTAAAAAACATACACGGTAAAAATGGTACTCCAAAACCAACAATAAAATATCAGAATTCATTATATTTTTTGTCCTGGCAAGACTAGTTTGTTCTAAGTATAAAAAGCGTATTTTTTTCGTTTACAAAAAATATGTACAACCAAGTACAAAGTTATTAACAGTAACATGGTGAGCGGTTACTTGCGCCAGTACTGCGCGAACTTGTGGAACTGTTCCACTAGGACTGCCATCACCGCGGTCACAGACATGTCCAGCAGGTTCTGTAGGTAATGGACAGCTTCCTCGTCACCCAAATCCAATCTAAAAAGGATTTATTATTAAAAAAAATCGCGATACAAGCACATCATATGCTATGGGTACTGTGTAATTAACTGGGGGCGATCCTAGTTACACCCAGACTTAGGAAAACTACGAAATGACCTTTTCTTTTGCCATGCCAGGGAATTGAACATACAAACATCCAGTGTATAGCAGAGCAGTCATCATTCAAACCACTAAACAAAGCGGCTTTAGCAAATTATAGCTATTTGAGCCAGAATACCGATGCAACACCACATTGAAATCGGTATATGCTTTTGCCTCTCCAATCAAGGACTGGGTTTCAACAAGGGTTTCTACAAATTGTAACACTTAATGACAGAAGTCACGAGATCTGGTTATCAGTTTAGCGCAATGATTTGTGGAAACAGACAGACAAAGAGATGAAACTTATACCCCTTTTCGTGTACAATTGTTAAAAGACTAAAGAAATAAGATGGTCATGATAAGGTTGTGTCCTCACCGGAGCTTGTCCTGTACTTTCTTGACGGCCTTGTCGGGTTCCAAAGCGATGTCGGGCACGGACGCGTCCACCATCAGCGAGAACAAGTTCAGCATCAAGTTTGCATGCCTGCAACAAGCGCGATAGATATGGGTCACATTATGATTCTCTTTCGTGGTTCAACATTTTGTAAATTTTTTTATAGAACTAAGTCGAAGAACAAGCATACCTACGACCTGCCTGATGTTAAGCAGTGTCGTAGCCTATAGATGCTTGTAATAGCAATGCCATTTCACGCACGTTCCCGACTTGAATGGGAGTGGGGCAGAGGGAGTTAGGGTTGGGCTTCAGACTCTCTCACGCACCGTAAGAAACGCAGCTATAATAGTTACTTTATGAGATCTTTTGTGACAGGGAGGTACTACTCGGTCGAGCCAGCCCGCATATGAGTTGTATATCCAGTTCTGATATATTATTGGATTATTCCTCTAAATTTATTGAATCAGTTTCGAATTAGTCCTGTCCTGACACATTATTGTTTGGTAACTACTATACATAGGTACAATAAAATTACCCTAGGCGGGTAACCTCAATGAATACTAAATAACACATTCAAAATGAGGTAATTGAAAAATAATGAAATTAAAATAAGTAATTGAACCCTACATTTTACGTGGCCCGACACGCACTTCGCTAGTTTTTTTTATTTCTCTAATCTGTTGCTCAAACCTTAGCACTACAAGTTCCAAACATCCCACCTGCGCAAGTGCAAGAAGGCAGTGTAGCACTGTTTCCTGAACTCGTGGTAGTGTTCAGCGTGGGGCCCGCCCATGGCCTCCACCATCTCCTTGCTGAGCTTCATGGGCGGCGGCAGCGGCTTGGGGTCGCGGCCCAGGATGTACCCGAAGTCGATGTGGAACAGCGCGCCCGCCTTCGTCAGCAGCAGGTTGTCCAGGTGCCGGTCGCCCACGCCTGTTGGTGCGAACCAGGGGTGCTACTCTTAGCAACGATATATCGTGAAGTTAGTCGTGTCAAATAAACATAAATATCGCAAGACGAACACACCAACTGGTCCCAAACTAAGCAACGCTTTTACTATGGGTACCGTACAATGGACTGGGGGCGATCCCAGTGACACCCGGACCAGGGCAAATTAAGAAAAGGCCATTACCGAATTTTACCTCAGCGGGAATCGGACCCGCAAGCACCTCGTGCAGTGAGCTGAGCGGCCTACGCTCGAACCACTGCGCCAAGCGGTCGTCAATCCTATTCTAAATTCCATCTTTTTGCCGTCGTTTATCGTCTGAACGAACGATAATATCGTGTCGTTCGTTCAGGAATCGACACGACGGCAAAAAAGATTGAATTTAGAGTAGGAATAGACACGACAAATTTCACGATGTATACTATACATACAATACACGATATATTTTACGATATATACAATAGCTACTTTACGCCGATTTTCTGTGAGATAGATAGGCTTACAGGGCTAATTCTGCTGGCTACATTTATTATGACTAAACTAAATTCGATACGACTAAAAATGCTGTCTTGCTATAATACGGTGCGACCATGACAAGGATGGCAATTGACAACACGGTAAAGTTTAGTAAGACCCGTATTAATAAATCAATCTCAAGTCTTAGCGATCTTGGAAATGACATTCTTATGTCAAACGCATACTTAAGACCGCTCTCAAACTTGAGCTCTATTTATTAATACGGGTCTTACGAACTATCAATAAAGTTAAACTCACCAAGCAAATATGTAATGACACAGTAGCCAGCGCAGCTTCTAATATAGGTGTCCATAGTTTCCGGCTTTATTCCGTAGGGGGCGCCTTCGCACGGATTATGCTTCCTGAAGAAATTCTGTATACTCCCCTCAGTCGCCAACGCTTCAGCCACCGTCACAGACTCAATAAACTGTAGGAACCCATGCTTTGAACTAGTCGCTAGCACTTTATAAGGAGTCAATTTTAAATCTAAATTTTCTCTTCTCAACAACTTATCCATTAACGTGATCATTTGCAGTATCAGCTGGTCCTGACGGAGGTCGTCGCCGTGTTTGAATATCGCCTCGTACTCCATACCTTCTGTGGTTAAAAAGGTTAACTTTGACGGCATTAGTGCCGATTTGAATAGCGACGCTTTCTTGGCGACGATTCCTTTGATAGTCACGTTGGGGTCCAAGGGAAATGGCATGGGTTCGAAGTTGGTGAAGTTGAATTTGAACGCGTCAGGGTCGGCGAGGAGTTGCTGGAGCCGTTCCGCTTTCTTGTTGCGGTTACCGCTCTCCCTGGCGACGGTTTTGACTAGTTTGACTAGTTTGTCGATGAACACTTGCTGGCGGGCGAGGAAGGATCGGGTGCGCTGATGGTCCGCGTTGCCTGGATCATGAGAGATATTATGAATTAAGCACTTGTTGCGTCGAGTCTGAATACCTTATTAGTTTTGGTTATTAGAAAAAAATCGCCCTCAAGCGTATTGACTTTTAATTTAGATTGGAGTAAATGTCTAAAATATTTGAGACAGATTTGTACAATGATTTCATGATAAAATCAATTTAAAAATGCTATAAATATATCCTACTAATATTATAAATGCGAAAGTTTGTGAGTGTGGATGTATGTATGTTTGTTACTCCTTCACGCAAAAACTACTGAACGGATTTGGATGAAATTTGGAACACAGATAGATTATAACCGGGATTAACATATAGGATACTTTTTAACCCAATAATCCCGAAATGTTTGCTATGTTAAAATACTACGCGGATGAAGTCGCGGGGCACAGCTAGTATTATATATTTCATGAAAATATCAACAAAAATTCCAACTTTGGGGGGTCCAGAATCAGGAGTTGAATCCATGGTATCAGTTTTCGTATAAGGATGTTTTTGTAAATGTAACAACTTGTTATTTACATTTTAATGATGTTAACCTCTTATGAAATACTACATTGTTGCATAAGGGGTGAATGTAACTTATTTTGGCCCGAGACGCGAGGGCGCCAATAGATCGAGGGACAAAATAAGTCTTTCACCCGAGGTAAACACTGTGCTTTTCATTACGTATACAAGGAAAGTAAAAATAAAAACAGGAATTGGCTAAAGAAATAATACAAGGAAGTATGAACAGTACTCTACGAAAAAACAAATGAAGATCGGATTGCCGTCAATTTGGTTTTTTTTTCGTTGGCCGGCCAACTTCATTATTTAGCCACTATTTTTCATTTTAATCTTTAAATATTTTGCCCAAATCTATGTTATTTTAAAGAAATTGTTGAAACTTAATTACGTACAATTAAGTCATTTAAAAACATATATTCTTTAATTAATACTTAATAATAATAATTATAATAATAATAAGCAGTGGTATCCGATTGGTTAATTAATACTTAACTTTGTTATTTCAATTTTACATCGCGCTGTAATTGAGTGACTGTAGAAAAGTTGGAACATGGTTCCATAGAAATGTGAAAATTGAACTAGTTATTTTTAATAATTTGACAGCTGTCAGTTGAAATCGACTCTCCCATGGGCGGAAAAGTATTACTTTCAACCCGCTCCTCAGGCAACTTCAGACCTACTTTCCGAGTATGAGTAATGAAAAAAACTATTTGTAACTACTATGTTACGGACTTGTAATTTCCTTTGATTAATAAACGTTATTATTATTTTTATACTGACCTTGCGCGAGGCGGTGGCTGAAGGTGCGCATGACGGCCAGGTACATGTGTCGGGCGGGCGCGGCGCGCGGCTGCTCCTGGTCCTCGCACTCGATGAGCAGGTACCAGTACAGGTAGTTGCCCACCACGCTGTTGCTGCACGCGCGCCCGATCAGGAACCGCGCCAGCGACAGCCGCTCCGCGTCCTCCGCGTCCGCAGCGCCGCCCGCTCCCGCTGAGCTGCGCAGGGGACAGTACAGTCACGTCCGCGGCCGCGCCCGCTCGGTGCGTGGTGCGAGCGCAGGCCGAGCGCCCCACTGCACCGGGTGGATGCGGACTTGATGCAAATTTCGCCCATGGAGGCATATTTCGGAAATGGCCTTTTCGTAATTTGCCATAGGTTCCGGTGTCACTGGGATAGATAGTTCAATCCAGGAAGGCGCGCCCCACCATTTTTCTTAATCACTAACAGTGCATGTGTGCTAGGTTATTACGCACTTATTAGCGATGTAAACGCCCGCGCACTTAGATAAAATAAGCTAATCATGAGAGAGCGATACGATTAATTGGAAAGAGGCTCCACTTAAATATTTTTTAAGTAGTGATTTATTAATTGAGTATATTGATATTGAGTTATTTATTACAAAAAATAATAACTATAGTTACCTCATGGTACCATCCAGTACATTAAATACAAATTCGTTTGTTTCATTGAGAATTTATTTAAACTATTTTTTTTCAAGAATATTTCAAAAGTAGAAGATTATAAATACATTGCTACCCCGAAAAAAAAATTATTATTTTAACATTTCTGCATCTCCACATATTTTACATGGTTTCACCTTCCTCTTTTGCATTGAAAACGTAAAAACTGCGATGTAGTTTCGACATTCGGCCCATCCAAAGGCTAAAATTTGGGTCACTGTGGTTTCAGAAAACTAACAGCCTCTGTTGTTCTCCAACGTGCATGGATTATTTTTCTGCGTTATTATTAATTTGTTTCCCTTTTCATACAATCTAACATAATAAAAAAAGAACCCTGCTCGGTATTAATATGCAACATCTAAATTAAAACATAATAAAAAAATATTTAATTAAAATTCTTACTTAGTTTTTAATGCCGTCCGCTGCGTTTTTATACACATTTAAAATTACAAATTTAAGTAGAGCAACTTTCTCATCGGGTTTTTTAAGAGCACCAATGTTTGTTTGAAGTTATTTATGTTTGATGCTGCTTTCACAAACTACTGTTGTAAACTAACCTGTAGCCGTTGTTGTCAACAACACTGTTGTTGCTGGGCGCGCTGGCGGCGTCGCCTTCAACAACGGGCGGGGTCTCCTCCGCCGCCGCGTCCGTGGAGCGGCGGCTGATGGTCGACGTCGTCACGTCACTAGCCGTGACCGCTGCAATCAAATCCTTATTGCAGCAACCACCGGAGACACGGGAAGTTGACCCCCCCTGCTCCCTCCACCTCGATACTCTCATGTCCAGCGCTCTGCAGTTCGTCTCTCTTCCCGAACGTGGTTATTGGCCAGGTCATTGATGGTAATTGACAAAAGATGCCAACTGCCATGTAATATGGTATTATCCTAATATATAGCCTAAGTTACTCCTTAAAACATCAGCTATCTGCCAGTAAAAGTCCCGTCAAAATCGGTCCAGCCGTTTCGGAGATTACCCGGAACAAACATACAGACAGACAAAAAAAAATTAAATCGCGTTTTTGTTATAGGTGTCGTATGTACTTTCATATGCATTTAGTGAAAAGGTGTTAGTATTACCTGAAGCGGAGAGCAGGCTGGGCTGGCTGGCGCGGGGCTCGCGCCCCTCCAGCTCCGGGAGGAGGCTGTCCTTGCCGCACACGCGCGCGTACTCTGCGCATTGCATTAACATCAATTACAGGAGTAGCAAAGCAAATAGGTAGTACCAGCATAGTATATAGCAAAAACATAACCCTTCCTTTTGGCTTTGCCGTAGTCGGGTAAAAAGGTGCGAGCTTCCGCCGGGTCATAATATGGCCAAATATTGTTTTACAGGACATAGTGGCTATCGACCGCCACTTGACGACCGCTTGGTGCACTGCACATGGTGGTTGCGGGTTCATTTCCCGCTGGGGTCAAGTTCGTAAATTGCCTTTTCGTAATTTTCCCAGGTCTAAGTATCGCTGGGATCGCCCCAAGTCCATTGTACGGTACCCATAGTACAATCGTTGCTTAGTTTGGGACCATACAGTCGGTGTGTCAGTCTATAACATATGTCTCACTCACCATCATGTATTTCATTGAAGTCCTCGTACTTGAGTGCTTGCACGAGCTGCAGTAGATACAGCAGAAGGTCTTCGTCCGGTGCCTGCTTAAGCCGGGATATAGCGTACCTGGTGGCGAGTGATAATATACCATTACGACTCTATAACGTGGAGGGGTAAGTAGAGTGCGACCACATATTTATAATAGAATTCCGGTAAATATACAAAATAAATTAATAAAATTGATGTGTCCGTTTGTTTTGTCAAAATAACAGCTTTTTACTAAACGCATACGAAAGTACGCATACAGTATGTCTATCTGTTTGTTCTGGCTCATCTCCGAAACGGCTAGACCGATTTTGACGCGACTTTAGCTGATGTTATAAGGAGTTAATAAAGCTACTTTTATTTTATCGAAGTACCAAGCGGGCGGAGTCCTGGGCAATAGCTAGTTAAGTATTAATATATGTAATAGTGCATGCTATTGCTTGTTGGGCATATCTTTTTGAGCCAACAGGAATCGAACTGAAACCTCATCATCGTAAGGACGCCAACGCCTGCGATCAACCAGACAACATTCTTTAACATCATATTATTATGACATCTTAAAACGCTGTCAGCCACGTTGATTAATTATTATGGAAAATATAAATATTCATTATTAACCAAAATCGATTAAAACAAAAAAATCGGACCTTAATCGATGGGTCGATTTTAATGCAGGCGGTAATATAATTTGAACTTTAATTTCTCAGTTATAAAATACAAAATTCCGTGGCTTACTTCTTGACAACTAGCTGTATGTGTGAACAATTTAGAGAGTAGTTTCAATGATATTATAACGTTGACTTTATGTTCTTAGTAATAAGCTATAAAATTACATGGCTTACTTTCTGACAGCCGGGTGAGTGAACTTGGGCGTGAGCAGTTCCAATGCGTCTTCAACATCCATCGGCGCCCATTGCTTCATCATAGACAAGGCTTGTCTCACTTCGCCTGCGATGTACAACATACATGTTTTTGCATTATAAATTTATAACCAACAGCGGGTAGCTGGTAACTTAGACTTATAATATATAAAAAATCTCGATAAAATAAACTTGAATACAAATGTATTTAATATTTATCCTGTTGCAGTCAATTATTATAAACTGGTTTAACATAAAGACACGAATTATTTAATCTCTGCAAGGTCGATTCTTTGTTGAACTGACAAATATATGGCCGAGTAAAAATTCTAAGCAACACCTACGTACTAGTGATGTAACGAATATTCGCATTCGCATTCGCATTCGCGAATATTCGCATATTTTTTGACATTCGCATTCGCATTCGCATTCGCAAGAATCTATGCGAATGTTTGGCGAATGTTTTTTAAAAATAAAAAGGAAATAAGTTTAGATGGATATGGAATGTTAATACAAAGTTTTATTAACATTAAGAATTCTATATATTTTTTAAACAAACTTTCTCACAGGGTGGCCCTTATTGCACCGCTTTTAGGTTCATATAGCAGCTTATTACGCACTAGTGCTATTGACTTTACATTTTTTAAATCTTAGTAAAGAGTTATCCTAAAAATAGTAAACCTTTAAAACTAAATAAACGATGTTTATTCAAATATTTTACATAAATACATTACCTATTTAAATAAATTTCTTTCACATTCAATTTAATTGTAAAAAAAACATATTATAAACATTCGATTTATTATATTTCAAATAATATAATAATTGTTACCGGCTTTGCCAGACCAATAGATAAAACCGGCCAAATGCATGTCGGACTACGCATACTGTTCTGTAGACACTTTACTATAATACGGAACTCATAAAATAAAAGTGATGTTTTTTTTATTGCTCATGCAATATTAATTTCTGCGAAATTAAGAAACAATTGGTCACCTTTTTAAATAAAATATGTAGTAAAAAATATGTTACTAAATTTAATAAACCGGCATCATAGACATCTTCAGTAAAAGTGACATAAACTTTTATTTTCTTTTTGGACTGATGAAGATTCTTACAAGGATTGTTAATTCACATAATGAAGCTGTGATTAGACTGGGTGCACAAACAGTGGTGCGTGGTTTGAGACTCAATCCAAACTTAAGATTTTTTTAAATTAATTATATAGGATTTGCATAGTAAAGAACTATTTATTTCCTATAATAAACCATTTATAATGTGGTTCTAATTTAAAGGATGAATCTTGCTACTTAAGTTAAAGAAGCCACAATGACCCTCAATATTTCGTAAACGGGAATTAATATTGAAATACTGTCAAAAAAACCTTAAAATAATTAGAAAATACTTACTGAACTACACCTCATTCAAAGGGGGGTGTTCGCTCCCCCTTCTTAATTACGGGAGGTACAATGGAATAACTTTGCTTTCAAAATTTAAAAACAGTTTTTTAGCGGTACTGAAACTCATTTTTTTTGGCTAGGTTGCAGTATTTTAGCCCAGCATTTTAATAGTCTCTGAATAAAATTACTGTGATTGCAGACGGACGTGCCGAAACTATAAGGGTTCTGAGTTAGACTACGGAACCCTAAAAACTTACGGCGCGCCATGTTGTTTTATTTTTTATTCATCCTGCAATTCTCTAGGTCTTAAAAAAAATCGTGAATTGTGATTTTTTTTCAATTAAGATTGTACTCTAAATATTTTTTACTCGCAATTAAGTTGTAAAATGTCGTATGAAATGCGTGAGCTTTGTTAATTACACACTTGGCTCCATCACAGCACAGCCCTCGCGTTAATCTCTGGCTGCAAACCAGCCTCGTAACTTAGCTCACTTGCACATAATGCACTTATTTACTTATATTTGAATTTTAAAAAATTCACAGTCTTGAGGTTGGCAACTAAATTATAAATATGATCTTTCTCTATTGCTTTTGTTAGCCTAATTAAAATATTAACTCAATAAAATTTTAATATAAAATAAATTTGATTAATGTAATAATACTAAACTACCCTCAAATCAAAACAAATCTCTTCGAATTAACTTTATGTGACTAACTTAGTTCTTTCAACCTATGTGGGTTCGGCTATGTTCGGCCGACACGAAATGTCAATCCCATATAATATTTTGCGCGCTCTTTATTAACCCCCGAGAAATAGGCGTATTATAAATTTAACATGCGTATTTGTGTGTCTGTCTGTGGCATCGTAGCCCAAACAGATGATCCGATTTTAATTTTGTTTCTCTTTTAGAAAGGTATTCTGATCGAGAGTGTTCTTAGCTATGTTTCACGAAAATCGATTCAACCGTTTGAAATATATCAGCTTTTTTGTAATTTAAAAAGTCGTCACATCGGGATTTTTTTTCATTTTCAATTTAGGGTTTCTTATTTGAAAGTCAACATTCGCATTCGCATTCGCATTCGCGAATGTTGAAGCCAAATATTCGCATTCGCATTCGCATTCGCGAATGTCGAAAATCTAACATTCGTTACATCACTACTACGTACGGTGTGTTGTGTGCTGCATATCTCAGAGAACATTACCTACCAGCATAAGCTAAGCTCTCATTAACACGGATGCCAATGATAAAGAGAGCTCAACTTATTCTGATATGTTCCTTGAGATATGCAGCCGAATGTACCTTATCATTCTATAGACTAAAGGGGCGATCCCAGTGACACCCAGACAAAGCAAATTACAAAAATAACATTTCCAAAATTTGCCCCCACGGTAATCGAATCCGCTATCACCCAGTGCAGTGAGCCGAGCAGCCTACGATCGCACCACTACGCCGAGCGGTCGTCAAATCGTTATTTTAATTTGAACAAACCACACTATTATCTATTATAACTGCAACAAACTGACAGAACACGCACAGCCTAAACGGATGTTCCTTATATAAAGGAGTTCCTCATACTAGGTGAAACAAAAACGGTATACTATTATTTTTGCAACTTTACTTTGTAAATCTAAAACTATCGGCTTTGTGGGACAATTGCAGTACTTTTGGTTTTGTAGACTTGTGAGATCTGTCAACAGCTGTATTCCTATAACACCTTTTGTTTTCAATTTTCCTCCAAAGCTGATAGGTTTAGAATTACAATGTTAAGTTTAGAAAAAAAAAGTATACCCGTTCTGTTTCAACCTGTATAAAGAAGGTGATGATTTTTGAAAATTCTATCCCTAACTATTAAACCCTGAATACACACGCCCTGCTGGGAGTCTAGTCGTGCCTAGCCATGGCTAGTAACGCGATAAATCAATGATAAATCCACTCACGCAACAACACACGCGTCTGCGCACATTCTTAGCCGATGTTAACTGGCCACAAACACGTGAAGGAGAACCGGTTTCATTAAAAATCGATGGTAATTGATTCAGATGAAGTAACACACGAGACCTGTATGGTAGGCCCTTAGTTCCAATACCAGATTAAGTAATCACGGATTCGACACACCTAACCAGTTTTTTTTTTAATGGTATGCATAGGCGAACGAGACAAGAAAATACATCATGGTTCATGTAAATTATACGACTGCTTGGCGCATAGGTTCGAGCGTGCGTTCCGATCCGGTGGTAGATTTACCCTCGCCACCTCTTCTGGCAGCGGCCCAAGCCGAGGTCGTGTCCCTTGTGGCGCCCTTGAGCTAGCTGCCCCCCTGCCCCTCTGGCTGGGCCCTCTGTCCGGGTGAAGTTGTTATGGCCACTCTGGCCAACAACGTATAGTCATATCAAATAAAAATAAAAAAAAGGTTCGAGCGTAGGCCGCCCGGCTCACTGCACATGGTGGTTGCGGGTACGATTCACGCCGGTGCAAATTTCTGAAATGGCCTTTTCGTCATTTGCCCTAGTCTGGGTGTCACTGGGATCGCCCCCGTACATAGTACAAGCGTTGCTTAGTTTGGGACCGTATAGTTAGTGTGTCAGTCTGGCGATATTATTTAAATTTAAATTTTGAAAAGATTTCAAACTCTAGGTATTCAAAACTTTTAGGTACATCCTTGCTTGTCATAATAATATGAAGTTAATAATGCAGGCGTGTTTTTTTAATGTACCTAATACGTCATTAAATATTATTTGAACGCGTTTTATTACCAATTTTACATAACGTATTAACATATTTTAACATAATTACGTAAGTATGAGGAACCAGTTATGGGTATGATGACTACTGCATTTATTTCATTTATATTAAATATGTCAACAGCAAAATCATTTTCAAATTAATTTAAAAGAAGCAAAAATGTCGAAAGTTTTTCGCTATTATTTTTCAGTTTTTGCCTCTGTTATTGCTAAACTGGACAGACCTAGATTATTACTGTGTTATTTTATATAATTAACTTATTATTATTTCTCGCAAGTGATTTATCCTACTAATTATAAATGCGAAAGTTTGTGAGTGTGGATGTATGTATGTATGTATGTATGTATGTATGTATGTATGTATGTTTGTTACTCCTTCACGCAAAAACTACTGAACGGATTTGGATGAAATTTGGAACACAGATAGATTATAACCGGGATTAACATATAGGATACGTTTTAACCCAATAATCCAATACTACGCGGATGAAATCGCGGGGCACAGCTAGTTGTAATCATAAAGAAATAAAGAAATTCTTTCCGTAAATAAGCAAAGTTTCGAGTACAGTATTCGCTAGTGATTTATGACGTCATCACTGAGTAGTGTTAGCAAACGTTAAGGCTAAAGCGCCCATGTAGCCCGCGAAGTTCAAATTTTTTGAGTTCTTTTAGAAATTTTTCAAAATCTGACAATAATAAAAGACAAATTTTGTAATTCGCCAAAAAGACCGTGTGCAGTGCATTTATTAATATATCCAACTTACTCCAAAACATTTCAAGAACGACAGCTATCCAGATAATCTGGCAATTTTTGTATATTTAGTGATTTACTAGTATCATATCCACCGTGATAATATTTAGAGTAAAATAAATGTATTAATAAATGCACTGCACACGGTCTTTTTCGCGAATTACAAAATTTGTCTTTTATTATTGTCAGATTTTGAAAAATTTCTAAAAGAACTCAAAAAATTTGAACTTCGCGGGCTAGACAGGCGCCTTTAGCGAATATTTATGTTTTCATTTAATATTTATAAAAACAAGAAATCACAAATGTCAAATAATAATTGGTACCTACCTACTTGCGAGTTAATTAATTCAATATTCAGACGTCATGACCATTAATTATTACATTCTAAACAGTTAGGTATTTAAAATGTCAACATTAAAATGCATGCCAAGATTACGACTGCTAAGGAAAAATGAACTTTAGGTGGGTTAGGTAAAGTCAAAAGTTTCGTACCCGGTCTGTTCCAATTGACGCATTCTAGGAACTTGGTCAACGCTCTACGGTGTGACGACAAATAAAACCTGAAATAAGAAACCCATTATAATAGCCGTTATACCAGTATATCCTGTACATCAAAAGAGCTTAGAGCGACCGAGGAATAGGTACATATTATATTCCAGTTCTACTTCATACAACCCTTCCAAGTCCACCTGAACTTCCACAAGTCGGCTCTACATTAGGCATGTTACGGAGTTTCATCTCCGACTTCGAAAGGTCCGGAATTCCGATGGATTTTATACCTCCGACTTTGGCTCAGATAAATTTAAATCAGAGGTTATAAGGAATAAATGCAGGAAGACACTACGGTCAGAGAGCGTATCTATACAAGTTCTGACTCGTCGCCCGGGGAAGCCCTCATGTTCGCGCCCGCTTCCTCCGGCTACCTTCCTTTAAGGCGGGATTCGATTACGCAAGTCTTGCATGCAAAGTATGAGGTCGCATTGGCGTACAAGTTGCTTGCATTGGAAACAGGTTTTTGAGAGTGTGCAAATTGCATGCAGGTTTTACTTGCATAGGTACAAGTGGAGACTGTGACTTCGACTCCGTTAAATCAAATCAAATGAAAAATATTTTAATATTGTAAGCCAACAAAGCATTTATGAAGATCTACCACCGGTTCGGAATGCTGCTTCCACTGAGATGATGCGGCAAGAAATCCAATGGTAACTCTTTTAAATAGTGATGAAAGAAAAATGAAAGATGGTGTTCATTCTCAGGCACAGCAACAGAATGTGAGCAGGCAACACCATTGTCACTAAAAAGTGCTAGAGTATTATATAGTGTCAGTATTACAAAATAATGCTTCGTCTCACGTTATTTCGCCCGTATCAATAAATCGGTCTCAAGTCTGATAGTGATCTTGAAAAGTCAATCTAGTACTAAATGACACGTCAAAGGCGTACCTACTTAATATCATCATAAATCATTTATTAAAAATAAAAGTGAAAAATATTATTTATGCAGCGGCCTTTACACTAGGCTCTGGGCCTGTATCGAAGAGATCAAAACTAATTAAAAAAATAAAATTGGCGACAGATTCGACACAAATAAAATAATTAAAAGGAAAAGTAGATGGTTTTACATAAGCTTGCAAATTCATCAAAAAATGGTGTGTGTAGTGTATGTGTTGAGTGGTGTGTATGTGTGTGTGTGTTGTGTATTAAGGTGTGTTTGTGTGTGTGGTGTGGGGTGTGTGTGTGTGTGTGTTTGTTATGTGTGCCTTAGCGGTAGGTTTCAAGAATCTGTTCTGTTTGCTGATAATTCAAGTTCTTTAGCCATTTTTCTATGGCACATTGGGCTTTTTTAGTAGGAATGTTTTTCATATCAACAATGTTCCGACATGTCACGTTGTAAACGAAAGAATGCATGTAAGGAGGTAGGCGTCTAGCAAAACTTGAGTGAATGCTTGGAAGGGGAATTCTGTAGGTGCGTCGGGAGGCTATATATATCGATCTCAGACTTGAGCGATTTATTAATACGGCCCTCAGGAATCATAACGTGGTTGTTTGTGGATCTGGTACCTGAACTTCCAGAGCAGGTCCTGGTCGGTGGCGGCGAGCGGGCGCGCGGGCGGCGCGGCCACCAGCGCGGCCAGCTGGTCGCGCTCGGCCGCCGTGGGCTTGGCGTCGCGCCCCGACACGCCGGACCGCAGCGACCGGGCCAGCCGGTGCTGCTTGCTCTCCACCAGGTTCTCCTGACCATGGAAAACATCACCATTGTTTTCGTTTCAATCAAATCACACAGATTTTTTAAAACAACAACTTGGTTCAAATCACTTAATCCTACTACTAACGTAGGAAATAAGTGGTTACATACATTGTAACCTGAAAATAGATAGTTATAATTGATTTACATTGATTGGCATTGCTCACAAAGCATTTTTTTGCCGAAAAACAAGCCATCGTAAATGGACTCAAATGTTTTTAAACTTGGAAAGTAAATGTTGAAGCTAGCTCAGAAGTAAAGTTTTGGGTGGGTGACAAGTGAGTGGAGGGGCGGGACATGTTGATGACGCGATTGAATTATTCCGCTTCAACTTAAGGCTAAAGCGCCCATCTAGCCCGCGAAGTTCAAATTTTTTGAGTTCTTTTAGAAATTTTTCAAAATCTGACAATAATAAAAGACAAATTTTGTAATTCGCGAAAAAGACCGTGTGCAGTGCATTTATTAATATATCCAACTTACTCTAAAACATTTCAAGAACGACAGCTATCCAGATAATCTGGCAATTTTTGTATATTTAGTGATTTACTAGTATCATATCCACCGTGATAATATTTAGAGTAAAATAAATGTATTAATAAATGCACTGCACACGGTCTTTTTCGCGAATTACAAAATTTGTCTTTTATTATTGTGAGATTTTGAAAAATTTCTAAAAGAACTCAAAAAATTTGAACTTCGCGGGCTAGACAGGCGCCTTCACCTTAATGGAAAAATGAATGTGAGTATAGAATTTCTTAAAATTAAAATAAAATTAATTAAATATCCGTGCAATGGACTGGGGTCGATCGCAGTGACTCCGATACCAGGAAAAATACTAAAATTATAAAATACTCAAACAAGAATCTTGCCCGCAACCACCCAGCGCTTTGAAAAAGGTGGTTATCATGTTGTAAGTTTAACATAATTATGCTCTGTGGCTACTATGCCTGTGATAGCTAAATATCAATGGGTAGCTTACGAGAGTTGAAGCAGCTATCTGCTAAGTATTATTTTGTTTTTTTTTCCCGACGCGTCCGTTGTAAAGGTTATCATTGCCTCGGCCATGCCAGCCGTTTTTGCGTGTACGTCAGTTTAGTCTGGCCTATATCTTGAACCAAGGTTACCCACTTAACCATATTTAAACCGTTACAGATTGCTTACGAATGAAGGACAAACGTATTTTATGAAAACACTGCTTAATATAAATTGCAGTGCAGCCCGCTGAAATATGCCCGCTATTAATTGTCGGAAGTCCGGTGGCCCACCAGAACCACGGACAAACTAACCTCTGGACCCCGCATTAAGGCTAAAGCGCCCATCTAGCCCGCGAAGTTCAAATTTTTTGAGTTCTTTTAGATTTTTTTCAAAATCTGCCAATAATAAAAGACAAATTTTGTAATTCGCGAAAAAGACCGTGTGCAGTGCATTTATTAATATATCCAACTAACTCTAAAACATTTCAAGAACGGGAGCTATCCAGATATTCTGGCAATTTTTGTATATTTAGTGATTTACTAGTATCATATCCACCGTGATAATATTTAGAGTAAAATAAATGTATTAATAAATGCACTGCACAGGGTCTTTTTCGCGAATTACAAAATTTGTCTTTTATTATTGTCAGATTTTGAAAAATTTCTAAAAGAACTCAAAAAAATTGAACTTCGCGGGCTAGACAGGCGCCTTCACCTTAAGAATAACTTGCATCAAATTAATTCCAAAAAGGTTGCGGTTTTGAGCGGAGGCTACGCCATTGTGATTGGTCCATCGAAAATAATAATTCCTTGTGATTGGTCGATCGTAAATCTTATACACCTTATTACGCGGATGTGTTTCTAAAATTTTTGCCCTAGAGTGCGGAGTGTGCCTATACTTATTATCGTTAGTTAAAACCTTCGGGTTACTGCTTACCTTGACTTTGGCCTTGAGTAGCTTCAAGATGGAAGCGGCGCATGATCGGAAGAACTTGATCATGCGCAACTTTAAATTCACTCGTACCATATTTTTTAAATTCTTGATGATGCTTTAGGTAAATATTGTTGATTGCCTGTGGCAATGTAAATCAGATGGGATACTATATATTATGTATTGTAAATATTTGTAAATGTCCAATTAAATACACCGCTCCATGCTTGTAATACCTCCTTTATTTATTTATTGAATTGAATTACTTTTTTGTTGAGATATTTTTTTTTATTTTTTTTTTTTAAGTTACCTTTTTATAAGTTGCCTGCCTAAGTACTCGTATTTTTTATGTTATTATGTATCCATTGTAAATTATAATAATATTTAATTATTACACGTTTTTTACAAAATGTCATGTATGTTCTTATTAACAGGATATTAATTATTTACTCCTCAATATATAAGCAACTTCGCGATGTTTAAACACTTCAGTGCAAATAACTATCTAATTACATCACAATCACTATTATCATTCACTATAACCATTATAATATAATATTATATTCAATGGGTATTGTGTGCCAATTGTGAAAGGGTAAAGGGGAACACCGCGCACGTCGCAACCGAGCGAGGCGCGAGACGCTACAAGCCGAGATAAACTCTATCATTTCAATGTTCAAATCTTGAATAACAGCTTTTACTTGTTTAAGAATAAACAGGAATATTATAGATAACACATATATAAATCAATGACCGTCTGACGCGACGTATTCCACAATCATAACATGACATATGAGTTCAGTGAGTGTATTCTGGCCCATTTTCAGCCTCTATTCTCATTTATTGGTTTGATGTCAGTTTTTATCTTTCTTAATTTGACGAGAGCTAACAAGTAGAGCTTAATATTATTATAAGTCAGTTATATCCCAATGCTGGGCAGTAAACCCCTCCCTCCCCTTCCTGCACTCCCCTCTATTTTAGTCTATGGGCACCCTTTATGGTGCGAGTCCAGATCATCGCGCCATCTCCTTCCGGGTATGCCATTATGCCGTCTGGCATTTCATGGTTTGAGAGTCCAACGCTCTCACTAATCATACGAAACTCAGATACAATAGCTATTTCGCGACCTTCTAAGAGTGTGGTCGACCCCAGTGGAGGTGACCCATATATTTACGAGCTGTTTTGCTTTTTTGCCTTTGCTTTGGTTGTTTTTAAATTAATTGAAACAAGCTTCACTCTTACTTTTTTTGTTTTAAAGATGAGTGTATCACATTATTAGTACTCCAGTTAGCCGTTGCAGCTAAGTTTAATGGTCAGAATGGGGATCGAACCCGGAACCTCTCTGCTACGAGGGCGGCCCCTCTGACCACTAGGCTATTGACGCTTAATTAATTATAATTAGGCATGAGGCAATGATTGCAGCTTTAAATTATTTTTCATTCCGTGAACTTATGTTTTTCTTTTACTTGTGATTTTTCACGGTCAATGATTTTATTCATGGTGAATTTTCACTATGTCACTTAATCCTTTGACGTCATTTGTCGCCGACTTTCATGAAAACCGGGACAGTTGGTACCGAACGCTGAGCGATTTAAATGCAATGATTTTAACAGTTTCTGCCTATATCGGTAGCTACTTATGAAAACCTAAATTATATGATTTTTCACACGCTAACTGTGAAATGTTCCATCACTAATTATAATTTTACTAGCTGTGCCCGCGACTTCATCCGCGTGGAATAGTGTCATTGGGTAGCATTTCTAATTGTTTAGACTAATTATTTTACAAATAAGACACATATGTATAAATATTTGAATGAGGTATTTGCAGTGTTTCCCAGCGACATATTTCCATACAAACTTTCATCCCCTATTCCCTATTGTTATTTTACACCCTTGAGGGTACAACTCTTACAAACTTTGAATGTTATATTTATTTATATTGAATCAACAGCCTAAAAATAAATTTCAAACTTCTAACTCTAAAAATTACGATACTTCCATACAACTTTTCATCCCCCCCTTTTAAACCCCTTACAACCCTTTTTTGGCATTAAAAAGTAGGCTCTAGACTATCTGTGTACCAAATTTAATTTAAATCGGTTCAGTAGTTTTGGCGTGAAAGCGCGACAGACAGACAGAGTAACTTTCGCAATTATAATATTAGTATAGATTCCTTAAAATATGCATGATAAATACCTGTAAGATCTCATAGTCCGGCACGGTGACTATCTCCGCTTGAGCTCTGAACTGGAATACCTCGTCGCCATCTTTTTCATAGTACACCACCGCGTGCTAGGACAACAACACAGCATTACTATTGTACCAGCCAATAACATTACGCGTATCCCTCGAGTAAGCAGAAGTGTCACGGTATACCAACATTTATAATCGCACTAGCTGTGCCCCGCGACTTCATCCGCGTAGTATTGGATTATTGGGTTAAAAAGTCCTAAAAATCCTATATGCAAATCCCGTTTATAATCTATCTGTGTTCCAAATTTCATCCAAATCCGTTCAGTAGTTTTTGCGTGAAGGAGTAACAAACATACATACATACATACATACATACATACATCCACACTCACAAACTTTCGCATTTATAATATTAGTAGGATTAATAATTCAACCTCAATTCTGAGAACGGTCTTGAGCACGCTTTTGCCGTATACTTTTGTACTGGTATGATATTTCCAAGATTGCTCTGAAATTTGAGATCGATTTATTAATACGGGGTTAAGCCGATGGTGTTCTGTTCCAATGTCATAGAAGAGACCACTTTGCCATGGGCACACTTGTAGACCATGGTTCGTTATAATAATCTATATTATACCCCTACGCAGTGGTTTGACCGTAGGCCGTTCGGCTCACTGCAACGGGTTGCTAGTTCGATTCCCGGCTAAATTTCGTAAAGGGTCTTTATGTAATTTTACCAGGTTTGGATGTCACCAGGATCGCCCAGAGTCCATAGTACGGTACCCATAGTACAAGCTTTGCTTAGTCTGTCCATACAGTTGGGTGTGTCAGTCGGGCGATATTTATTTATATCGTACGACCCGAGAATCGAAGCCACATGCATGATAGACAGGTCACGCGTGCGACCACATCCGCCTGACCCACCCACGTGCGGCGCCTACGCCTACGCCTTATTAACAACATTATAGATCACTTTCGAATTTGGAAGAGGGTCACACACACACTAACAATATCTCTATATCATATAATATTCAGGTGTGCGTGTGTTCGTCATTCTCCTCCTCCTAAACTGCTGGACTGATTTTATGATTTTTTGTTCTTATAGGGTCAATTGGACGGTTCTTAGTTATAGTAAGCACTGACGACACATGTGCGGTGTATTTTTCCTTAGGATGCGAAGTTTGCAAACAATCTTGGTATGCCTTTCTAATGTTAAATTTTAAAATATCTCTTTAAAATATAGAATTACTAGTTTCCCAAACGGTATAAGGTTAAAAAATGTTAATACTTAAGTATGTTTAATTATTATTAGAATGTCTTAATAAGTTTGAAAGACAAATTAAATTAAAAAGCCATGCTAAGATTGTTTACTAAATCCGAAGCTTAAGGAAAAATACAGTGATTTATGATGTCCCAAAAATAAAGAAAATACATTATTTGTATTAATGTTTCGTCCAGTGCAAACATATGGTAGGTAACAGTAAAAACAATAGCAATTTTTATCAATAACAATGGCTGGCACACGATAACTTATAACAAGGTTGATTATTATGTTTTACAATTACTACCTCGTTCATTAATTAATACACAAACAATATTTGTATATAGGTATACTTAGCTTACCTAATATATGAAGACAGGGTGCAATTTAATTTAAGAGCTTATAGCATTTTTTATTTATAGTCTCTTGAAACAATACCTACTTATACATTCTTTGTTTTTGTTCGCTTTAATGTTCTCTTGTATAGGAAGACTGTTTTGATTTCCAGCCGAAGGCTTAAAACATTAATTAGATCTTAATATCATTAACAAGGACTTCTGTTTTAAGAAGGTAGTGTGGTCCTTTACAAGGAACATACTATGATCCGGTACCTACCTCCGTCCCATCAGTCCTCCAAGGCTGTCAAAATGCCATAACTTAAATTTTTAAATTCTTAATTCCATAAAATATATTATACTTAATGTTATAAAAATATTTTTATGCAGTAGGTACCTGCTACCTCACCTTACAAGTGAAAAGTGGGATGACATTTTTTGGCTACCCCATCATATGGGTATCACTGTTAACATATTTTTTCTCATATGTTTATAGTTAGGTGGCGCCGTTGTCGAAATAAAATAAAAAAAAATTTACAAAATCAAAGCCGCGGTCAAAAGCTAGTGAAAAATAAAAATTATTTTAAATGACGTATATGTATAACTTGATATCGAAACCCAACCCTGTTTGCAGAGGACGAAGCATTCACACAAAACGTGTTGTGGACTCTTTATTTTTTTAAGTGCACAGAACATTATAAGTCGGTGTTTCGTTAGTGCAAGCGCGTGGTAACAGAGGGCGTTATTATCAAGTAACACAGAATGGCCAATTTTGCCTGTTTGCCTGTTGGCTATGCCTGTTGAATCGATAAGTTGGCACTACTGTACCTTTAAGTACAGATAGTACGAGTAGTACAGATAGTAGAAGTCTAGTTAAATTATTGATTATGATTACTTGATTATTCCTTGTATTGTTTAATAAACAATCTTGCCGTGACTTTTAAAAGTAGTTTGTCATTCAAAGTTATGAAAATATTGTAATTTTTAACCCCCGACGAAAAACGAGGGGTGTTATAAGTTTAACATGTGTATCTGTGTATCTGTGTATCTGTGTGTCTGTCTGTAGCCACGTAGCGCCCAAGCTGATGAACCGATTTCAATTTTGTTTATTTTGTTAGATAGGTATTCTGATCGAGAGTGTTCTTAGCTATGTTTAATGAAAATCGGTTCAGCCGTTTGAAGATCATCAGCTCTTTTGTAGGTTAAAAAAGCCACATTCACGGCCAAAACCAATTCCCACGGCTCGAATCCATTCGAAATTTGTGATTATTGGATTTCGATTTATTATATTTTTAAATGATCGTAATAGTCTGAACTGGCTTTTTACAATATTATAAATTTGAAAAGTTTCCCTGATTCTGGAAAAGATGTATATTTTATCAATTTTTATATGTGATTTGTATATGAACTAAACACGTTCCATAAGTCACGTTTCAAATGATGGATACGCGCATGCGTAAAATTTTGTTTGTTTTCTTAATGGTCATGGAATATTACGCTATAATAATTCTAGAGGGCGCTGCTCCGCCATTGAGAAAAAAAACAAATCTAATTTAAAATAATTTTAGCGTTATTGAAAATTCTTCCTCTGGGCTGCTCCCGTCCGCCTCAGCCAGAGTTATTACATCAAATTGAATCATAATTGATAATATTTTACTAGGAATTAAACCTCCGTGGAATCAATATTTAGATTCGTTGTCTATTCTAATGTCATAATAAAATAATGTCTCATACTTTTACACAGATTTTCTGTTGATTATTGTACATCAGATTATAAATGAGGAAGCCAAAACAAATTATGTAAATGGCGCTTTCATAATCTGGCATCGAAACTAGTTGTACCAGATGAATTTGCGAGATGAGTTATGGATACTGAGCTACGGGAGCTACGCAAATCGCGCTAACTTCATTATTTGGAAGAACTAGGTAAATTATACATTTGATGAATAGGTCGTCGCATCGGGGGTTTTTAAATTTTCAATTTAGAGTTATTATATAAAACTAATTAACATTTTATAACCTAACTAGCTGTGCCCCGCGACTTCATCCGCGTAGTATTGGATTATTGGGTTAAAAAGTATCCTATATGTTAATCCCGGTTATAATCTATCTGTGTTCCAAATTTCATCCAAATCCGTTCAGTAGTTTTTGCGTGAAGGAGTAACAAACATACATACATACATACATACATCCACACTCACAAACTTTCGCATTTATAATATTAGTAGGATTACACGTGGGGTACTAGTAATTATATATTCTAAAGAAGTAGGTAGGTATCTAAAATTTTTTTTTTATAAATTAAATAAGCGCGTTTTAGCATACCAAGGTTACGATTACATATTAATTAATGAATAATCATAGAGAAACTATAAATATTGTTTGGGACAGGGTCATTGTTCAAGTTTTGACAGCTGCGGAAACGAGACACACGTGTAAAGAATTGCATTAGAGTGAATGGTATCCACATTACATTATTTATCTAGCTCATGGTGTATCGGTTGTTAGTTCAAATGACACCGACTTTTTGGTAACTACCAATCAAAATTAGTTCCAGTTGTGGTAGATTATTTACATAATAATATCGTTATGTGACGTAACAGTCAAAGATGGTTTTGCTTTAAGGGGCCATCCATACATTACGTCACACGTTAAGGGGGAGGAAAGGGGTCGACGAAGTGTGACATTGTGTGACAAGGGGGGGTAGGGGACCCAAATTTTGTGACATCACATTTTTTCAAAATATAATATTTTATATCTAAGTATTACAACACTAAATTTAAACTACATACCTATTAAAGAATAACATAAAAATAGTTGCAACTCTGTCTGCATGACTATACATTTTTATGTTTTGTAAATTTTCATGCGTATGTTTGATTTGAAGTTCATTTTATTGAAAAATAATTTATATGGAAATAAAAATAATTTCGGAACCGCTGTTTTAATTTCATAAATTTCTAAATGTAAAATTGCAAAATATGTGACATCACACTAGGTAGGGGGGGGGGGGTCTCACAAATGTGACCAGCTGTGACAAGGACGGTAGAGGGATCAAAAAATCAAGAAATTCGTGTGACGTAACTTATGGATGGCCCCTAATTAATATTTCTGTGTAACTGTTGCTATTTATTACGGGTGTAAGCAACTACACTTCTATGGCATTCTTTTTCTATGGGAAGAAATACACTTTTACTTACATTCATGTCATCTATATACACCGTAGGAAACTCTAGCATGAGGTACATGTAGTCCGAAGTCCTCTTTTCTTTTTCGTTGATCATCTCTATTTCCCTGAACGTGAGTCTGTCTAGCCAGTCCACCTGTTGAACGAAATACAACTTATTATCCATATTTATAGAGTTTATACTTGTCTGTACTTGTACATCCGGAAGATAGTGTGTTTAAGGTGTTCTAGTAAAGAAAATTGAACTTTATATCGGTGTGCAATAAAGTCCATATTGTATTGTTGTAGTTGTTTTTGTTTTGTTTAGAGGTGAACAGGTTTTTTAATATTTATGATTATACTTTGCAAAGTTATGTAAATTAAATTTGCAAGGCTCAGACTGTTTTCGCGCGGGTATTTTTTTGCATTACCTACGCGATCAATAACACAAATCCAAAACCTCGTTTAATGTATAGAACGGAAATGATGTTTCCTTAGTTTGTCCCACTTTCTCCCGTCTACTTAACTGATCGCCTAATACGAGGCATGCCTTTTAAGTTCTGTCGTTTCCATAATTCCCGGCAATTTTGAATTTGGAACTGTTCTATATTCGAATGTGTTTAAATTTCGAATCTCAAAACAGTTGAATGTATTAGGATTAATGTTATTGTTTAGTCACAGCGTCGATTAGAATCTGTCAGGTTACGTACGAAAATGAATCTTTCTAAGGAAAATGTTCGTGCAATAATTTTCTACAACTTTAGAAGAGGCCTGACACGGCTTCAGTGTTTTGAAGAGCTATTATCTGTGTTCAGGGATGAAGCCCCATGTCTGCGGACTGTCGAACGCTGGTATTTAGAATTCCAGCGTGGACATACTAGTGTTAGTGACAAATCTCGCGAAGGTCGCCCAAAATCTGCATTCACTGAAGATAACATCATTGGAGTGAGACAACTAATTCTCGAAGATCGTCATGTGACGTATCGAGAGATAGAGGCTCTATTAGGCATCTCAGGGACAACCATTCAGAAGATCTTGCATGAAGCGCTTGGTGTAAGAAAGCTAGTTTGCCGTTGGATACCGCATCTGCTTTCCGACGATCACAAGGCGGCCCGCGTCAGATGGTGTAAGAAAACTCTGCAAAGGTTCAACCGAGGAGAGTCAAATCACGTCTACGACATCATCAGTGGTGACGAATCTTGGATCTATGCCTACGATCCTGATTTCAAACAACAATCTACAATCTGGGTCTTTCAAGACGAGCCAAAGCCGACTAAAGTTGTTCGTTCTCGAAGCACTTCAAAGAAGATGGTGGCCACGTTCGTTAGAAAAACCGGCCATGTTGCGACTATTGCACTTGATGATCGTAGAACGGTTAACGCAGAGTGGTATACCACAGTTTGTTTACCACAAGTCATCGCCGAACTTCGAAAATCTAACTCAAAGCGACGCATCATCCTGCACCACGACAATGCAAGTTCACACAGCGCTCGTCAAACGATTGAGTATTTGAAGCAGGAAAAAGTAGAAATTCTTGACCATCCTCCATACAGTCCTGACCTAAGCCCTAACGATTTTTTTACATTTCCTAAAATTAAGAAAAGTCTTCGTGGTCAAAGGTTCCAGTCCAGTGAAGAAGCAGTCGACGCTTTCAAGTCAGCCATTTTGAACACCCCCACTTTAGAGTGGAATAAATGTTATAATAACTGGTTTGAGCGAATGGAAAAGTGTATTAAGCTACGTGGTGAATACTTTGAAAAACAATAAAAAGTACTATAAGGTTCTAGTTGTGTTTTTTTCTTCAAACGACAAAACTTAAAAGGCATCCCTCGTACATAGTACAGACGTGAAATTTACTTATAATAATAATTTACCCCTTTTGACGTCCCACTCACGTGGTCACGGGCCTCCCCTCACTACCAGGGGGAAATTGACTCAAGAAAAAAAAGAATTAAATCGACAGCTTCCAGATACAGTACCTAGCTAATACGCATTATTTATTTGTTTGGATGAGAAACACGTTTAAACCACTTTACAGATTTCAATGAACTCGGCGCAATAATAGTTTTTATCCCCCTATCTACAAGGTGACACATAATGGTTATACGTTTTTTTTCAAAACTTAACTTTGTAATTCTAAAACCATCAGCTTTGGAGGGAACTTGAAAAACAAAAGGTGCTATAGGAATACAGCTGTTGACCGATTTCACAAGTCTACAAAACCTTTAGTACTTCAACTGTCCCACAAAGCCGATAGTTTGAGATTTACAAAGTTAAGTTGCAAAAAAATAGTATACCCATTTTGTATCACCTAGTATAGACAATAAGTTATTATTTAAGTCATAAATTTAACTTCCCGGTTAAAAAATTGGCTTAGAAGAACTATCTATGAACAACTAACTATGAACAAATAAAAAAAATAAAAAAAAATCTTATCAAACATTAGATTTATGAGGTAAGTAATACTCACTATTTTCTTCACTTATAAACAATACGTTTTGGCTCTCGTTTTGACGATTTGGTCAAAGTCAAAGCGTTTACTTTGTTTAGGCCTACGGGGGCACTTGCAAATTGTCATTTTTCTTATATTTACAACCGTATCGGAACGCGACCTTGACTGAGAAGAACCAGCAAAAAACTCGGCGAAGCCCGCCGAGGCTTTTTAGATTTTGTAATATTATTACACATTGATATATTCCAATTAACTAAAGAATTCTAACCTGAAATCCCTATAATATTGCAAATAAATTTCTTAAAAACAAGTAATGACCTTATCTCTAGATACGGGTGTTATGTTTACCTTAGGCATATGTCCGTTGCGATGTTTTTTAGCAAGCTTCGCGAGCCTCTGCATCTGTTCCTTGCCGCGGTCCCGCGCCTTCCCGGGAGTCTTCTCACTACCCTCCACGCCGGGCCACACCCGCAGATCGAACATGCCCTTTATGACACAATTATAAAACCTTTTGAAGCCACACACCAGGCATGTGTACCACCTTTTGCAGAGGTACAGAGTACTGTACGGTATTCCCATTTCAAAAAAGTTATAACCGCGGGTGTTGGTAACATTTGGTATTAAATACTTTCACATTTTATTACACATTAATAAAAAAAAACCTCCTTGTAAAAAGGAAAGAAAAAGAAACGTTTTGCGAATTTGAAATAGACAAGCCATTTGTAAAGATTAAAAAAAGCAATAGTTTTTTTTTCGTAAACAAAATACGCTGTGGTCGGTAGAAAGAGTATTTATGCACTGAACTAGGTATCGGAAATTTCCGCAAGTCTGAGTAGTCGGAGTCGAATATATCTTAATGTCGGGTCATGGACATATAAGTATTATATTAAATGAGTCCCATCGAGATAGCAATATAAAGAAAAAAAATAATCAAAAAATACAGGTTTCAAATCAAACATTATTATTCCACGAAATTAAAAATGCGCGTGGGCAATAATACATTATATTTTCTGCAATATCACTGTCAAATATGTAACGGTAAAGTCTAAATTCAAATGCAGATTGTTTTTTATCGTAAATAAAACAAAAGAACTACTAAAGCCCAAGTGTTGTGGGTTAATCACACTCAAAACACAGAGGCCTTCATAACAGTTAACGGGAGCCTTATAAGAGTTTAATACGTACCTATATTATAACCAGTTTGACTGGTTAAACTTATCAAAGTAGTTTCTATCAAAATATCACGCTTATATTACTCTAACAGGTAGGCAGGTGTGCTTAGTGGCTAAAGAAGAAAAATATTTAAATAACAATATTTTTACAAAGAGTTATAGGTATAAGATATTAATTTATTTAAAAATGACTTCCGAGTTATGGTTTAAATCAGTAATCTCCATTTAAGGTAGAGAATGAGTATAGTTTGATGTTGGTGTACAGTTGTTTAGTGTATCCAATATTATAATTATGAATGAAGGTAATGTATGATAGCAGTTGCATACTACATAAGGGGCCATCCATAAATTACGTCACACGTTAAGGGGGAGGGAGGGGTCGACGAAGTGTGACAAGGGGTGAGGAGGGGTCCCAAATAGTGTGACATGACATCTTTACAAAATATAATATTTTATATCTAAGTATTACAACACTAAACTTAAAATACATACCTACTAAAGAATAACATCAAAATACTTACAACTCTGACTGCATGACTATATGTATATATTTTTTTTGTGTATTGTTTATTTTCATGCCTATGTTTGATTTAATGTTGATTTAATTGAAAAATCATTTAAATAGAAATAAAAATAATTACGGAACGGCTGTTTTCATTTTATAAATTTCTTAATGTAAAATTGCAAAATATGTGACATCACACTAGGTAGGGGGGGGGGGGGTGTCACAAATGTGACCAGCTGTGACAAGGACGGGGGAGGGGTCAAAAAATCATGAAATTCGTGTCAAGTAATTTATGGATGGCCCCTAATGCACAGAACCATTAACAGTTTAGTATGTTTTATATATAAATTATATACGTACATATATAAATATATATATATATATGTATAATATACTTAATTGGTTTACAATTTTCGAGGTTGACCATTTGAGGGGGAGTGGTGGGGTCAATTTGACCCTCACCTTTTAAAGGTTTTCATATTGTCAGAGACCTGAAGGCTACTTATACTACTGACTTGTCTCAACATCCCGTGCTTCCCAAACAGGGATATAGTGGTGCCCCCCACCACCATCAGCTTGCCGGGACCTGCGCAGTCGTAGATGGTCATCGCGAGTGTTGCATTCCGGGGCAGGTCGCTGTAGTACACCGGCAGGGTCACCCATTCATTCCAACTGGGAATGATAATAAAAAAATAAAAATAAGTATGGAGTAAGTTTTTTTTCATCTTTGTTTTAATTTTGACAAAATTTCATTTTATTATAGAAACAAAGTTCTGGGGCAATGCATCAAGATTGGTCTATCCAAAAAAAATATGAATAGTGATTGGTTGATTGTACAGCTTATACAAATTGAACATGATGTGTCGGAAGCATTTGACTAAGGTCTGTATAAATAAATTCTTCTTCTTTCTTTAAAAATATGGCCCACCCAAGTTAATAGGTATTTCCCCAGTGTCAAGTAACAAATAGCAATAACAAACACAATTAATAATAACAGTACAATACAAAAATGTGACCATCTATTTGGAAAACCAAAATGGAGGCAAGAATGGATTATGAATAAATTGATCTCAAGTCCTAGAGTGATCTTGGAAATGTCAATCGTATGTCATTCCGGTCCAAAATTTAACATCAAAGTCTGCACTCAGTCATACTTGAGATACATTTATTGATTTATTAGTATGGGCCTTAGTGTGAATCAATGTGTGGTTGTTCCATGTATGATATGAAATATCAACTTACTTCCATCGATTAGTAAAGGCTTTATAAGAAGTGGTGACTGGCAGAGCCAGGGGTGCTCCGTCGCTCAATATCTGGCATGTCACGTACAAGTCTGAACAACCCTCTTGGTACAGCCCTGAGAACTTGAGCATCGGGTCTGATAGCAGCTTGTCATACTCGGGCTTCGCTCTTTTACCTTCTAAGGTTCCACTGAAAAAATATAAGAGTACCTAGTCTTTCTTCGTAGCGCAATGAGTGGTGTCATACGGAATATTTACCTATGTGGGATTAATTTCGAATAGTAAGTAGCATAATGGAACTTACATTTTTATCTCAACTTTATGATCCAACGACGAACTGTACACGTAATAGAATTTATCCTCAATTTCGTTCATTATTACACGAAATCAACAAAGAAAAAAGTAAACAATTTTACAAATATTTTTCCACAGATTGCTAATTTGTTTTATGACAGCGCAAGCAATCATCAATGAATGTCATGATTTTTTTTTTTGAAAATATTTTTTTTTTTAATTTATTCGTGACCATGGAATCAAGTCCTTCAGTCGCATACATATCAAAAAATTACATTAATTTACATTAACCACTCCCGCTCCAACGTCATAATACGCTCAATCTGTCAAGCCTCGCTGTCACTCTGCTTGCCCGCGGTGGTAAATGTCATGACTCGTAAAATACCCTCTCATTCAAATTCTATTGCCACTATCGTCTTTCTGATGATTGTTTTAGTTTCTTGAACAAATAGGCTTTATGTTACAGAATAACCAATCATTTTAATACATCTCATGAATTATAAATCATCTGTTGAAGTCAGTGTACGGGATAAAATTGCATTTTTGTTGTATTATGTAGGTTTCTAAAATAATCACTGTACTAATTGACACGAAATTTTGGATTTATTATAATAAATATACATACAAGTAATCAAACAACAGCATTTTTTTACATATCTTATCGAAGAGATTTATAATAATCGAACTCAAAGTACACAGTGCGCGCGGCCGCGCATATGCAATTGCGTAGTTCAACGCATGAATGTTTATATCGTAATCAAAGTCTTGACGTGTTGTGTATCAGAGAAAATATTATTAGAATACTCTGCAAACATTTATTATCTAATTTCCATGCATGATTTGTAAAAATATACCACTTTTATTCACGAACTTCCGCGATTTCTGGCACAAGAGAACAAATCAAATCATATTTTTGCCAGCTGTTATTTTCCATTATCACACGTTATTGGAACTTGCAAAATGTAAAACATAAATCAAAACAATATAGCTCTTCTAATGTAATACACTCTTGCTGACGTTTTATAGAAATAAACAATGATATGGCCCTTCTAAGGTGACCCTTTTTTTGTTATGGTTTTGATGTTTTGATGTCGATCACGCACACACTCATACACTCCGTAGTGATGGGGGGCGCGCCGCTACGATACTTGTCGATAAGCTGACTGTACGAAAGAGCGTTTCTGAACCTACTAATGAATAAATTATTTTGTACATTTATAAAAGTATTTGTTTTGCGTACTAGGGCTTGCATTTTCAGTATTCCAATAATAAAAGGGAGGCTTTATTCGAATATTCGACTATTCGATTTATAATATTATACATTTTTGATGGTCATATTTTAGCTAATATTTATTGACAAATATAATAGTTTATCATTGATGGTACAATGTCATTAGTTATTCCTGCATCTACTACTAATATATCGACAATGGAGTAATTTAAAATGTCAATCTAAATGCTAAAGGCGATTGAAGACGCTATGTAGTTAAGAATTAGACGATTTTCTGTGTATTTTTTCGTGATAATATTATATTTTTTGTTAATTTGTATAATATGAACAAAAATATAAGGTTTTCATTCAGGTTACCTATTTTCTCCAACGAACGGCTTAGGTGTAAATGACGATTAAACTTTTTTTTTAATTCTTATATGAAACTTCGGTGTGCGTGATTTCGTAATTGTTCTCCTCCGAAACGGCTTGACCTACCTTTCTAAATGACGTGCATGAGTAGACCAATTCATAAACTGTAAAATGTTTGTTGATATAACATCTTAGATCCTATTGCTCACAGTTTGATTTGAGATGGAATCGAAGTTGAAATCTGCTAAACATTTTCAGTCCGCGACTGTATTTACTAATATATAAGCCCTCTTCATATTGAATTATCCTGATTGACTGACTCATCGAACACAAAATTTGGACTATAGGTATATTTTATAACTTAGGTACCTAGGCAATAAGAAACGATTTTTGCACTTAGGGGCAATATGGCAGTTTATTTAAAAATCTAATGTATTTCGAATTTTGAACCGCTAAAAATGTTTGTAAGTGTGTAAAAGTTTATATGCTCACATATTTGCACAGATGTACCTATACATTTTACACATTCAGTATTCGAATAAAGCCTCCCTTATAATTCGAATACTGAAAATGGCCGAATATTCGGGGTATTCGGTCGCGGGCAGAAGCTAGTGCCTAACAAAGTTGTCTGTGACTTGAAACTTTTACTTAAATTCAATAAAATAAACATAATATCATTTATTTCCTGATTTTTTCGTATAGAGTTAAAAAATATACAAGGTATTATTCACTTATTATGTTAAAGTTATTATTATAATAAATAAACAACAATATTCACAAAAATTACATATATATTCATTTTTGCTACTATTTGAATAATTCGAATACCAGCTTAAAAATGTCTAATATTCGAATATTCGAATATTATTTGCAAGCCCTAGTGTTGACTCGCGGGGGGCAGAGCTGGAAGGACCTGGCGAACCTCGCGCCAAGGAGGTGGAGGCGGATCTGTAAAATAAAAAAGTAAATGTAGGGCGATCTGAAATAATAAACACAATTAACAATTAGTTTACACAATAATTCAAAAGTAATTAATAAAAGCACAAAAATACTAAACTATTCAAATATACTTACATTTTGACCTGGTGGAGCCAACTCGTACTCCTCCGCCTCCTCCAGGTATTCAAAATATACCGCCTCGACGTCGAGGTACTAGGGTTCTTCGACGTCACTGCCCTCCGAGTCGCGAGTCCGCTAGAAGGCTTAGAATGTGCTCCGGCACCACGCGTTCTCCCACATTCCAATTGGCCATTTCCTAAAATACATAAAAGACAGTAATGAAAATATAAATAGTAGTAGGTGTCATTGTTTTTTTTTCCACATATAATTGAATCACTAGCTGAGCCCGCGACTTCGTCCGCGTGGAATTTAACTTAACAAAAAAGCCCGCTCGCGCGTTATGAGCCCGCGCAACAGGACCCATTTTTAAAAATTTAGTTTTTCTAACATAAAATTAGCCTCAGTTACTGCTTATAACGTCAGCTATCTGCCAGTGAAAGTCCCGTCAAAATCGGTCCAGCCGTTTCGGAGATTACCCGGTACAAACACCAGACATTTTTTTTTAAATTGCGTTTTTGCTATAGGTGTCGTATGTATATATACATTTAGTGAAAAGGTCTTATTTTGATATTACAAACACACACTCCAATTTTATTTATTTGTATAGATTACGTTACTATTCAAATAAATCCGAAAATCAAAATAATCGTTTATCGATAATTTTATCGACATGACCACGCACTACTGGGTTAGCTCAATACAATGGCTGACATACGCGGAAATGTCACTATTGACTTTAGGAACTGTCAAATAGATAACAAAAAGTCCATTACTTACTTTTTATAACCTTATAAACTTTAAATTGGAATTGGATATTTGTACACAAAACTGTTGAAATCTACCAAATATTATTGGAAATATGAATAATAACTATTTATTACGCTATTATGTACATCATAAAGCCACTAATTTGTAGCAACACAATAAAAAAACATTCAGTGTGGCAGAATTTCTGCCGAACTCCTGCAACATTAGAATTGTTAGTTCAAAAAACACGTTTTCTGGCATTGTTTTATCAAAACTAATATCTGAGTACTTGAAATAAACACTTATAATGAAAATAAAGCCACTTACCGGTAAAAATAACACAAATTCACACTAAAAGAGAGTCACTAGCTGGAGGCCGTGACAATGTTAAGCGCGCGAAATGACTGAAAAATTAAACTTGATTTCTGGCCGAACACAAGCCACGATATTTATTTTATAGCTAATTACGGTCGTGGAAAATTATGCCACATCAGAACCAATTTGTTTCAAGCCAAAATACATCATAATATCTAACTAGAAAATTGAATATTGAATGCTTGTCCAGCCGACACCAATTGGTGTCGGCGAGGCTCAACGGTACCGGCGTTAAGACACCAATTGGTGTCGCTGAGGCTCATCACGTTAATTACTGAGTAATAATAATACGTACTAACAATAATCAGCTACACAAAAATTAATATTATATTTTGCCTATGGTTTTACAAATATACTTATATAAAGGGATAAAGTACTTAGAATTTGACAATATATGCTGGACACGGCGGGGAACACTTCTATCACTGTCACTATTGTCACTAATGTCATTGATTAAAATCAGCCGTTGAATATTGAAAGCTGGACACGTCAGAATTACATGATCAGGGGGGTGACAGCCTTAGTTCCATTAATTCCGTTTTGGCGCTGCAGTCGCCAAAAATACTTTGTGATAAAAAATACCCTGTGGTCGCCAGATAGATGTATCTGTAGATAAAGTACTCTGTGATCTGTGATCTATTATATTATTCTCTTTGGGTAGCTTGCTACATATCTCGAGTCTATGGTTAAAAATCAATCGTCGAGTCGAGTATTTGTTTTCTTGTGTATTTCCTCGCATTTCTGCTGAGTTGAGATCCTTGATACGCTCATTCTCCTCCGTTTGTCTTGTTGATATTGTGCTAATCGAAATGGGTACACGAAAGTGCTGTGTTGGTGGTTGCACTGCAACAAGTGAATCGCATCGGCTTTTTTGTTTCCCTAAGAACGACCAACTTAGGAATTTGTGGTTGTCCTACTTAGTTCCAACTAATTCCCTTCTTATTAGACTGTCTAAAGAGCAACTCTTAAGAATACGTGTTTGTGAAAAGCACTTTGAAAAAAAACAGTTTGACCTTGAAGGCCGTAGGCTTCGATATTCATATCCAAGCTTGTTTACCTCTGATGAAGTAGCTGACGGTGTACCTCATGCTTCATCACGTAAGTTATTATAATAATAATGCCCTAAAGTGAATTGTTCATAGTGTGATTATCAAACAAAACCTAACCGGCAAAACTTAAGGCTAAAGCGCCCACCTAGCCCGCGAAGTTCAAATTTTTTGAGGTATTATAGAAATTTTTCAAAATCTGACAATAATATAAGGCACATTTTGTAATTCGCGACAAAGACCGTGTGCAGTGCATTTATTAATATATCCAACAGAGTAAGTTTCAAGAAAGAAAAACAGAACAAAAAACATTTCTCTGTAAATTTTTGTATATTTAGTGATTAACTAGTATCATATCCACTGTTATAATATTTAGAGTAAAATAAATGTATTAATAAACGCACTGCATACTGTGTTTGTATCAAATCACTCTTAAATGTTTTCAGATTTTGGATAAACTATAATACTCGAAAATTTTGAATTTAGCTGGCTGGACAGGCGCCTTCACCTTAAGCTAATACATTGGCAATTTTATTTCAGATATTATGTCTCCTAGAGGAGAGCATAGTTACACCAAATCTGATTCTGAGAAGTCTGATGATACAGAACAGTTGATTGTTGTTAGAAATACTGGTAAGTATTCTATAATCTATATACATATATATAACTCAAAGGTGACTGACTGACATAGTGATTTATCAATGCACAGCCCAAACCACTGGATGGATCGGGCTGAAATTTGGCATGCAGGTAGATGTTATGATGTAGGCATCCGCTAAGAAATGATTTTGATTAATTCTACCCCCAAGGGGATAAAATAGGGGATGAAAGTTTGTCAATTAAATTCCACGCGGTCGTAGTCGCGGGCACTGCTAGTTAAATATATAATTGTAGGGTCAGCAACTGAATTCAAATAATAGATTTTATTGTATTTCCTGTAGCAAATACCACAGTTTTCCGGCAATACAATTGTCCTAAATGTTGATCCTATAAGATTATAGACATAAGTTACATAATGCCAAGTTCTGTTGATATCAAGCCTGTACTCTTCATGTGATGGGATGCCAGTGTACAAATCACAAAAATTCTAACTATGGTCAGAATACATTCTGCTACTTTTTTTTACCCCCCTTTTACTCTTATACAATATTTTTTTTATAGTTGTTGATGAAAGAGGTTTATCAGTTTCACAATTACTGAAAGTTAATGATATTTCCTTTTGCTGAATTTGAACTTTCATAAAACAAAAATAGATCTTGTCATTCTATGATGCAAGTGATAGTCAATCTTAAAGTGAATCAGAAATTTCATGGTTGACAGACATGCAATACTGTAATATAAATGTACTGATATAGAAGTTTTTTTTTTCAGATTGGTACATTAAATATGAACATAATTACGACAAAAGTAAGCAGAAAGAAGCAGTTATGACAACAAATGCAGTAGCAAGCAGTAGCAAACAAATTGTGGATGATATCACAGATGCATCAATAGTAGTGATGCAGAGTATGTATGATTTTTTTAACTCTGCAATATTTTTTCCATTGGATCTAACCACAGATAGACCTTCACGCTTGGTCGGGGTTTCGTACACGTGAAGTACATGCATTTGCGTTATCTATGTAAATCTATATCTGTGGATCTTATTAATATATCAATATTGATACATATAATAAGGAGGTAAAGTTGTTTGTGAGCTAGTTGGTAATCTAGAACTATTGATCTAATTCAGAAAATTATTTCACTATGAAGAAGCTACATTATCCCTGAATAAATGAACCTGCCTCCCGGACAATACTAAGAGATATCTTAAGATATAATCAATTTTACATGTGATGTTTATTTTCAGAAACTGCTTGTAATGATGAATTGGTGAGCCAAACAATACAAGATAGAAAACCTCATGGAAAGAAGCGAAAAGGTACAGTAATTTAATATTATTGTAAGAATAATACTAATAGTAATCATGGATGGTTATCCTTACGAATATTATAAATGCGAAAGTAACTCTGTCTGTCTATCTGTCTGTCTGTCTGTCGCTCATCTCGCAAATTCATCTGGTATTATAACTAGTTTCGATACCAGATTATGAAAGCGCCATTTACATAATTATTTTTGGCTATTTTTCGTCGGGGGTTAATAAAATATTGAATCTTTTATATTATGTACACTTTAATGTAATTGTTTACATCTGGTAGTCTTAACGGAAGCGAAACTTGGTCCCTTACAGTTGGCCTACTGCATAAGCTCCAAGTCACGCAGCGAGCTATGGAGAGAGCTATGCTCGTAGTTTCTTTGCGTGATAAGATCCGGAACCAGGATATCCGCAAAAGAACCAAAGTCACCGACATAGCTCACAGAATCAGCAAGCTGAAGTGGCAATGGGCAGGCCACATCGCTCGTAGAACCGACAACCGTTGGGGAAGAAAGGTTCTCGAGCGGCGACCTCGAACCGGAAGACGCAGAGTTGGACGGCCCCCCACTAGATGGACCGACGATCTGGTGAGAGTCGCGGGGAGCCGTTGGATGCGGATAGCGGGCAACCGTCCATTGTGGCGTTCCATGGGGGAGGCCTATGTCCAGCAGTGGACGTCTTACGGCTGATGATGATGATGAATGTAATTGTTTTATGTAAAGTAAAATAAATAAAAGTAAATCACATTCATTGTTATTATTTATTATTATTTGCCTCAATAAAAATATTATCGATAAAATTTACACATTATTTATCGATAGAATAAGGACAGCACTAGTTATCGATATTCATTGTTTTTCCTCCACATCACTATTATATTCATAACTATAGATACGCCCACAGAGTAGCTTGTGATACACCTATCTGTCAAACATGGCGACCACAGAGTAGACTTGTAGACTGTACGACTGTAGCGCCAAAACGGAATTATTGGAACTAAGTCGAAAAAGAGCTGTCCCATCTGTAGCTTGCTACATATCTCTAATCTGTGTACATGATCTAAATTGGCGTTATCTTGTGAACAGTGGGAACATCGGCTATTGTGGACAATGTTAAGTCTATATAGGTGAGCAGGTGTTAAGCAATGTCCTAACCGCATACGGGAAACAATGGTGAAGAATTTTCTATCAATATAATCAAATTTGTTAAACCAAGGCTTCATCGGAATCTCACCTTGAATTTCAGCATACCATTTGCCTTTAGTTTCGAGAGTTATTGCCCAGCATTGGTTCCATAAATGTTTATTTGAAACGTTGAAGTAGTTATAGTAATCTGTAAATGGGACTTTTAAAATCTCTGTATGGTCTTCGTTGTGATCCATATGTGTTACTCTGTCAACAACTTCATTTCCGTAAATGCCACTGTGAGAAGGCACCCATAAGAATTCTACATTAATGTCTTTCTCAACAAATAGCTTCCATAACATCTTTCTAATATCAAAAATTAAATAATTTAGTTTAAAAGAAATATTTACATTTGACAATGCAGAAAGAACACTCTTAGAATCTGATACTATTAGAACACTTTGTACATTATTTACATTATTTTTAATATGAACTAATGCACAGTAGATGGCATAACTTTCAGCTGTGAAAATACTGCAAAGCGGGTTTATCTTTATACATTTACTATGACTAATCTGTGGATCATAGTATGCCACTGTAACTTGGTCAACACCTTTGGAGCCATCAGTGTAAATAAAATAGTAATTCTTTTTTGATTCCTTAAACTGTAAGAATTCAATTTTACTATGTACATTATCCAAATAAAACTTTCTTGAACAATTTATTAACCCTTTGTATGGGCAAAGGTATAGTGGCCATATATCATACTTTTTTATATTTTCAGTATTGTTTTTAATATATGTGGAAATTGTTAACATTTCAGGCAATGGTCCATGAATAATAGAAGATGCTGTGATACTATTGGATGGAATTGTCTGAGAGACTTCTGGATGCAACACAAGTTTACTATGAAGTGGACTATTATTCATTGAGAGAATCTTTAAATAGAATCTCTCAGCCAACTGCAACCTGCGTAAAGCCAGGGGAGGTATGCATGTTTCAATTTCTAACGAATTAATTGGGGTGGAGCGCATTGCACCTCATATTAGTCGCAAGCCTATGTTTTGGACTACATCTAATTTCTTAAGTAGGGTCCTATTGGCATTCATGTAAGCTAAACTGCTATAATCAAAGTGACTTCTCACAATACTTTTATATAGTATACTCATCGTTTTGGGATCAGATCCCCAAAAAGTTCCTGCTAGATGTCTCAATATATTAATACCTCTTAAAGCATTTTTACTAATGTGCTTAATATGTTCATCAAATTTTAGCTTATTATCAATGATAACTCCAAGAAATTTGTGATGCTTTACTAAAGGTATTTGAGTATTATTATACAGAATTTTAACACTTGCATGAACATTTGCATCTCTGCTGAAAACCAGAACTGCACTCTTTTCTGGGCTAATATCCAGTTTGAGTTTATTATGATAGTATCCATACAATTGATTGAGAGCAGTATTTATATTATCTACAGCTATTTCAATGTTTTGATGTGTGCTATACACAAGTAAGTCATCAGCAAACTGTGAAATATTAATATTAGATGTATTTACATATTTAAGTATTTCTGAAGTATACAAATTATACAACAGTGGTGATAAAGTTGCTCCTTGCATTGTACCTTTATTTACAGACTCAGGCCCATGTAACTGATTATTATATTTAACAAACACAGTCCTATTACTTAGAAAAGAATAAATCCATTGTAATGTATTGCTGGGTATGCCTATATCATACAGTACTTGGATAAGTTCCTCAATATTAACATTATCAAATGCACCTTTCACATCTAAAAATACACATATCATATTGGAATGACCTAGCTTAACGTTTTTAATATCAGCTATCAATGATACAAAGCTTTCAGAGCAACTTTTACCTTTTCTGAAGCCAGACTGTACATAAGGAATCAAGTTATTGGATTCAGCAAAATAATCTAATCGCAGCTTTAACATATTCTCAAAAAGTTTGCCCAAACAAGATGATAATGAAATAGGTCTATATGAAGTACTATTATTTGCGGGTTTGTTTGGTTTTAAAATTGGTATGACACATTGAGTTTTCCAAGATTCTGGAATCAAAAGCTCTTTCCATAACATATTAAATATATTGAGCAATATGATTTGTGCATTCACATGTAATTTTTTAATTAATATGTAAGGTATATTGTCTAATCCTGGTGTGGAATCTCTTCTACTTTTCAAAGAAACTTGTAGTTCATCTAGAGTAAAATTGTTATTGAGAAAACTGTTTACATCATTTTCTATTGCATTTTCAAATAAATAAGTGAGTTTATCTTGATTTAACTGTGTTGAATCTGCTAAGTTACTTAAGAAACTAGGAACCCATTCATCATTCATATTTTTGTTTTGTATTTGACTACCTATTCTTTTAAATTTTTTAATATATTTCCAAATTCGTGAGACTGGTGTCATTCTATTAAAACTGCTACATAAATTATGCCAGGAAGTAGTACTTTGCTCTTTTAATATTCTTTTTTTATGGGCATCTAACTTTTTATATTTTATCCAATTTTCAATAGTAGACAAAGAGAAATATTCCTTTAATGCATCTTTTGATTTATTTACAGCATCAGTACAAATCTGATTCCACCATGGAACTGGTTTCCTAAAAAGGGACACCCCGGTCTTAGTATTTTGCTTAGGGATTGTTTTGTCTCTTAAATCGTTTAATATCGTTATAAAATCATTATACAAATTAATAGGGCTAGTGTTATTTAAAACAAGATTTGAAAAACAAGTTTCAGATAAAGAACAATATTTATTCCAGTCTGCTTTATTATAAATATATTTGTCTCTAATTACAGATGGCGCATCATACATGGATGGAAGAATATTTACCTCAAGTACTGTTGGCAGATGATAGCTACCCATGGGATCATCATGTACATACCAATTACACATATGGGCAATAGACGAACTGACAAGAGTAAGATCTATAGCTGAAGCTTGTCTATTAGGATATGGAACAGTTGTTGGCGAACCATCATTTAAAATGCACAAATCATATTGGTCTATTAAATTGTATAAACTTCTTCCTCTGCCATTATCACTGTGACAACCAAAAGCTATATGATGAGCATTAAAATCACCCATGATAACACATGGTTTAGGTATAGTATTTATAAGAGTTCTTAACTTGACTGTATCAACTCTATTATTGGGAGGGCAGTATACACAAAGTACACTCAAAGGACCAGATGATGTTTGTACTGAGATACATATGTTTTGAACCGACTCATGGAAATTGGTAGAAATAACAGAGTATTTTAGATTTTGTTTCACCAAAACACCTACACCATTATGAGAATTATCAGAATTTTTGCATATAAAATTATATTGGGGAAAATGTGGAATAATTGAAGTAGGTTTAAGCCATGTTTCATTCAGTAAGCAGATGTCGATGTTTTTATCTGATAATAAGTTTTGTAATAAGGCTTTCTTACTCTGTAAACTTTGTATATTGTACTGCAGTATATTTAAATAAGTATCCATTAAATTAAATTTGATAGAAATATTTCTTTTATTTTCTTAGTAGTAAGAGGACCATCTGTCATGTTGCCAAGGGCTACTAGAGATTTAACAATTGCATTGAGGATTATATCATTGTCAGCTATTTGTTTTACATTAAAATTATTGTCTTTTTTTATGGGTTGATTAGGCAAGCTGGGGAAAGATTTTTCATTAAGTGTTGGGGGTGTACTCACCACAGCGGCATATGATGATTGTAGAAACTTTTTTTTCTTATCTTCCATTTTTTGTTTTTTTATGGGACAATCTCTCGAAACGGCTAAGTGGTTGCCTCCGCAGTTGATGCATGTTATCTCTTCTACATCACAGTCTTTGTATGAATGTCGGCCAGCACAAGATGAACAATTTTGCTCACCTCTGCAAATCTTAGCTGAGTGATTAAATTTCAGGCATTTGTAACATTGTAAGAGGGGTGGAACATAATTATGCACTTGGTATCTGTAAAGTTGTATATATGCATACTGTGGTAAAGCAGTAGAGGCAAATGTAACTGTGATGGTGCCTAGTGGTACAAGATTTCCCTCCACTTTTCTCATGAACCTTTTAATTGAGATAACTTCAGCATCACAAGCAATGTTTTTGTAAATTTCTTCGTTAGATAAATCCTTCGGTACAAATCTTATGACTCCTATTTTCTCAGTCAAATAGGATGGAATAAATGCTTTCATTTTGTTTTTCAGTAAAAATTCTTCCATTTTTAAGAAGTTATTGGCAGCTGCTGCCTTCTTAAAACTGACTCCTATTTTATTGGCGTTGATCCTATGTACGCCTGTAATTCCTTTTACATTTTCTGTGAAAATTTTTGTCATAGTCATGGGGTTTTTATTGCCAATTTTTTCATTTTCTGTTGACTCAACAAAAACTACAAAGTCACTACTCCCATTTTCAAAAAATAATCTCTTATAATTTGGTTTAGTATAAGTTTTATACTTATTAATATCATCAGGATTGCCGCCAGAAGTACTTTCGTGTTTCCTCTTTTTCGTCTTCGCACCTGTTGAGTCCTCACCGTCGCTGTGGGGACTCATTTTGGACTCTATTCGAGCCCCAGAAAAGAAGTTGCTATATAATATGTATTTCCACACAGAACTGTAGAGAAAACAAATAAAATAAATTTTAGCAGAAATTAAATTGCCGCTTCATTTGACTTCCCGCCAAAAAGTCGAATGTCATGACAAGAAGCAGTGTTGCCTGCAAGGGTTGTACGGCATTTATTACAAACAATACATAAAGAGTCCTAAAAAGAAGAGTCCTCAGTCAAACGTTTGAGTTGATCAAGAAGGTTAGAATACCACTGGAGATATCACGTAGAACTATGGAGTGAAGACAGGTTTTTTTACATACATACATATGCTCTGACCCTCTCACACTTCATCTGAAATTGCCATGATGAACACAAAAAAATACCCAAACTAACGTGTGATGAGCCAAGATTTCGCAAGTCCATGGTTTTCGTGTCTGTTTTTTTATGGATTTTATTTACATATTACATATGCTCAATTTGAGAATCCTCTTTTGACTTCAGTATTTATTTTTATATAGAAAACCAAAAAATATATCAACCGTTCACTTTCCTGATTGTCGGTAGCTGTTATTTTAATAATTTAGCAACACTGATAGAACACTCATTTTGACACTACGGCCAAACTGTCAAAGATTTTCAAGCACTTCGCATTTTTAAATTAATTTAATGCTTAAATAAAAGTGTATTCTTGTAATTTAAACGATGTATTGTGTTGTGCAAAATTGCAGAAGTGTATGGATACCAAACTCAAACATTAAGTTACACGGGTAATTGCATTTTACGCTAATCACCGTATTTAACCATATTTATATTATTTTTAATGGGAGACGTAATAAAACATCAATAAATGATTATTATTAGTATTGTGTGGCTATTGATTAATGATATAACAGTTTATGTTGTACTTTTCGTACTATATTCATTTAGTTTTTACATGAACATTTGACCTAAGAAGGGTGACCATCATCTCACTGTATTTCAGATTATCTGAGTAAGGAAGGATACATAAGTATTATACTAATCATATGTTCCAAAGTCAATCATCTTATTACACTTATATGTGTTCGGTCCCCAAGCCTGCCCCAATGGGTTATTGATAAAGTAAAAATGCTGTAGAAAATGTGCTAATGAAAATCTATATTGTTATTGTTGCTAGGCTACAAACACCATAAAGTCAAAAGAGTTACTATATACCAAAAAGGTTGTTCAAACCTTAACAATATGAGTACCCACCATATATTGTGATTGTGCTAAGTTTATAAGTACCACAATCACAATGGGTACCTATTTTATGACGGGTGCGTATACCTCACTTTGCCCCCTGCACACTTCGACCCTAGGCAGGAGCCGAGCCGGCGCGGCGTTCGGCTCGCATACGTGCTCGCGCTGGTACCGCGCTGTGAGTTAGTGACAGTTAGACCGTCACGCAGAGAACGCGCATAAGCTCGAATGCCGGTTGGGTTATTTATACAAACAAATATAATTGGAGTGCCTGTTTGTAATATCAAAATAACACCTTTTCACTAAATCCATATGCAAGTAGATACTCGTACAATACATAGGTAACAAAAAAGCGGGTTGAAGCGGTTTGTTCCGGGTAATCTCCGAAACGGCTGGACCGATTTTGACGGGACTTCCACAGATAGCTGAAATATATTAGCTGATACATACTGCATATTTATATTTTTAAATTTTAAGTAATTTTGGAAATGGTTTCACTGGCTTGTTTCATTTTTTTTTACTTGTTTATGATGAGTGAGTTTGTAACGCGTATCAACATATGTGATGTGACTTAAATGGTTGTATCTTTTGATTGCGGTGACCTGGAAGCTTTATAAATTATTGATTCTTCTTCTTTCTTTAAAAATATGTTCCAGTAATAGCAATAACAAACACATTTAATAACAATACAATACAAAACCAGGTGTGATGTGATTAAGTCACGATGACATGACTATTCATTATCATCAAACAATCTATTTACTATTCTAATAAATTTTGTGGTAGCTTAACTTCCACTGAAATTGGGATCACCACTGTTGCACAAGAAATCAATAGCATCAGCGACAGAAGAACTGAGTGTCTGCGCTGCAAGACGTACATATATGTATTTATTTTTATACTATGATAGTTGACATGTCCACTTGTAACTTTTTGGACAATTTTAACCCTTCTTTCAATTGCACCATGTGAAGTTCTTTAATAAATTTAAATGACATTTCCGTCCGGCGTTGTAAATGTACCTATAATCAGACATTTCTAGTAAGCTTTAAAATATGCGTAGCATCTAATAACCAGTGTACATTGTTAATACATAAGTCTTGTAACGATCTTGACTGCGCTTTTGATATGTCATTTTGTACTGGTATGACATAAGAAACATTGACATTTCTAAGATCGCTCTCTCAGACTTGAGATCGATTTATTAATATGGGCCCGAAACCGTCAGTCCTAAACTTGAGATCCGATGTTGTCACCCTAAAGAGAGAAGCAACAAACACGTGACGTTATTCAAGGTCATATTTTTTTGCTTCAAAACATTGTTCGTGTTAAAACATCCAGTGTTATGTATAAAGTTCTTGGAGTTGATCAAACCATTTAAATTAATTTAGGGATGTGACATTCACCATAAAAAATCGATTATGAATTTATCGATAATTTTTTTAGCATGAAAAATCAATGTTTTTAAATATAATTGATTTTTCTTTAAAATTTGATCGATTTTTTTATATAAACCGATTTTTTCAATTTTTTTCAATAAATTCCAAAATAAACGCCAAAATATTGTATTCATCATAGTTTTATTAATTAAAAATAAAAATAGAAATAAAAAGTTTTAAAATTACCTACACAAATTAAAGTTTTGGAATTTATAATCAACATAACACCAAACTAAACTATTCTAATAAAAAAACTAGTATACCATAGGCAATGAGTTTAGAAAAAGCTTAGGTAAGCGTTTGGATAATATTCGGCTGCTGGCCTTAGTTGATATTGGCGCCAGTTTTCGAGAACAATCTCTCTGCTGGAGCCGAATAAGGCGGTACCAAAAGGTGCTTACACGCCAACTGTGTCAAATTGGGATAAGCTCCCTTATAGCTTCTCCAGGATTCTAATGCATCTTCTTTTAATGCTATTAGAGGCGCAGCTATGTACGAGTTTAATTCGGATGTGAGAACGGTTAATGTACCTAATAGTAATTCGACCTAATAGAAACTCGCGCTCCGGCTAGACTTAAATGTCGGGGTGTGGCAGTAAAACTCGATTTTAAAAAATCGATTATTAATCGATTATTTCCAATTTTAAAATCACTCACCAAACCGATTTATATTGTAAAAAATCGATTATTAATCGTTTTTAAAAAAATCTATTATTTTTTCACATCCCTAAATTAATTATGGGCCATGTTTGATACAATTTGTATAAATTCGTCTTCAAAAGATAACACAAACATGTGTCCTAATAATTATCACAGAATCCACTCTATTATTTTAATACATTAACATTAACATTTATTTGTAAGAACGATTGAACGTATGAAAAAATAAAAAAAATATAATAATAATCGATCTAAAAAATATTTGTATAGCGTAGTAAATTCCTTTAGAGGGGAATAATAATATTTGAGTTTGTTTGATCATGCTATAGGTCCTTTAGTATTATTTTTGTCCTTGTAACCCTCTTTGCTTGGCCGTTTGCAGCGCTGTTCATGCTGTCAAGAAAATGACATATATGAATGACTTGGACCAAGAAGGTTAGAATACCACTGGAGATATCACGTAGAACTATGGAGTGAAGACAGGTTTTTTTACATACATACATACATTTTGTCCCTCTCACACTTCATCTGAAATTGCCATGATAAACACAAAAAAATACCCAAACTAACGTGTGATGAGCCAAGATTTCGCAAGTCCATGGTTTTCGTGTCTGTTTTTTTATGGATTTTATTTACATATTACATATGCTCAATTTGAGAATCCTCTTTTGACTTCAGTATTTATTATTATATAGAAAACCAAAAAATATATCAACCGTTCACTTTCCTGATTGTCGGTAGCTGTTATTTTAATAATTTAGCAACACTGATAGAACACTCAATTTGACACTATGGCCAAACTGTCAAAGATTTTCAAGCACTTCGCATTTTTAAATTAGTTTAATGCTTAAATAAAAGTGTATTCTTGTAATTTAAACGATGTATTGTGTTGTGCAAAATTGCAGAAGTGTATGGATACCAAACTCAAACATTAAGTTACACGGGTATTGTATTTTACGCTAATCACCTTATTTAACCATATTTATATTATTTTTAATGGGAGACGTAATAAAACATCAATAAATGATTATTATTAGTATTCTGTGGCTATTGATTAATGATATAACAGTTTATGTTGTACTTTTCGTACTATATTCATTTAGTTTTTACATGAACATTTGACCTAAGAAGGGTGACCATCATCTCACTGTATTTCAGATTTTCTGAGTAAGGAAGGATACATAAGTATTATACTAATCATATGTTCCAAAGTCAATCATCTTATTACACTTATATGTGTTCGGTCCCCAAGCCTGCTCCAATGGGTTATTGATAAAGTAAAAATGCTGTAGAAAATGTGCTAATGAAAATCTATATTGTTATTGTTGCTAGGCTACAAACACCATAAAGTCAAAAGAGAAACTATATACCAAAAAGGTTGTTCAAGCCTTAACAATATGAGTACCCACCATGTATTGTGATTGTGCTAAGTTTATAAGTACCACAATCACAATGGGTACCTATTTTATGACGGGTGCGTATACCTCACTTTGCCCCCTGCACACTTCGACCCTAGGCAGGAGCCGAGCCGGCGCGGCGTTCGGCTCGCATACGTGCTCGCGCTGGTACCGCGCTGTGAGTTAGTGACAGTTAGACTGTCACGCGGAGAACGCGCGTAAGCTCGAATGCCGGTTGGGTTATTTATACAAACAAATAAAATTTGAGTGCCTGTTTGTAATATCAAAATAACACCTTTTCACTAAATCCATATGCAAGTAGATACTCGTACAATACATAGGTAACAAAAAAGCGGGTTGAAGCGGTTTGTTCCGGGTAATCTCCGAAACGGCTGGACCGATTTTGACGGGACTTCCACAGATAGCTGATACATACCGCATATTTATATTTTTAAATTTTAAGTAATTTTGGAAATGGTTTCACTGGCTTGTTTCATTTTTTTTTACTTGTTTATGATGAGTGAGTTTGTAACGCGTATCAACATATGTGATGTGACTTAAATGGTTGTATCTTTTGATTGCGGTGACCTGGAAGCTTTATACATTATTGATTCTTCTTCTTTCTTTAAAAATATGTTCCAGTAATAGCAATAACAAACACATTTAATAACAATACAATACAAAAAACAGGTGTGATTAAGATTAGAAAAGTCACGATGACATGACTATTCATTATCATCAAACAATCTATTTACTATTCTAATAAATTTTGTGGTAGCTTAACTTCCACTGAAATTGGGATCACCACTGTTGCATAAGAAATCAATAGCATCAGTGACAGAAGAACTGAGTGTCTGCGCTGCAAGACGTACATATATGTATTTATTTTTATACTATGATAGTTGACATTTTGGACAATTTTAACCCTTCTTTCAATTGCACCATGTGAAGTTCTTTAATAAATTTAAATGACATTTCCGTCCGGCGTTGTTAATGTACCTATAATCAGACATTTCTAGTAAGCTTTAAAATATGCGTAGCATCTAATAAGCAGTGTACATTGTTAACACATAAGTCTTGTAACGATCTTGACTGCGCTTTTGATATGTCATTTTGTACTGGTATGACATAAGAAACATTGACATTTCTAAGATCGCTCTCTCAGACTTGAGATCGATTTATTAATATGGGCCCGAAACCGTCAGTACTAAACTTGAGATCCGATGTTGTCACCCTAAAGAGAGAAGCAACAAACACGTGACGTTATTCAAGGTCATATTTTTTTGCTTCAAAACATTGTTCGTGTTAAAACATCCAGTGTTATGTATAAAGTTCTTGACTTGGACGAATGAACTAGTAAAGTAACGGATGGATTGACAGATAAAAGTTGTCATTTGTGTGTCAATTAGGGATGGACTAATGAAAAAAACTGTTAATAAATATTGTATCGATTGTATATTTAGTATCAATATTAATAGAGAAAATATATCAGGAGTTATCTAAAAGTATTATCAAAAAGTCAAATAGAAATGATGACAATTAGAAAAACCTAATAACGCCACAGAGATTCCATCATTATACAAACTTTTACAATACATAAAAATAAATAAATATAGACATTAGAGCCGTGGTGCGTTAAAAAAGTCAAATTTGATTCTTGTTTGATGTTACCTAAATATTTTTATTAGATTTCTAATATTATATTGAGGTTACAAATATTGAAAATTGCTATATCGAACGTTAGTTTTTGCTCTAGCCTACTATACTGTCATTGTCAATGTCATGCACGACTGCACGTTTCTTTCTGTCAGTTTCAATGGTGATGTGTGTTATTATTCTTGCCGAAAAATAAAAATAATTTCATACATAAGTAAGTTTGCTATTGCTTTAAATTTAATTGTAAAATTATTTCCGCATGCTATTTCTGTATAGTTTACTGTTATGGACGTCAAAAATCATATTAAACATTAATTACAAAACAGTTTATGTTTACTTTGTATTTATTCTTTACAGAATTATGACTAAGCTACTGGAATGGGTTTCAGTGGTTTCAGCGGTGTTCGCTGTATGGTACTCACTTATAGGTGGGTACATTAAACACCCATTGATTGAGAAAAACATGACGCTGATATTAATATCTCCTGTACTGTTTGTGATTATTTTTGGATTGTATGCCGTGTTAGTGGTTCTATACCGCGTATTAACGTTCAATAACTGTGAAGACGCGGCCAAAGAACTACAGAAGGAAATTGTGGAGGCCAAGAAAGACTTGCAAGAGAAAGGACTGAGGTGGTGAAATAGTTAGGTACCATTCCATTTACTGAATAAGTGCAAATTTTTATATTTGTATTAAGTATATTGTTAACCTTGTAATGTGTTTTTTTATTACACTCGTCCCAATTTTGCGAAAACTATTGGTAGATACATTCATTCTTTGAAGAGTAAGTAGTATTTAAGGTGAAGCATTATACATCATAGGTACTTACTATAATTATTAAAACATGTTATCTTTTTCCTTCCAAACAAATAGATATTTTAAGAAAGTTAGTGATTTCCTTTTTCAGACACAAGAGTTAGAAATGAAACAACTTTGAGTCAGTTTTGGTTTCTTTAATGTACCTAGTCTAATCAGTTAAAATGTATTTGCAATATTTACAATTTTGTCCAACTTAGTAAGTAACATTGCTCAGAAATGTTGTTAATCACAAAAATGTTTTTAAGGCTAAAGCGCCCATCTAGCCCGCGAAGTTCAAATTTTTTGAGTTCTTTTAGAAATTTTTCTAAATCTGACAATAATAAAAGACAAATTTTGTAATTCGCGAAAAAGACCGTGTGCAGTGCATTTATTAATATATCCAACTTACTCTAAAACATTTCAAGAACGACAGCTATCCAGATAATCTGGCAATCTTTGTATATTTAGTGATTTACTAGTATCATATCCACCGTGATAATATTTAGAGTAAAATAAATGTATTAATAAATGCACTGCACACGGTCTTTTTCGCGAATTACAAAATTTGTCTTTTATTATTGTCGGATTTTGAAAAATTTCTAAAAGAACTCAAAAAATTTGAACTTCGCGGGTTAGACAGGCGCCTTCACCTTAACCTCATGTTTTTAATCTGTATCACAATTAATAATATAATTAGAAACAATAACCTTATATTCTCAATACAAAAAAAAATGCATAGAAATAAATCTTGAATGAAGCAACACTTACAAAGAGTAGTTGAAAATAAATTACAAATTTTGTTTCCTGTTATAATGCATCTTATTATTACTATAATTAAAGCTGTTTCTTATCCATTATTTAGGTATGCAAAATATACAACCAGCAAAATATCACATACTTTTTACTATTGTTTATTTTTATATTTTTCAATGTGTTAAGTACCTAATTAAATTTAAGTACATAAATAGATATGTGGTGCAAAAAAATGGAGATAGGTTGGCTCCTTCATAATAAAGAAGGAAATCTCCTTTATAAGTAGGTACTGTGCTTTTCATTAGGTTAGTAATAATAAAACTCTGATAATCTGCAAGAGGGTTAAACATTTACCATAAATTTACAATTATAGTTCTTTGAAATTATTTATGTTTCAAGATTGTAAATGTATATTTTGGGAGGTGATAACAATTATTTTTCCAAAAGAAAAACGGCATTATTTTGTAACACACCTGTACACAGAAGTAGGTACCAATTTTATTTTGGCTGAAGCTATCATTAATAAGTAATAGTAGAGTTGCCTATGTGATTATATGTGAAACCACGTATTTTCCTAATAATGTTCGCGACTCCATGTTCCCCACTAGGTAGGTACAGCTACTTCAATAGCATACTTACTCGTAGTTTATAACTTTGAGGTTTAAATTTATTATGGCAATAATATAATGAACTTTATTCACACGCACTCTCGATACAGAGATATAGTCTAAATCTCGATATAATGTAGAAAACTTGTTAATTTTATATAATATTTTGCTAATTATGCATGTTCCCCTTTGATTAATTTGTTTAATCAAAGATTCCCTCATTCGCTAACTACTCTATCATTACAATTTATACAATATGAGTATCTAACTACTGGTTACGTGGAGAATCGATGGTAACAACTTCGACTCCATTTATTATCTAATGGATTTCGTTTATGAAATGGCATTTTGTGATATCACATCATTGATTGATTTTAGAAGGCAAACATTCAGGCGCCTGATCGATTTTTAAAGGCAAAGAAATTCATTTAACGGTGAAGAAAAAAATAATGGGTAAACCTGACCGTCTTTCAGTCCGGTTCGGTCCGGTCCGGTTGGTGGACTATGGTCTGAATATCCGTCGTATAAAGTCCGTCGACCTTTGTCTCACACTGATCCGATTAAATAGGGTACTTACATTTACATTATCAACGCAGTAAGTATAAACTTGATACCGCATTGCGACAGATAATTTAGGGATGTGCTAATTCTGTTGTCCAAAAATTTCAATAAACTAAATTTGCTAAAAATATTTCTATCTTGCTCATAACTGTATTAATATTAACGAACATAAAGAGGACGCTGATACATAGGTACCTATTTATTTTATTCATGTTTGGATTATGTATCTGCCCTCTCCGTTTCACAGTTTATTTTCTTGGGCTTGTTGAAGCCACTTAACACCCATAACGGTGTTGCATTTCAGATTAATAATTCATGTTACAAAGCTTTAGAAAGAAGATAAACTTTTCAAGATGATGCGGTTATGATCGAATTAAACTAAACCTCATAAACGAAATCCACTTTTATATAAATTGTATTCGTACTAGTTGTGGTGAGCCGTGCTTTTATTGTCAAAGTCGTTATTTATTGCCGTGCTCCGAGATATTATCGTGCATTATTATAATGGCGGTTTTACATGCTCCGGACACGCGACTCTTGATGTCATGCTATATTAACCGACTCTACAAAAATATTCTTCATTGAGCTGTATAATAATCTGCAATAGATCTTTATGAGCTTTACGAAAAAGCAACAAATATCGGGTTTAAACAAAGAAAAGAAAATACGAAAAATAGGTAGGTACGGTACCTACCTAATCTATTGCGTGCAATAGTTAAGTTTGAACTTAAAATCACAAGTTAGCGTGTCCGTCCACAGGCAACACAGGGCGTGCTCCGTCTAGTTAACCCTGCTAAAGTTTAGTAACTCTAATTCAATTCCTAATTCGGTGAACCTTCAATCAAATACGAATACAAAATATCATCGCAATTTTATTAATGTTACTTACCTATTATCTATTATTATTTATTGCACTATTCATTAAAACTAACTACATAGCTTGAATCCCGTTTCTACTAATATTTTATGTAATGAACCAAATAACTAAGGAATTAAAATTTAATCCATTAAAAATAAAGACTGATAGTATTTACGCACCTAACTCTACTAGGTAGGTACAAGATCCATAAAAAGGTAGGTACGATTTACGAAAATAAATCAACTAATATAGCCATCCCTTCAGATCAATAAAGTAAAACTAAATTAATAAACGACTTAAATGTGTTCTTCAGTAACTAGGTAAACCTATGTTGACATTCCCCTAGATAAAAAAAATATTGTACCTACCTATAGGTACGTAATTATTGATTTCAAGTGAGTACCTACACACCTGATATCTATGAAATTATTAGGTACTGGATATTAGTAGAAGCGAGCGCTTGGTGATATGAAATTTAAAGCTACAATTTCGAAATGTGTCTAGCTAAGTGAGATTTAAAGATAACATGCGAATAGAATTCGTGAGTCTACGCAATAAAATTTGATTTCAATTCATTGGCCGTTATTTTTTAAAATGTGCTTAATATTGTACAGATATTAAATATGGCGACTTTTTTATCGTAATATTACATTTAAAATTGTCAAATATTGTGGCACCATTACTATAATCAATAATTTACATACAATACAATGCAATATAAACTGTCATTAGCATACTCTCAATATAAGGACGTGTAAATAATATGGTACATTTCACACCAAACTTTGAAATAATACGAAACTTAAATCGCTACTTGGTTACATAAAATTGGTCCAAACATCCGTTAAGTGACCCATCTTTATGAACGGACTGATATAAGCTTTATGTAGTGCGAGGAAGATATAGATATTAATGTATTGGCGTTTAACGATTCAATAAATCCGATATCCTGTTCATTTCCTACCGTCATGTTTACAAGAGCCAAAATTCCATTCCAAATGCCAAGAATTTTCAATCACAGCTACATTTCATATGATAAGAATTGAATCATCAATTGGTTTTTCTATACGATCTGTGTTTCATACGAATCGCGCGACGGCTACGAAGAGCAGGGATATTCCGGTGTTCAGTTGGATGGAGGGGCCGTGGTGGGGGGCTGAGGAGTTGCCGGCGAGGATGAGCGCCCGGAGCCGCTGCCGCTCGCGGTACCTCGCGTCCTCGCCCGGCGGGTCCAGGCACTCGAACTCACAGCACCGTTCGCCGACGCGGAAATTTTTACAGAACTGCGAAATAGACAAATACAAAAAAAGGTTTTTAACTTTTGTACATCGTAGTATGTAACAGAAAGATAGAAGCACTATTTACAAAGATAACACACTCTTGACGATGTATTTGTTAATGTAGAGTTATAATTATTGATGAAAAACAGTATTGTAAAGCATTTTTGTTCCGACAAATGTGTTGTCAAGCCTTTGGAAATTTCAAAATTCTACAAATTCGGGGCTAAGTGAATTTCCGGCGTCCTGACCCACCGGTATCTAAGATCCAAGACACTGTTTGCGACTTCCACAGTTTATAGGGGCCCTGCCTTTATTGTAGGTAGATAGGTATAGTGGATACTAACATAAGGCGGATCACAGTAGATAGCTTTACACCACATCGGCTCGGAGTGGTAGCACACGCAGTGCGAGCACACCCCCGGCCCCGGCACGTACAGCAGCCCGTGTGGGACCGACTTGCCCTCCCAGTCCACGCATTCCTCCTCCACGCACGCTGCGGACGAACAGAGTTACCATAGTATTGCTTGGGCATCACGAAAATTTGATAATTCTCTACCACAGACCAATAAGACAAGCCACTGCTTACGTGAACTATTGTATGAGAATGCAATCGTCTTAAGTTGGTCAGGTATCGGGGAAGCTCGCGAATTTTGATGGGTTTTGTTCAAAGTGGAGCCGTGAATGTCAGACGCGGTCATACATATGCAGGGGTAAAGCATACACTCAATTCACTAACGATACGTCAAGGAGCCGGCCGCATGGTCTATTGACGAGACTAAGTGGCCGTCTACTTGACTTGGGTACTCTCAAAGGCTGCACTACACTAGGACATCGATATCTAGTCATTTTCTTAATATTCACCTGTGCAAATAGATAGTTTTATGGTGTCAATTATAAACTTTAAAATACCTATGTCTAAGGTAAAATTAAGGGTTACTTCCTCAACATTATACTTACCTATTACCTATATATAATTCTTACGAATTCCAACTAACTTGGAGCGCACTTGCGCTCGCCCTCTGTCCGGATGAAGTTGTTATGGCCACTCTGGCCAACAACATATAGTCATATCAAAAAAAAAAACCAACTAACTATTTGAAATTCGTAAGTAAATACACCTACTTCCCTTCTACTGTAAATAAAAAATGAATTAAACCTACCCTTAAGTTTTTGTAGTTCAACCCCGACCACGGCCACGAGGCCCTCGAAAAAATACAATTTCTCACGCACTCTGATTCTTTATGAAATATTGGAAGATAGAGATTCTGGCAATATGTGTTTTATTTCCCACGTTGCTTATATGGATGATTTTATTGAATCAAAAGATATGTTTATAGGTTCCTCAGTTTATTTCCACTTGGCGTGTTCTAATGGGAATTTTAATATGCATAGAGTCCGCCGGAATAGAATAACTTTTCTGACAACTCTATCCGAAAATGAGACCTGTGTAGGTATTGATCATATTCGCTATAACACAATGGTATGGCGAAGATTTTATCTCACTATGGGAAAAAGTTGACAGAAGCGCCTAGGTGTGAATATTAATTGTGTTAAACATAGTAAAAAAAACTTCATAAGTAGGTGCCTACTACGTGTCCATATTTCAAACAATGTAAAGTTCAATTTGACTTGTTTTTTAAACCGACTCCAAACATTGAGGTTCTCAATGGTACTCCATTTAAAGATATCACGTCTATGTTATAAGAATGTCGTTGGAGGTACCTACCTGAAAACTATACTGTACCTACTAGCGTTGCGTGATTAAAACTCATTAGATGATACATATTTTATTCCAATCGATCAAATATAAACAGCCGAGTGAATAACAGGAATCACGAACTTCGTTTAATATTCAATGACAATCGGTCGACCCACGCTGCCAGTGTGGGAATGTGCTGCTCTACCACGGTATACGCCAGTGTTGCCAGATCCAAAGGTTGTAATTATCGTAAGTCACCGTCAGAATGATCGTACAGCGCCATATTTTGGCTTCTTAACTCCAGTCAGTACCTCCCCCCCGGATAAAGGAAAAATAAGTCCGATTGAAAAATTACCGTACACCCCCATAATTATCGTACGGTCTGGCAACACTGGTACACGCTCGCTTGGACGCTAGACGCAAGCCGCCTTAACGTACAATATTCCAATGGTAGGTACATTGTTAATTCTTCGGGTGACCCATTAAAGCGCTGTTGTATAATTTTCCATACAATAGGTACATCAATATTTACCTCGAAGCTGATAGAGATCATCGTACAGTTGTTGAATTTATAAACTTTACCTAGCCTCTCTATTCATACTCGTATTATAATAAGATTAATTCCGTGATAGAAGCAGTGATAGCCGATTGGTTAAAGCACGCGTCTTGCGGGCACCAGGTCTTGGGTTCAAATCCCGGCTCGCGCCTCTGGATTTTTCGAAATCTATGTGCGAATCATAATTTCTATATGATTATCACTTGCTTACGGTAAAGGAAAACATCGTGAGGAAACCTGCATGTCTTAGAAGATCTAACCAATTTTCGGAAGACATGTGAAATCCGCCAACCCGCACTAAGCCAGCGTGGTGGATTATGGCCTGAATCCCCTCATGTTGAGGGGAGGCCCGTGCCCAGCAGTGGGACGTCAAAAGGGCTGAATTATTATTATTATTATTAATTCCGTGATGTAACTTAGCCCCTTGCTTCTTAAAAGTAACCATCAGTACAACTAGCTCAGACTATTTAATAAAACAGCTGTGTGATCGATAGGTAATCTTCCTTCACTTTCGAAGCGAGTATTTCATGTATCCAGCGGATCCAATAAAAACATGACGCTTACTACTATTCGATGTAAAAATAACAGACCCTAACTACATTATGAGCTAGCCTCGCTGGCAGAACCCCGACAATCTAGTTTTTCTTAGTCCGTAATAACGTTGAATTTAAATTTATTCACGTGACAGATACAATTTAGTGAGTCATTTTGTCTAGCGGCTAACGAAAATATTCAATACACTTGCTACGAAAATTGATGAAGTAATCGAAAAAAAAAAATTGAGGAAGTCGGTAGATAAGTTAAGATCCTATACAACATTTATTAAGATTATTTATAATTTCTAAATGATTTGGACTCAAGAATCAGTTAAATAAAGGACTTACCTTCTTATCGGACTTTAGGTAAGGCTATTTCTTAAAGAAGTGTTCTTTAGTTTTCAGTAAACAACTGCTGAAAAGGATTTTCAGCACGGGTTTGTAATTATCCTGTTTACGGACTTAGTAACTATTTTTTAAGAATAAGGGTGATGTACAGAATTGTAACAATTATAGAGGAATAAAACTCATGTCACACACAATGAAGGTATGGGAGAGAGTGATAGCGAGACGATTGAGAAGGGAGAGCGAGGTATCACGGAACCAATTTGGGTTTATGCCGGAACGTAGTACAACGGATGCCATATTTGCACTGAGACAACTGTGCGAAAAGTACAGGCTTGCTCACAAAAACCTGCATATGGTCTTCGTTGACCTGGAGAAAGCGTACGATAGGGTACCCCGTGAGGTTCTGTGGTGGGCTATGAAAGCGAAAGGAGTGCCTGGAAAATACCAGCAGATTATTCGAGCGATGTACTGTCATGCGAGTACCTACGTACGGTCTGCAGCCGGCCTAACCGACCAATTCAGTGTGGCTGTGGGTTTGCACCAGGGATCGGCTTTAAGCCCATACTTGTTTCTCCTGGTAATGGATGCACTGACATCAGACATACAGGATGAAGCACCCTGGTGTATGCTGTTCGCTGACGACATTGTTCTTGTTGGGGAAGATGGGCCTGAGGTACAGAGTAGATTGGTAAAATGGCAGGAGAAACTGGAGAACGTGGGGCTTAAGATCAGCCGGACCAAAACAGAGCAGATGTTCTGTGATTTTGGTGGCCTCTCCAGTTTTACTCCAGTTGCCCTAGATGGCGTATCCCTTCCAGTCTGCTCAGACTTCAGATACCTCGGCTCTATCTTGCAAAGCGACGGCGACATTGACCGGGAAGTAGCAAGCAGGATAAATGCTGGTTGGATGAAATGGCGACAGGTCTCAGGGATAACCTGCGACCGGCGAATGCCCCTTAAACTTAAGGGACAAATTTACAAGTCGGTTATAAGGCCTGTCGTATTGTATGGATCAGAATGCTGGGCTACAAAAGCGGTGGATGAAAGAAGAGTGCATGTAGCAGAGATGCGAATGTTGAGATGGATGTGTGGTGTAACAAGGATGGATAAAATTAGAAATGAGTATATAAGGGGAAGCCTGAAAGTAGCGCCGGTGACAGAGAAAATAAAGAGCGGAAGGTTAGCGTGGTATGGACATGTTATGCGAAGAGAGGATGATCATGTGGTCAAAAAGATGATGAGTATGAGAGTGAGCGGTAGTCGGGGTAGGGGACGTCCTAAAAAGACGTGGATGAACTGCGTGGAAGAGGGTATGACCGAAAAGGGAGTGAGTGTAGAGATGACGGATGATAGGCTTGAATGGAAGAAGAGAACGTGCTGCGCGGACCCCACCTAGTGTGGGATAAGGGCAAGGTGATGATGACGGACTTAGTAACTTTCCGCTTGTTACGGTGTGGTAAAAATATACCCACTAGCATACGCTCAAATTCACAGAAAAAAAACAATTGCTTTACAAAGCATTTTGCAGAACAAAAGTTTTGTAATTAATGTACTTAAATGTATTTTTATAAGTGGGTAACTGCCTATAAATTTGGCAGATATTGTCTAAGATTTAAATAACTGCCTAAATATTATTTTAGGTTGTACCTAAAGGTAGATTTGTGGTAGGCATGAGTAGGTATGTAAAACAACTGTAATGAAATGATTCAAACATAATAATGATCGCATTTAGAACTTTCGTGGGCGTATTTAGTGTCTGTCGTGCGTTCGCGTATTTCAATTCATAATAATTTTCTGTACAAGCAACAATATATCAACCACAACCAACTATTTTCAGCTCTATTTCGTAGGAGTAAAGGGGAAATTCTATTAAATATGTACGGCCCATTGACATAGAGTCGTTACAAATACAATTTCGATGTCGTAACATTCAAGTCACAATTTAGTCTGGACTCTGATTTTAAATTGGCTGTAGTTGTGTCGTATCGTGCGTCATACGAACATCTGTTCTACTATTCCACGTTCTGTTTAGGTATTCAATTGGTACCCACCCATTTGATATCTAGTTTATTTACCACTAGCTTTTACCTGCGTGAATTACTAAATAAATCCAGATCATAACAGTGCATACTGCATCCGACATGGCACACAGACGGACAATTGGAGTATTTCTGATATTGCCTTATAAAACTAAATGCATACCAGAAGGTAACGATTAGCTAACAATTCGGTTAGACTCTAACTCATTGGCTTAGCAGTTACTTTCAAAATTACGGATCTAATCCTCGTGTCCACCATATTCCAGTTAATCCCTGCCGTTCACAAATGGTAGTATTAGAAGGAAGCCCGGACATGATAAAACGACACGATCAAGTTAACAAATGGGGATCGCTGTAATATGTTCCATCCATCCTTTCGCAAAATTGTTTAGAGTCAAGTGGTCTAATGGCAGTGCTTATTTTGTAAAAGAAGATTGTAGACATGTCGCAGCCAAATAGCTTAATTCGCCGTTCAATTAACAGCCTAGGCACTTTACTAAACAGCGCCGTTCAACTAACGGCCTAAATGATATTCAGCCGTATAGTCTATTACAACATTTAATAAATTGGCTGGCTAATGCTTAGGCAACTGGTTGACATTTAAGTACTACAAAACTTTTTCAAAATACTACCCAAGCAGAACGACCTGGATGGGTTTAGGTTAGGGTTATTTTTTTTATGACCCCACAGAATCCCCACCCGGCAAATAGATTCGGTGGATCTAAAAAAAATCGTAAAAAACCTAAGTACCTAATAAAATGATTCCGTCAAAGTTGTTTTTTTCCGACGCCATATTGACCAAAGAGAATATAGAATATAGAGATATTGACAGTTTGGTGAGTTTCGGCGCTAGGTGGCAGAAAGTAGAACTAAATTGAAATGAACAGGCTAGGCAGGTAATTAAACGGCTAGGCAAGTAGTTAAACGTCATCGATCCAAGTCATTTGCCTAGCTGTTTGATCAAATGGCTGAATATCATTCAGGCCACTAGTTGAACGGCGCCGTTTAGTTAAGTGGCTAGGCTGTTAATTGAACGGCGAATTAAGCTAGTTGGCGGCGACAGACACACCACGACCAACGCCCCTATGGGGAGGTAGAGGTCAACTGCACCGAAATTTGGGTACATTTCATTGATGGTATTTTTCGTCCCTATGTAATAGAGGGCGAGCTTTTTCCTATAATACCGGGCATATTCCCCCTTAATGCGAGGAGGACACACATAGACCGACACACAGACTATTTTACATCTCCATGCACATACTATTTTCGTTCTCGCCACCGGCTGCTTCTGGATTAAAATCAGTGAACACACTTATGTCACAAATACAGAATAAAGTTAGCCTCAGTTAGCACGTTTGAGGCCGTGAAATGAATTGCCTGTGGCTTTCTAGACTTTGAAGTTAAATAATTCGGCTCCAGATAGGTATAGGTACAGATTTTTCAGATTTTCTCTCGCCCTAACAACAGTGTGGGCGGTTAGTAGCCACAAATATTTACAAAACGCCGGTGGCACCATCTATCAGTCACCGGTGTCACTCAATGTCGCTTGATACGACACATTTTACGAGCACTATGCTCATCTTATTGCCGTGCCTTATGTTTTCCTTCCAAACGACTATACATTTGGCCGAATATGCCGTTTTCTGTGTTTATTCTAAGTGATACTGAAACCAAGAGAATAAATAGGATGTAAATATGATTAGCAAGAATTGTATAGCCAGAAAAATATAGAAATTATACTGCTAGTTGCTGTGTGAAGTGACGTGCTAGTAATCTGACAAATAATCTGGCACGCAATTCCAAAATATGGACCACAGCCCTTCTATGTTGCTCAATTACTTTGATGTTGCGACTAGACGAGGCCTCGGTACGGTTTCCTGTGTAAGATCAACCGAGTAGCAAGTTACGTGTCAGATTACGGTCACGTTCTTACGTTGTAAGTATTATATTTTTGAAATAAAACTATTTTTACGGATTATATCGCGTTTATTTATTTACTTTTTATGTTCCCGAAGTTTCGGTTGCTTTACAGCAACCGTGGTCACGGGGGGACTGAGGTGTTAGACGTCCTGATGTCATAGTTAAAAACTGGGTACCCTCAAAATTTAGTTGGTGTTTGCGGTCCGATCCACGCAGAAAGTGCTCACTGTGTCTCGAGGTCTTGCAATGGTACACTTGGTTTTGGATTTAATTATATTAATTACTGGATCCCAAGTTGGTGGTAGCACCCAGCCATCTTCCCTATTGAAATTAGGATGTTTTTTAATTTCAATGGCCTCACGTATCATCCTTGGTCGGAATCCGTGTTCTTTTGCGAGGATCTGTGGTTTATCAAATCTGATATAATGGCGGGTGCGGTCCTGTACATGTTCACAGATTGCAGACTTCGTGGAGCGCCGGTGTTTCACGTCAGCTATGTGTTCTTTTACGCGGGTTTTACTGATCTTTTAGTTTGCCCTATGTAATCCGTAAAAATAGTTTTATTTCAATGTGTAGTATTCGCGTAAATATAAGAAAACAATATATTATATTTTTGTTATGCCGTTATGACTAAACTATAACAAGCTAAGTATATTACAAATTACAACATGAGAAGGAAAACCTTGTCTTGCAAGAAACTGACTTGAATAAAACAGGTGTAATTTTAAACGACTGCTCCAAAAGATATATTCCTGCACAAATTATTTGGCGACGCTCAATTTAACAATATAAACGAGATTCCAAAAGGATGAACCCGTATAATTATAACGAAGCCCGCTAAACGTGGCATTTCGCTGAATGAAGTCGGAACATTTGGACCGAGAGGATTCGGCAAATTGTTTTCACAATATGGTAGCCGTCAAGGAAGATAAGAAAACGGCTATGACTAAATGTTTATTATGCTAAAGAGCTCTGAAATACTTACATAAATATTTTTTATGTTAATTTATACATAATAAGTAAGCTCACATGTATACGAAAAAATAAACAGTTTCCGTATCAGTTTTAAGGGAGGAATCTAGTTTTTACAACTTTAATCCAACTTTATAACTTCAACATTTGAGCCATACCGTCCATTTTATTGTATGAATATTCTATTTGTGCTTTAGACAAAAAAAACTGTTTCGTGAACTAAATTAGTATTTATTGTTTAAAAATTCAGTAACAAAACATTTAATGACCATCATGTTTAGTGTAACAGAATTTGCTTGGACGTTTTATTTGCGTGTCTGTTGCAAGTGCAAGCGCACTGATCGACAACACTAACTAGACAGACAAAATGAATCAGTTCATTGCGTCTGCGCAATATGAATAAATAGCTTATTATTTTGAACTAGCTGAGCCTGCGACTTCGTCCGCGTGGAATTTAATTTAACAAAAAAGCCCGCTCCCGCGTTCTGAGCCCGCGCGTTAGAACCCATTTTTTTTTATTTTGTTTTTCTAAAATAAAAGTAGCCTAAGTTACTGCTTATAACATCAGCTATCTACCAGTGAAAGTCCCGTCAAAATCGGTCCAGCCGTTTCGGAAATACTCTTTGGTTTCATGTGTTTTTATTTTTTTACGCGGAACCCTAATTGTTTTTCTAAAATTAAAGTAGCCTAAGTTACTCCCTATTACATCAGCTATCTGCCAGTGAAAGTCCCGTCAAAATCGGTCTAGCCGTTTCGGAGATTACCCGGAACAAACACACAGACAGACAAAAATTTTTTAAATCGCGTTTTTGCTATAGGTGTCGTATGTACTTTCATATGCATTTAGTGAAAAGGTGTTATATTGATATTACAAACAGACACTCCAATTTTAACTATTTGTATAGATTTCATATTGCCTGTAAAGTGCGGAGTGCGCGCAAAATCACGGGGAACAGGTGCCAAGTGTTATTAACTAAGGACGTCAGAAAATACACGCAGATTAAATCAAGTGCAATTATATTAAAATATTTTTAAATTCTATGACAGCTTGCAGAGTTCTGTTGGATGCTCCAAGTTCATATAGTATAATGATCGCTGCAAAATCATGATAGAGACGACAACGAACTACAATTTTTAACCAAACTCGATATTGTATAATGTATGTATATTTCGATATTATTATAATGTGTGCTTTTCCTCAAGGATACGTTTTTGTGGTAGAGCCGGAAGCCCAACTCTACCTTCCTCGCTCTCTATCCCCATCTCCTTCAGGTCGGCAAGGTGCGAGCCATGCCATTAGTATTACAAGCATCTAAGGCTATGGTAACTGCTTAAGATTAGGTAGGTTGTACGTTTGTTTACCGACGGACTTAGTAACATTGCATAAAAAAGGATAAACTTATTAATGTTCTCTACCAACAGCCACCATCAGGAATAAGCTGCAAGCTCTCGCTTCACGGTGATTGCACAGTTTACGACGCCTACATGACATGATAACAGGATTTTCTTGAACTAGAGTTAATTGGGTAGAGTTATAATGTATACTAATAGAGTACCTAAGTATCTATATAATAGAGTACATTTGACACCACAAAAAATAATATTGTCCCGAAGTAGAGTAAGTAGATTACACTGGGTTTTAGATAATGTATCAAAAGAATCAGGAGCCATGGTTTTTATATCCCTGCAAATCTCATACGCTACGCTCTCCGCCCAGGGGAACATTAAGGCTCAATGTTGCTTGCTTCGCAACCCTGCGAATCTAAAAATAGCTCTATAGCAACATCACAAAGTGGAACGATGTTAAATTTTGTTTTTTCTTCGTCTTCATTTGGCCATACATAATATAAAATGTTTCAGAGTTCGGGCATTTAATATTTATGGGCTCTGTTGCCTTTGAAACGCTCTATGGGCAATGCGAACAAGTTCATGCTGAAAAAGTTGCTAGGGTAACAATAACAAACAAGGGATGTTACTTTGTTATCACTTAACAGGTCCTTTATGCTGCCTCAGGCATCACTCAGGATAGGTGTATGTTTAAGACCCGTTTTAATAAATCTATCTCAAGTCTAAGAGCAGTATTGAGTACGCTTTTGAGTGATAATTTTCTACTGGTATGACACAAGCACGTAATTTCCAAGATCAGTCGCGATAGGCCTTAAATCTTCAGAGTATATATCTATACAAATAAATAAAATTGGAGTGTCTGTTTGTAATATCAAAATAACACCTTTTCACTAAATGCATATGAAAGTACATACGACACCTATAGCAAAAACGCGATTTAAAAAAAAATTGTTTGTCTGTCTGTCTGTGTGTTTGTTCCGGGTAATCTCCGAAACGGCTGGACCGATTTTGACGGGACTTTCACTGGCAGATAGCTGATGTTATAAGGAGTAACTTAGGCTACTTTTATTTTAGAAAAACTATTAGGGTTCCGCGTAAAAAAATAAAAACACATGACATAAAGAGTATCTCCGAAACGGGTGGACCGATTTTGACGGGACTTTCACTGGTAGATAGCTGATGTTATAAGCAGTAACTTAGGCTACTTTTATTTTAGAAATCCAACATTTTAAAAAATGGGTCCTGTCGCGCGGGCTCAGAACGCGGGAGTGGGCTTTTTTGGTATGTTAAATTCCACGCGGACGAAGTCGCGGGCTCAGCTAGTTTTAAACTATAATTGTGCTAACTTTGTACATTCTGTTCGTGTTAATATAATAATTTAATAATAATAATAACTAATTATTACCTCTAGTCGTGTGCCTGAAGGGTTTTTCCATATTTCTAACTTCAAATAAAAATTTCGAACCTCCACACAAACACAAACACCCTTATGGGATGAATTTTCTAACATATTTTCTTGTTGCTCACCGCCGTCATCTTAGCAACTCCTGTGCAAAGTTTCATGCCTCTAGACTCATCGGTTTAGGTTGTGTGTTAACTGTCAGTCAGTTCTTAGAAGATGTTATTTTGTACTAGAACATACAAAACACGTTGAGATTTCGACACCCATCGGAATTGATTCAAATAAACTGTTTTATCATTTGCCCTGAGACATTAATATACACATGAAATAATATATGTGAGACCTATCAATCCTATCATCCTATAAGAATCGTCCTACTAATATTATAATTGCGAAAGTTTGTGAGTGTGGATGTATATATGTATGTATGTATGTTTGTTACTCCTTCACGCAAAAACTACTGAACGGATTTGGATGAAATTTGGAACACAGATAGATTATAACCGGGATTAACATATAGGATACTTTTTAACCCAATAATCCAATACTAAGCGGATGAAGTCGCGGGGCACAGCTAGTTCTACTATATAACTATGACTACATTTTCACGTGTGAAGGCACCAGCTTCGAGCGCTATGAACCGCCTGTCCGTGGCTAATCAACCGTAATGTTTATCTATGGGAACTGAACACGTGGTTCAACGGGTTATAATATGATCGCTAGGTTAAAATTGCTATGTTGAGGTAATGTCATGTACGTAGAGCACTTATCATTTCGATGGGTATCATATAAAGTAGTTTTTGTTTCGAGTCGGAAAGCAGATTTTTTTAGAGAAAGTCCTCTTATCTATGATTGACGCAGTCATCCGTGTGAGAGGATTATGTCTCTTTCGCTCCTACTACTTGCCCATATCTAAATATACCTACCGTCCCCAACCCAACCGTCCCCCGTGGACACCCTAGTAAAAAGGGATACATATAGTTTCTCAGGAGTTTCTCACTCGGCTCGTTTGTGCAGCAGTGTTCCTTCCTGTTGGAATAATGTTGCTTCATGCAGTCACGAAGTACAGATTGACTAAAATTCCATGGCCATAAGTATCTTCAGTATGTATTCATCAGTGAATTGGTGGTATTACTCATCTCACCTACCAGTGATGCCTTCAACTAGTTTTAACGTAATCTAAATAAAACATTCAGACAGCAATCGGTTACATTTACATTGCAAATGTGTCGCGTGAGCTATAATCAGTGCGACAATCAGACAAGGCCAGGGAGGGCCGGGGGGAGGTTACAAGATCAAGGCTATCGTCTTGATAACATCTAGGATCAGTTCAGGACATAACCGTGATGGATCGCAACTTATCTGTAGCCTGTAGCAGTACCATGATGACCCAAGGTTTCTAGAATAATAAATTCGCATTTCAAAGGATAATCTTAATTGAGCTGCTTACACAATATGAAGTCAGATATAATGCTAAAAATAAAGTAAATTAAAAATCCAACTTTAAGACAAAAATCTCATTAGGACATAATATAATTAAAATTTTATCCTTCTCATTCCGGAAATGCTCATTTCTGAGAACCGCTTATCTTAAACTTTTCACGGCTTCTAACTTAAAAAAACATTACTAAAGAAAATCTACTAACTGACTCACATACAACGCACCGCCTAAACCAGTGGGCTTAGAAGCATGAAATTTTGCACAAGAGTTTCTTATATAACGTAATTGAGCACTAAAAGCACTGTGCTACTCTAATTAATTAATACATTTCCTAATTTCTGTTACAATAGCCTAGCGAAACCCCGGCGATACATCTATATAATGGATGTTCAATCTTAGTTAAAACATTTTGCTGTACCTACCTATGAAGCACTCATCCCTACGCTACGCTCTTCGTGTCCGTAAATCATCTGCTCTAATACCTTTCCAGCTCGGGCTGTCAGCCGCGGATCCCGCCGGCGCGGCACCCACTTACACTTACGCACTTACATTTTGTAAGTGATTTTCGCTTGTCACGCTTTCAACATGCCCTTGATGAGTAAAGGTCGCGGCGAACCGTTAAATAAATATTTAAAAATATATTATGATATAAAATATAATAATAATGTATTTAGGTTTGTTTTGTGTATTCGTTAAGTATTAAAACAAATGAATACTAACATTATTTTTGAAAACCGCAAGACAAACACACCTGGTATTATTTTTTCCTGTATATTCTTATTTCATAGGTATTTACTATTTATATATCCAAACATTTATTGTACCTATATTTTAATCTATTCTTATATTTCATATATTCTTTATTCTAATAATAATTATATGCATACTTTTAAGTTCATCTATATGCGAAAGCGTCATCATTTGGTGAGCCAGTTATGTATGAATATACGATTAAGGAGACTTTGCCTGAAAGTCAGCACTGGAGGATACCTATTCCCCTGCAGCATATGGTAAAACAAACGTTATTTCAAGAAGCGCCTCGAAAAATAAGCAAAAGCTTCCATTTTAATCTGGAGAAGCTTAAAAAAGTCACGTGAAACATGAATTCATCACGATTCTCGACGTTATTAGCCCCATCCGCGTCAGAATTCTGGACCATTAATCATAATGATAATTAATTTTCCCATCAACCCTCAAGACTCCATCCCTTTGAGCGTGCCGCCGTTATCGTCCAACTATGAATGACGTTGATTTCACATGGGTGTCATTCCCTTTTTTAACACAAAACTACTAATATTATATTTCCATACTTATTATGTTACTCAATAGGGGTGAAAAAGGACGAAGAATACTTAAATAACATTTGAAATTCAACTTAAGAAACTATTAATAATTCTTATATTTTTCAAATTGTTCAACACACTTACATAGACAACTGTACATTCTACCTATCAGTTACGTACATACATACTACACTGTGTAATCAATCACAGTAAACGATTATTAAAGTGATTTTCACATCTTCAATCCATATGACAAATGCTGGTAGCTCGAGCGAGCTGTCAGCGAGTAACTTTAAGCCCGATTTACACTATCAATCTTGAAGCATATCGTTCTAACTTTGTCCTAGGACACAAAACCAAGTTGAAGCCCGCAGACCACATATTACAAACTTTTCCAAGTTTGGGACCATACAGCTGATGTATGTATCCAAGGAAATTGTAATAATAAGAGATCTACCATCTTTCTTCTACAATTGAATTAGAAGGATGGAAGCTGTAGTTTCCGACACGGAAACTTTCCGTCGATTGAAAATAACCTCCTAGAACAACAAACAAACCGGTTTAAATTTGTCCCAGTCATGCACAGCTATCATATCCACCGAAGTTTCCCTAAACTGTTCCGAACCGAATATGATTAATAGCTCTGAAACTCTTCCTCGAACTATCAAACACACATAAAGACATACCGTGTGGATATAATCGACATTCTTTTATAGGCGAGATGAGCACACGGTAGTTAGGCTAAGTTCAGATCTTGTTACTGGATCGTTAACGTGAGGTGATTAAGAATTATGGTTTTGGTTATAAGTAGATGTTCCAAATATGTTTAACTGTTTCTAATATGTTTCTGAGTATCCCTTCAGTAATTTCGGACCTGGCTATGTTGATAAGTCACGTTGAGGCGTAGTAATGCTACGAAAATGTCGTAGGCTTACTACGTTAAAAGCGTAGTCCTGCTACGACTTTTTTGTAGTCCTGTTACGATATTACGTAGTCCTACTACGAATATTTCATAATCCGGCTACGAATACTTCGTAGTAGGTGCTGTAAGGAGCATTTTTAAATCGGTTATAGTCTTGCTACCGAAGTTGCCTAGTGTTACTGCAAAAATTTCACAGTAGTACGTTTCTTTGGTAAGTGACTGGGAATCCAATCTAGAGGTTAGAGGAGTATAGGTTCATTACGACTGCAATAACCAAATACGATTACTTTTATAGGGAAGGTTGGTAGCAGTTTGATTAATAATGGAACTCCCATCCCCGAAATTTCATGACTCTACTGCCCCCGCAGTGAGCACAGATCGAAGCCCTTCACGTCAGATTATGTAGGTAATTACTTGAAAGAAAAGCCGATGGATAATCTAATGTTCATTTCGAAGGACAGGGTCACTTATGTTATGTCAACTTGGTAATTTAATGATAACGGTCCATGTAAAAATCGTGAGAAAACCTGCATGTCTTACCTGGGCAAATTACGAAAAGGCCATTTCCGTTTACCCTGACGGGAATCGAACCCGCAACCACTCAGTGCGCTGAGTCGAGCGGCCTACGCTCGCACCACTACGTCAAGCGGTCGTCGTAGCCAGGCCCGATTCCCCTCGCTTGTAGTCGAGATAATGTATATTTTTTATAAGCTAAACTCTACCCTAAACTTGTTGAAAGGATCATGTATGTCAAACATCAAGTAATTCGTGATGAGTTAGTATTTCACATACAGATTAAGTGGGTATATAAATGCACTACATACATAACTGAAGTTTTGTGAGCCGCTTGAGCCACGGAAATGTAAAAACCTGTTTACTGTCGGCCCACATAAAACTGAAACGCCGTACTGAAATCAACTTCCGCCGTCGGGAATCGATTCTGGTAGTGTCATAACATGGTACAATGGTACATCCTACTAATATTATAAATGCGAAAGTTTGTGAGTGTGGATGTATGTATGTATGTATGTATGTATGTTTGTTACTCCTTCACGCAAAAACTACTGAACGGATTTGGATGAAATTTGGAATACAGATAGATTATAACCGGGATTAACATATAGGATACTTTTTAACCCAATAATCCAATACTACGCGGATGAAGTCGCGGGGCATAGCTAGTATTATATAAGTTACTTTATAATACACGGCTATTTATTGTGGGGAAGACATCGGAAAGTAAACCTGATTTTAAAAACAACAACTTTTAATACAAAAATACACTTAAAATGTTAAATGAAATATTATGACAGCTCCAAATTGGGTAATAGCGCGTGAAGGAATATTTTATTTCAAGGTTCTGCAGGGGGATATAAATTAGTTCTGTGCGATTGGCTTCAATAAATCTTAACTGCGCTATTAGTATTTATTTATTTATAGTTTGTAATCCAATAAACTGTCATATGCAAATTCAATTACATACTGCGCTTGTAAATATGTACCTACAATAAACTGTGAACTCGTATATTTAATTAGGAAGAAAATAAGATTTTATTCATTGGGATTCTTTCGCGTAATGTATATAGGTTTTTGGTTAGCTCTATTAATAAAAAAATTTAAATATATATTATTTATTTCATGGAAAGGAAGTTGAAATTTAATTAAATATAAATATGTTGAATATTTTTTTTGCCAATAAAGCATTCGAAACTGCTTCTGGCGTTTAGGTTAAATTATAATATCACACACAATATATTTTCAGCATCAGGAGTTTTTTTAACCGACTTCCATAAAGGAGGATGTTACTATGTTCGTCTTTATATTATTTAAATCTTATAATTTTGGTATCAATAAAATCTTTCTCACAACGTTTAACAGATAATAGATGTTTACACTCTAATACTGTATCAGTGGTAGAGCCAAGCAGTTCCTTATTGACTACAGCTCATATACGGACTGACTCAACCAGGGTAATACCACCCTCACACAGAAGATCAGTGTAAAGTATCGTTTATAGCTGTGTTTTGTACGAGGAGTGAGACAGCGGGAAGCCGACTCCCTAACCCCCCTCTATCCCATTCTCCTTGAGGTCGGAAACGTGCGAGATATATATTTGGTATTGATAGCATCTATAAGCGACAGTAACTGCTTATCATCAGGCGGGTCGTGAGTATGTTTTCCGTATTTTTTATATAAAAACATGTACGTTATTTTACGCAAAAACGGAACGTCATAATTTGACGTTTACCCTACATTTTTATTAACCCCCGACGAAAAAAGAGGGGTGTTATAAGTTTAACATGTGTATCTGTGTGTCTGTGTATCTGTGTATCTGTGTATCTGTATATCTGTGTATCTGTGTATCTGTGTATCTGTGTGTCTGTCTGTGGCAACGTAGCGCCCAAGCTGATGAACCGATTTCAATTTTGTTTCTTTTGTTAGATTAGGTATTCTAGGTATTAGGTATTCTGATCGAGAGTGTTCTTAGCTATGTTTCATTAAAATCGGTTCAGCCGTTTGAAGATCATCAGCTCTTTTGTAGGTAAAAAAGCCACATTCGCGGCCAAAACGAACTTCCACGGCTCGAATCCGGTCGAAATTTGGGCTCATTGGAATAATATCTTTGCATCACTTGAGAACGGCCGAAACGATTTCGCTTTATTATAGTTTTAAATGATCGTAATAGTCTGAACTGGCTTTTTACAATATTATAAATTTGAAAAAATTCCCGGATTCTGGAAAAAATGATATTTTATCAATTTTTATATGAAATTTGTGTATGAACTAAAGACGTTCCATAAGTCAAGTTTCAAATGATGGATACGCGCATGCGTTAAATTTAGTTTGTTTTGTTAATGGTCATGGAATATTACGCAATAATAATTCTAGAGGGCGCTACTCCGCCATTGAGAAAAAATACAAAAAAAAACATATATAATTTAGAATAATTTAAGCGTTATTGAAAATTCTTCCCCTGGGCTGCTCCCGTCCACCTCAACCAGAGTTATTACATCAAAATGAATCATAATTGATAATCTTTTACTAGGAATTAAACCTCCGTGGCATCAATATTTAGATTCGTTGTCTATTCTAATGTTAATGATTATAATGTCATAACAAGATAATGTCTCATACTTTTACACAGATTTTCTGTTGATTATTGTACATTGCATTCGTTATTATAGATTATAAATGAGGAAGCCAAAACGAATGATGTAAATGGCGCTTTCATAATCTGATATCAAACCTAGTTGTACCAGATGAATTTGCGCGACGAGCTATGGATACTTAGATAGATACTTACTTATTTGGAAGAACTAGGTAAAGTACGAGTATACATTTGATGAAAAGGTCGTCGCATCGGGGGTTTTTAAATTTTCAATTTAGAGTTATTAAATCCTAATAACAGTATTCTCGTATAATAAATTTTAATGACTTCAAGAGTAACAATAAAGAAGCCTCAAAAATATTTAATAAATACTATTTATTAAACGTTGCGCAAAAGATTAATGATGCCTATTAAAAATATTGATTGATAGAGGTAAACTCTACATTTTGAATGGACAATATTGTGTTTCATTAAACACCGCGTCGTCGGGGGCAGGATCCCGCAATCAATTACTATTTTCATGGAACAGACTAGGATTTAGACACGAAGTTATTGAAAAAATATTTTGATAAAAAAACTTAAACCGACTTCAACAAAACCTGGGTGCAATAAATAGCTAGAAATAAGTAGGCACCTTATAATATACTTCATTTGTAGTCGGTACCAATGCTACTTGCATAGTAGGGGTAGGTACAAAAGAAGTAGTCGGTGAAAATACAAAAAAAAACACTCTCAGACGAAGATACAATCTCCTCCTTTTTTTTAAGTCGGTTAAAAAGCTAGCCTTGTCTATCAAACCTCCTTATTCCATTTTATATTAATCTTTTTTCTTATAATTAGCACAGAAAACATCACACCAAAGCAATTATTATTTATTTACACAGTTCACACTATGTTTTATAACATTTTACTGTATAAGTAGTGGTAATTGCGATACACACCTCACTAAGCTAACATTCTAATTTGAGAGACTTAACTAGTTTGGTAATATTTAATTACTATAGTACCTGTTATTTTCTAGTGGTTGCTAGGGACAATGGTGTTGCCTGCTCACATTGAGTTGTGGTTTCTGTACTACCTACCTACAAGATATTTTTTTATGGAAAAGAGCAACCATTTTGTTTCTTGCCTTCTCAGTGGAAGCATTAATCCAAACTAGCGGATAATTCTGGCTATTCATAAGTGCTTAGTTGGCCGACATGAATAAAAATATTTTAATTATTTGTGTATATTAGTCCGCTTTGAAACATTAATTTAACCCGTGTGTCGTTTATACATACGGGTGTACGTCGAATAATAGATTATCGATTGTATCTCGCCAAATTTTCGCTTACTAGGTGACTCAATTTGTTACGTTTATAATATAGGAAGACAAAATATATGAAACTATTTTCCTGTGTTGAGGTTTGACGTCATTGCTAAATGGGCAGCGTGAAAATAAACTTGGAGAAAATTATATTTCGAAACATCCACACTAAAATAGTTCTAGGAAATTAAATTCAAATATAATATTATCTATAATTAATAGTCATTTAACTTATATGATGTGAGCATTTAGAGCTGAAAATGAATCCTATTAATTTATGAAATTCTAGTATGGTGACTTTATAGGTTTATTTTATTAGACTTTATATTATTAGAAGTCACAGTACCCCTTCCAAGCTAATTAACCACAAGCATTTTCTCGTGCTACAAGTGGAACTAACCCAGGGCCATATAGTTATTAGGGAGGCCCTTCTAATAACTAGTCTATTGACGCATAGACAAGATTCTAACCAAGTAGGTACGTCTCCTCTCTGTAGAGGGTAGTTAAGTTAACACCTCTCTGGTTAAAGATTGTCGAGTTCCACGATAATAACCCTAATTGTTTTATTGGCATTCTATTTTCAAATAATTTTATTTTTAAATGGCTTTCGTACTTTTTTATGCAATGTGTTATTTATAAGGTTCCACCATTAAAACCTCTTTGGGTTCCGCTTTCAAATTCAGTTGAGTTTTTAATGTAATCATCGTGATTCCCGCATCAAGCCTTCGTTCACGTTTTCAATTTGCAAAGTTGAACGGAGTGCATTTATTATGCAGACAGCTCTGGTACCGCTAGTAATTCCTTCACTTGTGCCCGACTAATACCGGAACGGCGAAAGAAAATGGTTTAACATCGCCTTGTATAATTACCATAGCATTATTTGTTGTGTTTCATATTACCATAGAGATTTAACACATGGGATTTTTAAAAAGGTTACATTAATTAGTGTTTAGCGATGTTTGTTAGGTGTACCCTCGTCTTGTCACGCAAACGTTGTCACGTTCTCATTGACACTTTTCAAAAGTGACTTGTATAGTTTTGGAGTTGAATTAGTAACTAACACACATGGTTTAATATTTTTGAATTTGTTTACCCTAAGAAATTTGTGTCTTAAATACTCAGTTACATGAAATAGAGTAGATAAATATTGATGTAGGTACTTGCATCTTACAGCAACTTTAAACTATAACCGTATATGATACCAACATAGATTCCTACTTATCTTTCATAAATCAGTCCATAAATAAAACAAAACTACTATTTAAACACAGAATTCAGTAACTAGCTTTAAAAAAGAAAAAAAAAGAAATTTTCTGTAACGGATTTTTTGAATTTGGTACTCACCGACGAGCGCGGCAAGTACCGCGAGGATGGCGGCGGCGAGCGCGGCCGGTGCGGCCGCGGCGCGGGACATGACTGCCGTAGCCACGCGCTCGGTGATGCACCACAGATGTTACAATTATCCCGGAGACCTAGATAATAACTGGAGTGGACATAGGACAAAAGGTGTGCACCTATTTCCAAATTAAAAACTAATATTCTTATTCGAATTAATTAAATAAATATAAATAATTCCCTTTGGACGGGAAAATTGGAAATGGTTTTCTGTCACACAATGATCTCTTATTATTAAAAAATGATAAATAAGTAACTAGTAAAGATACCTATTAATACCATCAAGTGGTTCAATAGTTAAGACATCGTTACAATAATTAATAAAGCTCCTTATGTCAAGTCCAAACCTCTTTCAAACATGTCTTTATCATCTATTTATATTTATATTAATATCTACTTTGTAATTATTAATTAGATAAGCAAATGGCGATTAAAAAAAGGAAATATAAGTAACAAAATGCAAAAAGACAAGCCCGCTGAGTTTCTTGCCGGATCTTCTCAGTCGAGATCGCGTTCCGATCCGGTTGTAGATATAAGAAAACAATATGTAAAATTGACAATTTGCAAGTGCCCCCGTAGGCCTAAACAAAATAAACGATTTGAATTTGAATCTAAACAGTTCTCATGGCATTATTTACACTCAGTTTACATTAAAATTAACTTAGGCAAAGTTTTTTCCAGTCCCGTACCCAGTACGTTGGCAACACTCGACGCGGCGGCCGGGCGGCCGGGTGGCCGCAGCACGACCCGCCCCGCGCCCCCGAATGCGGCACTGCGCTCGCTAACCATTTGCACGTCCAATACACACTGAAGCCGTAATAAAGGAATTTCCGCACTAAGGTGTAACATGACGTCACGGCTAAATCTCAAATATGGAACTATGAATCATTTTGAATAATCTAACCTGCCTGAATCCCTCTTGCTGTGAGGGAAGGCCTGTGCTCAGGGGACTTAGACTATTCTCTGTCAGGGGACGTCAAAAGGGCTAAATGATTTTATATTTTACTACCAATCTACATTAATTAATTTAATAATAATGCTAGGTTCCAAGTTTTTATTTTCAGAAATGCTGATATGCCAGTTAAGTACACACAATTTACAGGGAGCTAAAATGGGTTTAAAATGGCAATATAAAATAACTATTGTCCTGAAAAATGCTTTGTAAAGACATTGTAAATAGATTGGTACGTATTTATATATCTCTGTAGTACCTATCTATACAAATAAATAAAATTGAAGTGTCTGTTTGTAATATCAAAATAACACCTTTTCACTAAATGCATATGAAAGTACATACGACACATATAACAAAAACGCGATTTAAATTTTTTTTGTCTGTCTGTCTGTCTGTGTGTTTGTTCCGGATAATCTCCGAAACGGCTGGACCGATTTTGACGGGATTTTAACTGGCAGATAGCTGATGTGTTAAGGAGTAACTTAGGCTACTTTAATTTTAGAAAAAAACTTTAGGGTTCCGCGTAAAAAAATAAATACACATGAAATCAAAGAGTATCTCGGAAACGGCTGCACCGATTTTGACGGGACTTTCACTGGTAGATAGCTGTTGTTATAAGCAGTAACTTATGCTACTTTAATTTTAGAAAAACAAAATTTAAAAAAATGGATCCTGTCGCGCGGGCTTTTTTGTTAAGTTAAATTCCACGCGGACGAAGTCGCGGGCTCAGCTAGTTTGGTATATTAACCTACAATATCATGTTTCACCTTCACCCCCTTCCACTATTTAACCCCCTAATTTACTAATGAGATGATCGTTCGACCTTTTCCGACTGTTTATTGTCTACCCCCCGTTGCTAGGTAACAAACAACCCTTAGTTACCGTTTGAACACTCATTGAAGTGTGGTTGTTTATCTATTAGTTTTGTATGAATTTGTAATAAGCGTGATAAATGGCTGGCGTTAATAGGCCGATGAGTCAGATGAGGAAGATTGAGGCTGTGAGTACTTAATTTTTATGGACAGCTATTTCATTTTCTATTTTTTTTTTAAAAGCCGCCTCACCAGGCCTCACCATTGCGCCTCATAGGGGCCTCACGGCTTCACCGCTCACTGACCAACTTGCTCAGAGTGCCAGTGATTTCGGTACGTACTTTACGGTGCAGTGATAGCCGATTGGTTAAGCACGCATTTTGCGGGCACCAGGACCTGGTATCAAATCCCGGCTCGCACCTCTAGGTTTTTCGAAATCTATGTGCGTAAATCATAATTTCTAAGTTTCTAATCTAAGTTATCACTTGCTTACGGTGAAGGAAAACATCGTGAGGAAACCTGCATGTCTTAGAAAATGAAACCAATTTTCGAAAGACATGTGAACTCCGTCAACCCGCACTAGGCCAGGGTGGTGGATTTCGGCAAAAAGGCTAAATTATTATTATTATTACTTGACGGTATGCTATCTGGAATTACTTTTGCTGGCTTCACTTACTAGTTTTTCGCGCTCCGTCGTAAGTTAGGTATTCTACCGATTGCTAGTTACAAGTTACTAGAACTCTAATAATCTAATAAAACTCAGTATTCCCCGGAGAATTTAATTTCGAACGGGGACCAGCTCTGTAAAGGAAAATGTTCGTACTATTGGCTGGCTCATACAAAAAGATGAAACTACTGACGCAACGATGTTCCGAGAAATTCAGTGTTAGATGGAATAGCAAATGAACCTTTACGCATTTGGGTAAATTGCTACAAGGTTGTGATCGGGTTCTTGGAATCCTTATTTTAACCTTGAAGTTATTCTATCGCTTAGCGTAGTGCGCCGGGTGGTTGTGGGTTCGATTTCCGTCGGGGAAAAAAACTGAAATTGCCTTGTCTAAATTTACTCAGGTCTGGGTGGGTATAACGATTCGACTTTGACTTGCAGAAGGAAGCTCTATTCAGAAATAGGAAGCGTATCCTCAAGTACCTGGTGCTGGGTTTCCTGAAGCAGGAGCGGTGCTTCCACGCAGCCGAGACCTTCGCCTCGGAGGCGGCGCTGACCGGCGAATACGAGGTTTGCGACAACATCGACCTGGACATCATTTTGCAGGTGGGAACACGGCTTATGAAAACCTATTTACCTATTTATACAAGCTGTTCCAAACGTTCATACCTAACAAATACACGCGCAAGTGAGTATCTAGAAAAAAAAAGGATTTGCCACCACCCTCTTGGTAGTACGGGACTCTCACAGAACATCAGCTAAGTAAGTGAGCTTAATTCTAACAAAATGACTATTTAAATTACAAAATAATTAACGTACTATTAAGCTGTTGTAGAGCCATAGGTATTTAAATTAGTCCGTAAAACAACAAACCAGACATACTAGCAAGCAAAGGCTTCAAAAACTTATAACACCATATTCTCACAGACTTAAAAAATCTAGTAACAATACGACAGAAGAAGAAACAGATCTGACAGGTCTAAATAAAGCATCTGACAGGCCCATAGTGCCCGCGGGAGTGTAAGCCTGTGTTATATAACCTACGGAGCCTTTCTAAACCTGCACACTTATGATAGCGTAGCGTAGCGTCGCAACAGCACTGCGCTTAAGCTTATGAATAAAAAATGTTATACTACAGTGGTGTAATAATTTTGGGTAGAATTAAATACTCGTAATACGTATGTAGTATTCTTGGAACTTTTTAGCAATTTCGCATAGATATTGACACTAAGACCTTATTATAATGAATCGGTGTTCAGGGTGTCACCGTATTGAGTTTAATCGCTTTTGCACACTTATAATGATTAGTGAATTCGAATTTTATTTAGGTATCTACTTGATACATATTTGGATAAGTAGGTTCTACTAATTTAAAAATCAATAAATGAAAATAAATAACATCCTAATTTCAATAGGGAAGATGGCTGGGTGCTACCACCAACTTGGGATCCAGTAATTAATATAATTAAATCCAAAACCAAGTGTACCATTGCAAGACCTCGAGACACTGTGAGCACTTTCTGCGTGGATCGGACCGCAAACAACAACTAAATATGAGGGTACCCAGTCACTAACTATGACATCAGGACGTCTAACACCTCAGTCCCCCCGTGACCATGGCTGCTGTAAAGCAACCGAAACTTCGGGAACATAAAGTTAATAAACGCGATAAAATCCGAAAAATAGTTTTTTTTCAATAATTTAAAAATAAATAAATACTGTGTAAATATATAAAGTAAAAGTGCCGTTTGTTTTCACTAAGTATAAATACTGAGGTAAGATGTTACGTCTTAATCATTGCTTTATTGTATCTTGGCAGCCTCGAGTACCTGCCTACCTTTAATATTCTGTACTAGCGCTCAGCTGTACCAAAGTCGCGGGCATGCGGCCCGACCTCCCGACCTCATTGTTTTAACCAACAATACCTACACACTTGCTTTACAATTTTACATGTTTTTGTACTGCGGAGTTTTGACTCTACAGAATTCCATTCCAAAACAAATCCCAACAAACATTATTTATTGACAAATGTTACCGCACCCACAATTTTGACCTTTTGGTTGCGACTATGTACCTCGGCTCTAAGTCCCAAGATAGAGTATCTAACGAATATAATTTCGCAATCAGCAATCACTTTTAAACGCAAACGTTTTGATTGATATATAACACCTATACCTGCCACTAATAATAATTATCAATTCCATGTTTTAGAGTATCAGCGCAAACCTAAGGTATACCTACCAATGCAAATAATTTTATCATTGAGTTCCATGTTTGTAGAGCTTCAGACCTCTTGCACACCTAAATTACGTAGAATTTCAATAACAAAAGTCGAAGTAAGTAGGTACTTTATAAAGAAAAATATCTTCTTCTAAGCACCTATTTATCCATTATGTTATAGAAGACACCCTATGTATCAAGGTTTTGCTGCCTAATTCACAAATTTTAAAAGAAAAAAGATTTACCAAAATTAACCATGAACCTGCATCATGGCGTCTATTAGTTATCCAAAGAGATACAGTTGGCCTCCGAAATATGTTGTTCGCCAGATCGTATAATTGAAATGTGGGTTAGCCGAGCGCGGAGCGTTGCCAGTTGTCAGACGTGACCGAGAAAATGTCAGACCTGTGTACAGTCAGCTACGCATAAAACATTTTTTTGTTTTTTTGCGTGCTCAAAACTTTATTACCAAATATTAAAACCATTGTTGCAAAGCAATTAAGCCTAAACATAGTCAGGACCGACTTTATTTAATAGCTAAAGAGACTGAAGATTTTTAATCGAAAATTTAAAACGAAATTAACGAGGTGTCGATAAATTTTCGCGTAAATTAAAACAAAACCAGCGATAAATATATTTTGTTTCCGGTTCATGAATTGCGGGAAATTCATTGACGCGGAAGTCTCCGGGCCGGTGTCATTAATCACAGCCCCTGGTTGTGAAAAATGAATTATTTCCTGTTTTTTATTACTTTTTAAGTATTTGTGATTTTTCAAGTGTATACGGGAATTATAGCTTTGTAGAGAATAAAATTAGTTTCAGAGTAAACTTACAGGAGGAAAAAACTATACCTACTTAATTGACATTTTCAAATTAATAAATTAAAATATCTATATATATATATAACTCAAAGGTGACTGACTGACATAGTGATCTATCAACGCACAGCCCAAACCACTGGACGGATCGGGCTGAAATTTGGCATGCAGGTAGATGTTATGACGTAGGCATCCGCTAAGAAAGGATTTTGATTAATTCTACCCCCAAGGGGATAAAATAGGGGATGAAAGTTTGTTAAGTTAAACTCCACGCGGACAAAGTCGCGGGCTCAGCTAGTTGTGTATATTCTTTAAACTTCCATTTTACTACTTCTACTACTAGATACTATTTAAATAACTAAAATTACTATTAAACTACTATAATAAAACGAAATAAAATAAATAATTAATATAATACTTAAAAGTGAAACTAGAATTTAAATAAATTAAAATACATTTAAACAATCTTATAATAAATTATAATTTCTTTAAATTGCCATGGTATGACGAAATTAATGTTTTTTTCCGAGCCCACTGTAGCCGTATTCGTCTCGTTTTGGTTTAGCGGGCGATCAACACACGAACAGCTACTTCCGCCGTGACAAGGGGGAAAAGCTTTTCATTTCAACACCGAACAAGCGAGGCATTCGCAATTAAAACCATTCATTTGGAGGCACAAATGCTTTGAATTAATGTGAGAATATGTGACCTCGTCTGTAATATAGATAGTCGATAGCCGAGTGGTTAGAGGGCCCGCCCTCGTAGCTGAGAGGCTCCGCGTTCGATCCCCATACTGGCCATTAAACTATTGACGTGGGCCCACTCCTAACAAATGCATTAGCTTAGCTGGAGGGGCTAACGGGAATACTAGTAGGTAATGTGATAAACTCACATTGCTAGTAATCTTTAAAAAAATAGAAGATACTTTCTTGGCGACGTCTACATTTAAATGCTTTGAACTTTTTTTAGTTTGTATTAACGTGAGAACATTTTTAATTCCCGACGGAAAAGAGAGGTGTTAGGTTTTATCCATTAGTCTGTCTGTGGCCTCGTATCTCCCAGCTTGTAGATAATATCAAAATACTAAGTAATAGCCATGTTTACATCGCAAAATTGAAATGTCAAACGATTCCTGACTGTCCACGCAGACGCATAAATACCTACGTTACGATTTTATTATCGTGTCGTGCGACATGTTTATTTCCCAACGCTTTCAAAGTCACGGCTAATAGGTGTTTAGACTTTTTAGCACCGAATGTTACGTAATGATATCTGAAGCGGTTTATTTCAACCGCTTTCCGTTGTACGTTCCTCGTAAATCATTTTAATTTGATTGCTTTTGAACCATCCGCTGTCTGAGTGGGTGATATAGCGCGGCTTGGAAATTGGCGATAGGTAGTTAAGTTTGTACGAGTTTATACTTACGTGATACTACTGCAGCTATTTTGAGGGTTATTTAAAAGCTACTTCCTTGCTAGTAAACTTCCTATACGTTACAACAAATCCGTCATCTTTTCTCTTTGACAAATATGTTGTGCTCTTGCGCTGTTATCGTGATAATCAAATTGTGAGCTGTTGCGCCGGGATTGATTAGTTTCTGAGGAGGCTGTGGATTTATGTCATCGCGCTTGCTTGCAGCTCATGCTGAGGCAAACGCCTTCGATATAGGTAACGCCCAGGCTAATGTGACCATGGCCTATTTCTACTATGCTACTATTTAGTTTGCTTAAACATTTGTTCAGCATAGACAGCGGTATTATATATTTTATTAACCTGGGTACAAATTTATTTTGAAAGAAAACAAAACTATAAAATAAATTAACCGACTTCAAAAAAAACCTGGTTGCACTGAAAAGCTAGATATAACTTAGGGACCGAATAATTTATTTCATTTGGAGAAAGTAAGTAGGGTGTACCTACCAAACGATTAGTCGAAACTTAGTATAGGTATAATGATCAATAAGGAGATCACAATGAAGTAGAAATCGGTGAAGATACATTAAAAAATGCAGCCGTTCGAGCATTTAACCTCCTCCTTTTTTGAAGTAGGTTAAAAAGTAAGCATTGCATTGTACATACGTACATAACACTTTCATATAAAAGTCACATGAAATGAAAATAAAACCAAGTGCACGTACAGTCAACATAAAAAGTACCAACCTGGCGTATGACGGATTACCAACTCCACGTCTGGGAGAGCAGGTCGTCCAAACTCTTGGACGCGTGGCTGGGGCCAGCAGACTCGCAGGCGCCGGAAAACGTCACAGATGCAAGGTTTTTACGTCACGCCGCCTTTCAGTTGCATTTCCGCGACTCATCTTTACTTAGCTACCTACCTACTATGTATAACATATTTTTCATTACTCATACTCTGAAAGTAGGTCTGAAGTTGCCTGAGCAGCGGGTTGAAAGTAATACTTTTCCGGCCCGGGTGAATCGCTTTCAACTGACAGCTGTCAAATTATAAAAAAAAAAAACTAGTTGCATTTTCACATTTCTATGGAACCATGTTCAAACTTTTTCTACAGTCACTCAATTACAGCACGATGTAAAATTGAAATAACATAAAGTTAAGTATTAATTAAAGAATATATATTTTTAAATGAGTTAATTATAATTTAGTTTCAACAATTTCTTTAAAATAACATAGATTTGGATCAAGATGAAAATGAAAAATAATGGCTAAATAATGAAGTTGTCCGGCCAACGAAAAAAAAAACAAAATGGGCGGCAATCCGATCTTTATTTTTTTTTTCGAATTGAAGAGTATCCTACTAATATTATAAATGCGAAAGTTTGTGAGTGTGGATGTATGTATGTATGTATGTATGTATGTATGTTTGTTACTCCTTCACGCAAAAACTACTTAACGGATTTGGATGAAATTTGGAACACAGATAGATTATAACCCGGATTAACATATAGGATACTTTTTAACCCAATAATCCAATACTACGCGGATGAAGTCGCGGGGCACAGCTAGTTGTTCATACTTCCTTGTATTATTTCTTTAGCCAATTCCTGTTTTTATTTTTACTTTCCTTGTATTCGTAATGAAAAGCACAGTGTTTACCTCGGGTGAAAGACTTATTTTGTCCCTCGAACAATTAGCGCTCTCGCTACACTCGGGCGCCAAACCCCGTCTCGGGACTAAATAAGTCACTTTCACCACTCGTGTAACAATGTACTATTTTGACGAGTTGATAGCGTTGAAAAGTGTATCAACCGTTTTTCCAGGAATTTCACGATTGCGTCGCGTCTTAGTTGGCTGCTTATCTTTTATTCTCGATTGGATAACTTTATGACCAAAACTGATGTATCTGTCGCAGATGGATTGGTTAATTAACTGTTTTACAAAACTGCTTCGTTATGTAAAACAGCTGAACAACGATTGTCCATAAAATGTATTCAAGAATCTTTATTTGCAGGATTATTGCAGTTACTACCTGATCCGCTTCAATAAACAGCCGCAGTTCTGTCGGAAAGTTGAAGAGAGGCAGGCTCCGCGGCGCCCCGTCACTAGAAGGGCGAAGCCCGAACGTGAACCCCCGAGCGTATGCGAGAAGGAAGACGACTTGCCATCTACGTTTACTGTCAAGAAACTGTTTAAGGTAGTTTCTTTAACCACATCTAGATGGATGGAAAGAACTGGGAATTATTAAGTAGGTACATACTATTAAAAAAAAAGGTTGAAATTTACCGCTCTTATCTTCCCAGGACCCATCAAACGACCTCCAAAATTTCATACCAAGCGTGGACAGGAAGCCTTTAACAGGTCTTTTATCAAACGCATCTTCAGAGAAGAAGCAGCTGGTGGAGCTTCTGTACCAGGACATCATAAAGCCATCGGGAGTGGCGTGGGACGATATCAAGGGGCTGTCTTCTGCCAAAAGTCTGTTGATCGAGTCGGTGATTTATCCAGTAAGGTGAGGAGCTGATTATACATTTTTCCTGTATTGCGAATGTAGCCATAATACATCCGTCCATCGTCGGAATAGATTCAGGAACTAGTGTTGTGTAGTTTTATTTTGTTTTATTAACAGAGTCCCTGATGTTATTTCCTAAATGTGTTCTTGCAATGTGATGATGTGCATAGGTACGTTCATGGATTTAGGCGCAGGATGAGGTCTAGCTACAAAAAGCCCAACTAAGATTTCTCCTAAACATTTCAAGATATCCCGAAGTGTTCACTGGTCTACTGGAGCCTTGGCGAGGGGTGCTTCTTCACGGGCCACCGGGTACTGGAAAGACGATGCTGGCGCGCGCCGTGGCGAGCGAAAGCTGCTGCACCTTCTTCAATATATCCTGCAGCACCATTGTGAATAAATGGCGGGGAGAATCCGAGAAGCTTGTCAAGGTATATAAGCCAACATATATTTGAATAGTGATATCAATCATCAGATAGGTAAGTACATATATCAAATATTTAACTCACCAATTTTAATAGTATAGCTACCTAGTAATTAGGTATCGGACACGGAGGGATGGACTGAATGGCCTAAGCACTGTCTTGTCCTGTAAAGATGAAATTGGGCCCATTGGGTGGCCAAGAGAAAGGCCACCCAATGGTCAGTCCGCGCTGGCTTAATTTAGATTCAGGGACCTAACACGCCTTTCGGAAGCTGGCTAGGTTCTATCAGACATGCAGGTTTTCGTATAATCGTTTTCAGGTTCTTTTCGAGATGGCCTCTTACTACTCCCCATCGATAATCTTCATCGATGAGGTGGAGACCCTCGCGTCGGACCGGTCGGCGCCGGGCGAGCACGAGGCGTCGCGCCGGCTGAAGGCACAGCTCCTGACCGAGCTGGACGGGATAGGGAGAACTGAGGGCGTCATATTTATGCTCGCCAATTCGAATATGCCTTGGTGAGTTCGAGTAGGTTCGATATTTCTATGTCGCTGTTGAGTGAAAAAGCTTCCGCGTGACCTTCGTAGGCCATAAGCCCATAACCTGTCGAACCTGCTTGGCTTCCCCGGGGATTGTGGGTATCCATTAGAATATACACACGTAAAAAAAATAAAAAGTTTACATACTTATATGTTCAATCAAAGACGTAGTATGAATAGTGCTACTCGCAGTCTTTAAAAGGATGCAGTACAAAGCGACTAAGTACCTATATTAACTTTAACACCCTAGATGACAATAAGAACTCTATTTGCAGTAGTTTGATTCGACAATTACAAAGTTTCAGTGGTAGTGTAAATATAGGTAGCTCGTTTAACTGATGGCCATTGGGTGAAAGGGTTTAAGAATGGCGACGTTGCAGGAAACTGATATGTAGCAGTCATTAAAGACCTATCCTATATATCCAGCAGTAAACACCTACATGTTTCATCCTTTCAACCGATTGGATTGTCTTGACGACCGGTTGGCGCAGTGGTTCGAGCGTAGGCTGCTCGACTCACTGCACATAGTGGCTGCGGGTTCGATTCCTGCCGGGGAAATTTTCGGAAATGGCGTTTCCCAGGTCTGGGTGTCACTAGGATCGCTCCCGGTCCATTGTACGGTACCCATAGTACAAGCGTTGCTTAGTTTGGGACCATACAGTTGGTGTGTCAGTCTGGCGCTATTAATTTATTTATTTAAACCTTCAGGGATAAGTCTTTTATTTTCCACAGGGAAATAGACCCAGCGATGCTGAGACGGCTAGAGAAGCGTGTCTACATACCCCTCCCGGACTGCAAAGCTCGAGAGGAGCTGTTCGAGGCGTACCTCGACACCAAGAACATAGAGTTGTACCCTCGAGTGGACTACAAGGAGCTGGCGGCCAAGACCGAGGGGTACTCCGGGAGTGACGTCAAGCTGGTCTGCAAGGAGGCGCTCATGTCCACCGTGAGGAAGATGCTGCCGAATATGGCCGCAAAAGGTGAGAAAATGTATTCCATCCTGCCTAAATCTGAATCGCATTGAAGACATACGTGCTTATCCGTTGCGACGTTACAGATAACTTTATATTCTCGTGCCGAGATTGCCGTGGAGGACGGAGACCATCTCGACAATAATGTTTTTTTATCCTCACTTGGACATGAAGATTAGCACAAGAGGGGAGATATGTGACGTTACGCTTGTATATCAGTAGAGCTTGTACCATTATCGGGATGTTTTCGTATGAAGTGAACATGGGTTGAATCCCAGAATCTCCAGTGTTGAACGGCTCAAGCCGGATATAAACTTTCAAGAGTAATTGCTATTGTTGATATGGTTTCAGGTAACCAACAGAACCGCAAAGACAGGCTAGACCTGTCGGACATACTGACAGCAATCGAGAAGACCAAGCCAATGTCTAAGAATTTAGCGAAGAGACACGAAGATTGGCAGAACGCAATGGGATGCTCGTAGCAAGTGCTGGAACATCAGCAGTGTTGTTTAAATCATTATTATGCAGTCGAATTACAGTACACGGTCTTATTTTAATAATTCGCGATAATTTTCAAACCCATCAAAACTTTAACTAGGTATTTACGACGTATTTAGAATTGACTAAGGCGCCATCCCATGCATTATTAAAATACTACCTTATTTTACGTCTTGACTAGATAATCTTAACGAAATAGCCCTTATGGTCTATTTCGATTGCAAGCTACAGCCAGAAATATCACTTCCGTGAATTTGACCTCTTGTATCTATTAAAGTGATGTAAGCACCAGTCATTGAACTATGTCTAACTAGCTGAGCCCGCGACTTCGTCCGCGTGGAATTTAACTTAACAAAAAAGCCCGCTCCCGCGTTCTGAGCCCGCGCGACAGGATCCATTTTTTAAAATTTTGTTTTTCTAAAATTAAAGTAGCCTAAGTTATTCCTTATAACATCAGCTATCTGCCAGTGAAAGTCCCGTCAAAATCGGTCCTGCCGTTTCGGAGATTACCCGGAACAAACACACAGATAGACAAACAGACAGACAGACAATTTTTTTTTAAATCGCGTTTTTGTTATAGTTGTCGTATGTACTTTCATATGCATTGAGTGAAAAGGTGTTATTTTGATATTACAAACAGACACTCCAATTTTATTTATTTGTATAGATTAAAAATTCGACTTTTGTACAGACCCCAGAGGGTGTATTCACAGTTGACGGAATGTTTCCGATTGGAACTTTCCGTTGATTGTGAATACCCCCTTGAACTTGGTATACTCAAAAATCGTGTTACAATCTTAAATTAGTTGGGAATTAAAAGGCAAATGTACACATTGTCGGTATTATTTATTGAAGACATCTAAACGAACCTCAGTTCCTCTATACAAAATATTTTTTTTTATCAATACACATCTAAGCTTAGGAATTATATACACCATTCAATTCCTTCACAATTGCCTCTCAATCGGTCAGACTAACTTCAACTCTCCAATGAAGGTAATAAAGTCGCACTAACATTTGCTCAGTAAATGAGATAAAATACATGAGTTTTTAACCAGCTGCCAGCTTCGTAAATTTGAAAAGTAACGACCGCATACTCCAACGCAAATTAAGTACTGTTTGAGATGTATTATCGTGCATTTATATTGTACACAGACTTGCATTTGAGTGTGCAGTGTTAGGAATCTCAGATCTTTCTGGTATTGTTTATAAACATACAAAAGAAAAATAAAGAAACAAACTGCAAAACACCGAATAATTGTTCAAACAAAACTACCGTTTGCACACATCTCCTTGCCATTCGGCAGGTGATAGGCGGTCCACATTGTTGCCACAATATTTGTAGTATTACAGAAATGGTCTCCACAAGTTTACCTATGCATTTTTATGAAACAAAAGAAACACGAATAACTTTTTTATTTACACTCAACAAAATGCAAAACAAATTACACGTTTACACGTTGAAACAAGGATCTGCTTCTGCGTCTGCCTTTAAAAAACTATGGTGAATAAAATGCATTGCGTATAAATAGTGAATATACTTACACCATCACGCCTTTATTCACCATGTGGGTAGGCAGAGGACTACAGTGCGCCCACACTTCCGCAATGGTGTTATAGTAAATTGCTGCTCATTCCTATAGCCACCCTAATATCAATATAATGGGGGCATAAAAATCAGATGTCGGTTGATTGGAGGACTGGTCAGTCGTAATGCGTCCTTCCCTTCTGTCAGTGCCACTCACATACCAATAAGCCATAGACGCTGCATAGCTGGACATTCCCGCTAAACATATACCTGATATTTTGATTGGTCCATTCACGGCTCGACCTTGAACGGACCAATCAAAATTCGCCGTCAATTGCATTCTCATACAAATTATTGTTCCATTAGGATTTAAGCGGTGTCTTGCCTTATTGGTCTGTGGTGTCACTATAAAAAAATACCTGATATTAGTATAATATTTTCTGTCGGTTGGTACAGCTGATCGGTAGCGAATAAATCAAATTTAGCTTTTACCAAGGCGCCACGCCATTTATTGTGAATTATTAAACTAAAACCTAATATAAGTAATTTGGAAACTAACTTAAATGTCTAAGCAGTCTGGACGCCTTTAGCTTTTCATATTTATTTTTTCTTTTTTTACATTTGACTAGACAAACCAATTTTAACCAAGTTACTTGAAAAAGTTTTTATGAATAAAAAAATACATTTAAAATAAAAATACATTTTCACTTCCTTTCATCATGTATGCCAACTGGCAACACTGTCGCTTTGTTGACAAATAGGAATTTAGTAAAAGGTTCCTCAAGAGCGATATTGTGTTAGATTTTTGGCACCTCGTTAACTCAATTTGTATAATATTAAATTAAATTATAACAATAAATATGGCTTACAGTCTAGATTTCAAACAAGAATCATTAGAACAAAAACATTTTATGTGGGAGACCAAATTTTGGGTCTCGAAAATAAAATTTCGTTAACAATAATATTTATTTAATAATATTTATTTTCTCACCGTATTCTCCATTTCCTATACATTCCACAACCTATCACAGATAACCTATTAAATAAATTTATAAAGAGCTATTCAAGTAGCGCCGAATTATATATTTTTTGTGTTTTATTCGTCTTTGTAATTTTTGGTATTCAAAGCAAACATTTATTATCTTATTGAAAAGAATACATTTCGCTTATAATAAGTACTTGAGTTTGTGTTTTTCATAAAAAAAAACGATTTTGGATTTTATTTTTATTAAATCAAGGTATTGTCACTTTTTATCTTCGAAGTTTGAATAGGTCTTTGAGACTTGATTGAAAATATATTCCTTTTGTATACTTAATCATTGAGAGATATTCGGTGTCCTAGGTTTTATTGTTCACACACATCATCTCCTTTAAGTGATCAAAAGAAAGAGAAAGAAAAGGTCCAAAAAAGAATGATTCCAATAACATAAAATGTAATCAATACCTTTTAAATTATAATAGAGAACAATGGCAGTACTTGTAAAAAGAAGAAAAAATAGAAAAAAAAAATAGTTTTGGATACAAATGAGTTCATTCAAGTCTCGCCCGCTACTTAAAAACTACAAAAAAATTGTTACAAAGTTCCTAAGTACTTATATATATTTTTTAATAATAATATTGTAAAAAATGTTAAAGCATTCGCGCGTAGCATTGGGTTTTTTTACACTATTAGCTTTTCCGAATGATTTGTGTTTGTCATTTTGTGACAGCGATCAGATTATGTCCGTAGGTGGGCGCTATGAGATATTGGTGCCAATTTTGTTGGCACACAAACTAAACTAACCGTATTGTAATCCTACTCATAGGCGTAATATGAGCAAGACAGATATATTTCAGACGTGACAAATTTGGTTTATTCGAAATTAGCCAACAGAATTGACACCATTCATGGTAAAGAGATACAAAATAGTTCCAACATAATCCGCAACATGGCGCCGGCTCATGGTTTAAATTTTGATTTATTGTGATTTTATGCAGTTTTCTAATTGATATGTTTTCAAAAAGTCACTATTCGGTGAAGAAGATTCCATACGTAGGGGGCATATTACTTCAACGCTTGCGCAGAAGTGAAATGGGGTCTGATTGGAGGGCGGGTGGCGGGGGTTAGAAATTCCGATGACGTGTTAGTCTTCCGGCGACACGTCACTCCGAGCAGAGAATTAGTTAAAAAGTACATCTACAAGGTAGGACTAACCACTGAACAGAGCCAGACAGGGCTATAAAAGAAAACGAGACGCACTTGAACTATTTCTAACCCAAGACAGTCTCATTCTGCCGAGAAGCGAAGAGTAGTTTGATGGAAGTTATTTATCGTACAGAGTTCAAAGTCTCGTGGGCGCAGCGGCAACAACACGCAGATTTATTGACGTCACTCGTAATGCTGACCCCTACAATAGGACTTTAAGGCAACCTGCACATCAACACTGTATTTTTCTAAATTTAAATCCAGAAGAAAATGTATTGTTGATTGAATGAAGTCATACTTGGAAACTAAACCAAGAAGGATGGTATACTCAGGCATTACAATAACAACGATTAAGGTTTTTGTCCAACAAATAATGAATCCAAACGACGTTTTTATCCTGAACAGCCGAATACTGAAGCACCTACTCAAAGTTGAGTCCTTACAGTCCAACGAACTTATCTGGTGTTAAGGAGCTGATGATAAAGTCGTTTTGCACCTTTAAAGTATTTAGTTTATATAGGGCCCCAATTTTATTTCTGCCCTGGGGCCCTTGGTTATATTGCTACGCCTCTGTATGTCTCGTCAAAATTAAGCACCTCTCAAATTTGAGTTGCCTACAAGTATTCAGCGGTGAAAGACAAATTAAATTTAGCGAAAAATTTAGAAACAAAAATCATTGCGACAATACTAACGGGAATGTTGCCAGCGCCGGGCCGCAGTGTTGCTTGTGTTGAAATGTTTTAATTTTCATGTGTAGAATATGATGGCGGGTATCTGGCCGTCCTCGACGGACGTGCCGTTGTTGTTCCCGGCCGCGTACGAGAACTGGAACACGACCTTTTCGCCGTTGTTGCAGTCGACGGTCACGCGGCGCAGGCCCTTCGTGCCGTAGTACGAATCGGTGCCCTGGAACAAAAGTAGTACTTAATGTGGAGGTTAGGATCAGAATAAATGTTTAACAGTATTTCCAACTTAAATATAGTGCGTACTGTTTCTTTGTTTCTCTTTGATTTTCATATTCAACACTGCCAAATTTCGCGCTGTTTCGAATCCCTCACAACAACTAGTAAATAAATCAGCGTCAAAATCCCATGGATCCATGTTTTTTTGCTATCGTGGCGGGGCTTTTGATTGACACAGGACACATTCCAGTTTGTTTTCCCTCAGTCTTTCCCTCCTCGCGATATTTAGTATGTAATGACATGCGACACCCCAGTTCAATCAAGCTACTTCTGTTGCCCCTTTAGCGGAAAAGGGAAGATGCCAGATGGGCCAGGCGAGTGTTATGTCTGGCGTGGCGGCCTCTATGCCCTGATGGATGTTGCCGGGGTCTTCCATCACGATACCTGTGACCTTTGATTAAGTTATTCTATCAAGAATCCGCACGTTGTATTGAGGCATCGCATTCAACGCTATCTATCCGTCGACGTCGTGAATGTGAGGTCGCTACATCTATGTACGATTTTGGTTCCTCAGCGAAACCAAATCGTTATCTATACAAATAAATAAAATTGGAGTGTCTGTTTGTAATATCAAAATAACACCTTTTCACTAAGTGCATATCAAAGTACATACGACACCTATAGCAAAAACGCGATTTAAAATTTTTTTGTCTGTCTGTCTGTCTGTGTGTTTGTTCCGGGTAATCTCCGTAACGGCTGGACCGATTTTGACGGGACTTTCACTAGCGGATAGCTGATTTTATAAGGAGTAACCTAGGCTACTTTCATTTTAGAAAAACAATTAGGGTTCCGCGGAAAAAAATAAAAACACATGAAATTAAAGAGTATTTCCGAAACGGGTGGACCGATTTTGACGGGACTTTCACTGGTAGATAGCTGATGTTATAAGCAGTAACTTAGGCTAATTTTATTTTAGAAAAACAAAATTAAAAAAATGGGTCCTGCCGCGCGGGCTCAGAACGCGGGAGCGGGCTTTTTTGTTAAGTTAAATTCCACGCGGACGAAGTCGCGGGTTCAGCTAGTCTATTTATATAATGTACCTTGAGTTTGGCGCTGGCGATGTAGGAGGTGTTGGGCAGGATCTCGACGGGCTCCTTGAACATGGCGCGGAAGGTGTCGTCGGTGCCGTCGCAGCAGAACGTCGTCGTGTTAGACCCGCACACCTTCTTCGTAGCCAAGTGGATTATCTGCACGGCGCATACCGAGTGTGATAAGTCCGATATAATACATGCAAATATGGACGACTATCGAGCATATAATTAACTGTATACTTGAAAAAAAAGTCAATTTGTAAATGTTTATAGAATAAGGTTATTTAAAATTATTTGACGTAAATTTTGTTGTCCACGAATTTAGACTAATATAACATAAAGCGTTTGACATAACTAAAAAAAAATGCTCACAAATGAATACCAATAGAAACGCTTTAAACCAAGGCTGCTCAACCCCATTTTTTACTCAACATGAAATGGCCAGTGCAGTCAAGTTAGAAATTACCCGCCAAGTTGGAAAAGTGTTGTGTGCCGTCACTGGGACCTGTCAGTGGTACGCCAAAAATGTCTGAACCGTCATTTGCCCGACTTTAAAAAAAGTTGAGCAGCCTTGCTAATGAATGTAACTCATGTGAAGACCTATGAAAGAAAGAAACAAAAATACATTACCCAACTAACCTGTAAGTGTACCTCATACTCCGTCGGCCCAAAATACGATCCATACAGTCCAAAACCGACCACAAATATTCTCTGATCAACCGTAAACCGGATCCTATCTGTGGTGCCGCTGTAACCCCACCGGGACTCCGTTTGAGGAAACCTGTTCACCGTCAGCTCTTTACCAGTCATGCAGCACCTCGGGGTGTCTAGAAACCCCACATTTGGCTTTGGATTGACCGTAAAGTATAGAAAGAGTTGGACGATCTCTCGGTCGTCCAGTAGGCCACTCTGTGCCGGTCCCATGGCGAATTCCTCGACAGACATGAGGGGGAATCGGATGGCGTTGAAGGCTCTTCCCAGGACCATACGCTGGTTGGTCGGCGAGACCGGCAGCTGCCGCCGGATGCACTCCGCCTCTGACCAACGCAGAACGGCTGCGAAGATTTTAGCTTCTCTGATGCGGAGTGTGTCTCTGAAATGGAGTGGGAATCTATGTGTTGAAAAGATTTTTTAATAATCATATAGACAACAGATTCATTTGTTCAAACAAGCATCACAATGCTTCATAGGACATAGTGCATAGTTCATGACAGTATAACAGTCGCAATTGGGCATTTGGCAGCTTAAAAACTTCTGAGAACTTGCAAAATTCTCTCCCAAAGAAATTAATTCTAAAGAGGGGAACCTCTTCTTAAAATAAAAAAAAAGAATACTCTTAAGGAGATAAAAATATGTTGTAAATACAGTTCAACATTGCATTGTGAATTAATAAACCCAACAAACTATCTAATAAAATTACGTAACACATATTTCAAGGTAAGAAGCTGTGGTGCATTTGGTATAATTTCTTAATGTTAGATCAGACTTAAGTGGCCCATCATTTGGTGAGTTTGCCCTTTAACCATTTTGGTTTGTAAATTCACCAAATGGACTACTTGAGTGTTGGTGAGAAACATACTTTAAAAATTGTTGATGGTCAAATCAATCCTAATAAATTAATTGGTTTTACATTATAGTTTTTATATCAGTCAATTTAGTTCTAAATTGCAAGCAGGACAAACTAATGATTTACTAAACATTATTTACTATAAACTAAATTTGTTGTCACGAAGTTTTATTTTACTTTATTACTGTTATTTTTATCTGAATTTCAAAATAAAGTAAATAGCTCACATACCTCTCCAATACTGCATTGAGGGTGTCCTGATCAATATCAGTAAAGCCTTCAGCATTCAATGCATCAGCGGTGTTCTTATCAATCATTTCCAGACACAGAGCAGCCAGTTGCGGCTCGTCGAACAGCCGTGCTTGCGTCAACAGCAAGAATGCATTGTCCGTACCCAAGTTACTCTTCAGAAAATCCACACAGTGCTCTTCTAGGGCCGCTACAGCATATTTCTTCGCCGTATACAGCGTCGTCATCACACTCTCCGGCCCGATCCTCACTTCATCAGAATACAAGAACTTTAATAAATGCAGAAAGGCTGCAGGTTCTACATCAGGTAGCTCGACTTCGTCGGATTTTGTTGCTAACACACCGTTGAACATCGCGTCGAACACCGCGCTCCCCACTGATAGGACGAACTTGTGCGCCGGGATCACTTGTTGGTTCGTGTCTTTGCCTACTATGAAATGCACGTCGCACAAAATTTCATTGTTGAAAAGGAACGATAATCTTTCTTTTACAGTCGTCTTAGTCGCCTGCCAGTTGTGCAATCGACCGCCTGTGTTGTTTATCGGCTGCGAGTTCTCTATAGTGGATGAAGAAGCCCCCGCCTCGCTCGCGTGACCCTCTTCCTCTTGTATCTGCCCTAGCTGCCTCGCGAGCTGGTTCGAAGGCAGCATGTTCTGCGGAGGCTGCTCGTCCCCGCCGCCTCCGTCCTCCAGCCTCACGTTCAACAACCTATTAACTATATCATTTCGCGAACCAGATGCCATAACGTTAGCTTTCTCAACTCTCGAACATTACACTAAATACCGGGGCAACTGTAGACGTTGTTTATGTTTGGGAGTAGATGCCTGCCGGTAGAGCGTGGGTGTTGGATACAATTTGCAGTGATTTCTTGTAGTAATTAGCCTCAATTTATTGTTTATCACGGCACGCACGGAGGTGTTTCGAAAATCTTTTGACGCGTGACAGGAGAAGAGACGAGTGATTGACAGAATTTGACTGACACCAGAGAGACAACTACTGACACTGACAACATTCATAATAAAAAAAATCGGTGCTGTCACATCAGAAATAAAATTTCTACCGTACTTATGCGGATTTCTGCTGGAGAAATAAAACTTGTAAATAATTCAAACATAGTGTAGGTAGTTTTATCCTAATTATGTAACCTATGTAGAAGTTACTGATACTGTTTCCTTTTCTAACTACTCTGTTAATAAATTCAAATTAAATAACAGCAATAAATTTATGTTGTATGTTCATTTCTAACTAATCTTCAATTAATTACCACTACTCGGGCTACCGTCATGTCATGCGAACAAGAACTTTCTGCATGCACGGAAGACCTTGAAAATATTATGCTTGACTGGAAATACCATGGCAGAGTAAAAGATGATGATGATGATGATGATGAATATCATTAGAGTTATTGCTTTTCTAAAATGTACCTACGTCATAGTATGTAAAGGTAATATCTATGATATCATAGGACAAGAGCAAGTTCAGGGCGCGTATAAAACAAAGACTTGCAGAAGCGAAGGGTACGGGAGTAATATTGCCGCGGAAACTGCGACTCACTGAGCACATCACAGACCTACGAAGGACCGTAACGACCAAAAGTCGTTATAGAGCTACCGTACTTCTTTAACAAAATTACTTATCTATAATCCTACTAATATTATAAATGCGAAAGTTTGTGAGTGTGGATGTATGTATGTATGTATGTATGTATGTATGTATGTTTGTTACTCCTTCACGCAAAAACTACTGAACGGATTTGGATGAAATTTGGAACACAGATAGATTATAACCGGGATTAACATTTAGGATACTTTTTAACCCAATAATCAATACTACGCGGATGAAGTCGCGGGGCACAGCTAGTAATTGATCTTTCAACTTGCACACCAAAATAGTGATCCTACCCAACTAATCGATCGGTGTCGAATTCGAGCTTGAGAGTCCTCGTTCGGCTGGCTACTATCCCGTCAGCAAGATATTATGTCCCTATTCTGTGCCCTTACGGTCTAATCAACTCGAATGAAATAAAATGGGAATTTATTATTAATATACGTTTAGGCATATTTTGGAGACTAGTCATAGGTAGGTACATAATTAGACCTACGGGTAGGTAATATGTTCATGATTGTGTTATGATTTCTTTTTATTTTCTTAAATATTAAGGATAAAATTCTACGTGTTCCAAGTACTGTGGTGTTTCTCATACGTCATCAAGGGCACGCAAGCGCGCAACGGTCGATCCAGCTACAGGTGCTGGCCCGGCAGTCGCAACTCGCACCATCGCCGCCAAGCACGTAACCTAATCGAAACAGTGCAAACCGATAAAAAATTAAAGGCATTGAAATTTATGACTGACTGAAGCTTCCATTCTTATTCAAAAACATACCAAAACGTTTATTACAACTCTAAGCGCCTGCATAATTATTAATAGCAACAAGTTGCATCCTAAACTCCTTGCGTTTACAAATTCAACAGGCGCTAATAATTGTTCTGTGCTTATGACTAGTGTAAATAATCTTTGAGGTTGAATATTAATCGTTGTCTCGTTTCTACGCTATTGTTGACATATCTAAAGTGTTGTCTGTTCGACTATTGACTTGGGAGAGTGTTCTAAGCGTGTTCAGATTCTATTAAAAAAATGTTATTTCATATGTTGTTGATCTTGAAACGGGTTGGGTATGAATGTGTAATCTGTAAGAACGTAATCATAATATCGAATTATGATTATAATTAGTTAGAAGGTAAGTTTAGATCAATAATTAATGGAAGGTCGTTCGATAACTAGATAATTATAGACGAAAATTAATTTTGAATGGCTGGATTCGAAACAATTAATTATAATTATACTACTTAGGTATCAAAAGGTACAGCGTAGTGATATCGATGTTCAAAGGTAGAGTAGCATTACATTTTCTGTCAAGGAATTCGTTAGATTAATAATACGAGGAGTAATGCATAGAATGAAGCTATAATTCCAGAAGCCAGCACGATGCTGAGTCCGAAGATTCAGCGTTCCGTCCGCGTGAACGACGGACAACTCATCGCGCTCTCCGACAGAGCTCAATACGACCATTCGCAGGTGAGGATACCTTCTTACTTACTTTATAACTATAAAATATTTATTAATTTTTATTTTATAACTCAATTGTCTGTGTAAGGAGAGAGGAAGGTCGATAAAGATAATCTCTGTCGTAGGAGAAATCTTTGTGACTCGCAGTTAGTACCTACATAGATAGATTAAGTCTTCAGTCGCTAGTAAAGCAGATTGAAAAAATTCCAAAGAAATGTAAAACATCCTTCAAAGGTTGTTCTTTTTTTACCATTCCTTCTTATAGCAATGAGGTATTTTTGTAACGTTTTTAGCGATCCAAAATAAAAAAATACGCTTTGAAGTAACGGGTCTAATCACCGAAAGCTTCATAAGGATGAAATAGATAACATCCTATCCTTGTTCTAGGCCGGTTATTTGCACAAAAGAAGTTCTGACAACACGAAATGGCAGCTGCGATGGTTCATACTATATCAGGTGAGATCAATGAAGCCCGTGAAGTAGTTGCATTTTAACCAACTTCAAAAAAGGAGGAGTTTCTATGTTCGACTGTGTGTACATATTCTTTTTATTTCTCGGCACATTTATTTTCAATAAACCATCACTCTTGTATTCACCGGGAGGAACTGGCTTTTTATATTTTAAACAAGTTGGCAAACAAGCGTACGACCAGCCTGATGTTAAGCAGATGCCGCAGCTTATAGATGCTTGCGATGCCAAAGGCATTGCTCGCATGTCACCCACCTGAACGAGAGAACGCAGCTATAATAGCTACTTTATGTCTTCTGTGAGAGGGTGCTATCAAGGTCAAGCCAGTCCGTATAATATTATCGGTAGTCATTTGGCTACAGCTAGCTAGAGCCAACTCTACCACCGTAAATTGCACGAACCGCTGCTGAGTTGCACAGCATTTGGTTGATGTTGGTCCAATGTAATAGAGGGAGTCTTATACCAGCCACCCTCTCCCTCAAAAACCTCGTAATGCACCGATATTTAAAAACGTAGAGCGACATTTTTATATTTCGATATCCGTGTAGGAAATGTTCTCTATTAACAATTTGCTTGTTAAACCTGTACAGTCAAACCTTCGTCAGGGAATAAAGGCAAATCAATTTCGCGCAGCACCTATTTGTCTTTGGCATTCCTCCGAATGGAGGTACTTATTGATAAGCATTGAGGGACTGATTGGCGGTTTTGTGGTTTCCGGAGTAGGGTTGAAGTTTTGACCCTCTAGAGGTATTGCGGTTGGTATGTAATACCTACATAAGTTACGTAGACTTCATTCAGCGAGTTCCTGTAGGTACTGAATCCAACTGTTTACTGCATTGCCGGGGCACGAGTACATCTTAATGTCCCCCCGTGACCATGGTTGCTGTAAAGCAGCCGAAACGTCGGGAACATAACAAACTAAATAAACGCGATAAAATCCGTAAAATAGTTTTATTCCTGTAGGTATTTTACTGTCAACTAACAGTTAACCAATGTTAACTGAACTATCCGAAAAAATGGTTATGCGTAGGTATACTAATGCCGAATCTGTTGTTGTCAAAACACGACTAAACCTAAACAGAATGATGCGCTTAGAGCTAGCTATACTTAATTAGAAACAATTAAAATTATTTCTGTCTTGCTAATAGTTAGGTGCGATCTTGAGAAAGATACAGTAAGATGACGTTGATTTAGTTTGTATACCATCAGAATAAGCGCCAGTTTTGTTCTTGTGACCATTTTGATTACAAGTCGTCATTAGTTGTCCGCAGTCAGGGTCGATAGCGATATGCAGTCAAGTGCATGATAGAGTATTACGAAAGTTTTACAATCCATTACTTGACTGTGATATGTAGAAGTGTCCTTGGAGAGGTCTATGTCCAGCAGTGGACGGAATGGATTTAAAGATTTCACTTGTAAATGTCATGTCCAGAACCTGCTGTTCTATTACGAGTCGGAGAACAATACCAGACCCACTGGCGTTCTTCTGCTGGAGGGCTCGTACTGCGAGCGACTCAGTAAAGCACCCATGGAGAGGAATGCTTCGGTAAGTAGTGGGTGGTATTTTTAACCCCGACGAAAAAAGAGGGGTGTTATAATTTGAACATGTGTATCTGTGTGTCTTTCTGTGGCATCATAGCGCCCAAGTGGATGAAGCGATTTTTTTTTGTTAGGACATATTTTGATCGAGAGTGTTCTTAGCTATGTTTCATGAAAATTGGTTCAGCCGTTTGAAACTCAACAGCTCTTTGGTAGTTTAAAAAGCCGTCGGAGGATTTTTAAATTTTAAATTTTAGTTATTATCAAAGATTATCTTGCGAGCTTTCCTCCAAATTCTATTGCGGTCGATTTCCTTATAATGTTGGTATTCTCCCCAGTTCTGCTTCATCATCTCGTACCGGCGCGAGAGTCAGCGGCAATACGAGTTGCGCGCCGCCTCTGAGGTGGACTGCGTGCATTGGGTCGACGCCATACGGGAGGCCAGGTCAGTCCACTTGTTATTACAAGCAGGTATGAAAATTTTTATTTTATTTATTCAGGACAACAAACAATTGCATAATAAAAGCTTAAGTATAGATAATGTAGTAACACATCAGGAGTAATTACGCAACCAGCACCGTTATCCACAAAATAATGTTATTAGTGGCACAGAATATAATAGAATAGAAATAGTAACATGTATGTATGTAAATATAATTCACATATTTAAGTAGATAGTAAGAAAATGTATATAAAATCACCCTCACTGCACTTAACGAGCCCCTGGATACCAACGCATGCATGGTTTGTTTGCGGATGAATGGGCGAAGGTTTTGTTGGTATCTTTGAGGTTTTGTGAGAAAGATTAATGTTTTTTATAAATTATAATGTATCTGTAGTTAAGTAGTTAATTAGTGTAATTGGGCTCTGGCCGTTCTATTTTAACTTTAAATAATATAAATAAGTAAATAAATGACTTCCAGCAATAAAATACATATAAAAAACTTTACATAATAAAGTTAACACACTGAAGCTATTATATTTATATACATTAATATCTACTACCCTTTTAATTATTAATTATACAAGCAACTGGCGATTTAAAAAAAAAAAATATTACTAAAAGACAAGCCCGCTGAGATTCTTGCCGGAACTTCTCAGTCGAGGTCGCATTCCGATCCGGTATATATCGATATATATCGGTATATATATCCAATATACAATTTGTAAGTGCTCCAGTAGGCCTAAATATAATAAACGCTTTGACTTTGGACTTCCCAGCGTTATTTAATTGTAGAGTTCAAAAGCAGTCGCTCTCCGATAACGGTTGTGGGGTATCAATATCATCACTATTTTGTGGAATATTTGCCTCCAGCGGTTAACGTAATCAGGGATCGGTCAATAACAAATTTTCCTTTATCAAAGGTTGCTACAGAGTACTCTTGTTAGGTACAAAGAAAACAGTTTAATTTTTTATATTGATTAATTAGAAATTCCTGTTTAGAACTTAAATAATTTCCTGCACTTCTGAAATTTGGGTACTTACCTAAGATCTGTTTTTTACATTACATACCTACTTACGTTTTATTTAGATATTTTTTCAACGCTATAATCCTTAGAACATACAATGGGGAGGAATTCGAATGGTTGATGTTATTTTTCAGCATCCAATGAACCGCCACCCCTATTTACACCGTGCATAGGGTTCAGATTTAAGGCAAGATGGAAGAAATTCCAAATTGTATACCGCTCGACGGTACCGCGGTACCGTACAAGCCTTCCTTTTGTGTTGCTACAAATATAATGGTGATGATCTACAGACAATTTGTCCACATGTGACTGTGACATCACACGCGATGCTATTGTTTGTCAGCTCCTCGATGACAGCCTGTCATGCGACCTTGGAGTCGCATTGATTTTTATATTTATTTCAGTATATAAACCGTCACATTATTTTGTACACGACTCTACCCATTTATACGTGACTGTACACGACACAGGCACGCATGGGCTATCGGTTCCCAGGAATATTGGATTCCCAATATTCCCGGGACGGCCCATTACTAAACGTCTACTCGTATAATATGAACATATAGCAACAAATTTCCTTCTCTTCAAAACATCGCAATGGAATCTCCTCTAACATTATGTTGCCATGGCGACCATGGGATTAAGGTCGCAGCGACCATGACCCGTTGCAACCGGGCCGCCGCCGCTCAGGGGTTGTTTTATTTTAAAATTAGGTAGCTTCTTCCAGTTTCATTAGACCAATTTTCGCACAGAGCGGAGGAGCCTGTTAACGCAGGCGAAATGTAAAGTTTTTAGGATACTTTAAGGTGAAGGCGCCTGTCTAGCCCGCGAAGTTAAAATTTTTTGAGTTCTTTTAGAAATTTTTCAAAATCTGACAATAATAAAAGACAAATTTTTAATTCGCGATAAAGACCGTGTGCAGTGCATTTATTTTACTCTAAATATTATCACGGTGGATATGATACTAGTAAATCACTAGATATACAAAAATTGCCAGATTATCTGGATAGCTGTCGTTCTTGAAATGTTTTAGAGTAAGTTGGATATATTAATAAATGCACTGCACACGGTCTTTTTCGCGAATTACAAAATTTGTCTTTTATTATTGTCAGATTTTGAATTATTTCTAAAAGAACTCAAAAAATTTGAACTTCGCGGGCTACATGGGCGCTTTAGCCTTAAGAGGGTTTTTTCGGAGAAAAGGGTATGAGTTTTAGAGATTTAATGAAATATTCCGACAAACCCGTTTTATTTGAGGTGTTAGCCAATTATGCTCGGTAAAGTATTTATGTAAATAAATATCGCCACACTAACACACCGATTATTATCCCAAACCAAATACTGGAAGGCGATCCCAGCGACACCTTGACCGTGAATAATAACAAAAATACCATTTCCGACATATACTATGACGGGAATCGAACGCGTAACCAATACGGCAAGCTGTCGCCAAGCCGATGTATTTTTCTTGTGGTAATTACATCATATTTTACAGCATTTATAAATACGCCATGCAACATATCATACGTTAGAGATGAAATGGGATTAGGAGCGCAGCTAGCCCTGACCCGTTAGACCTACTGCCACAGAGTAGATAATAGAGAGCTATTGATAAGTGATAATAGTATCTACAGGATAAAGTACAGGGTTCAATTTACATTATAATTTTTGGTCTAAACTAATGTATAAGTATTCCGGTCAAATATACCCATGGGATGCAAATGATACGGTACGCAACGAGGGGCTGAGTGGCTTCAGATATTATTCAGTTTATTCTTGGCGATGAATATATTATATTCATGGCGTGAATTTTTTAATGTTAAAATTTGGCAAACTTTTTTGATGTAAGTATAAAGAATTATTCAAATCAAACCCATGAAAAAAATATAACTAAATGTTTTTTCTATTATTTCGGTTGGTAATTTTCTACCCGTGTTTTTTCCTATATTTTGAGTCCTTACTTAATTGTAACTTTGTTTTTATCTAAAACAAATAAACCTAATTAACCTTAACAAATTTAAAAAATATTTTACTTTACCTATGCTCGTCTTTCCCTTCAGTGGTCGGGAGGCAATACAGGCGCGCAGGTAACATTAAGTATATCCGTGCCAAATCAAATATCCAAGGTATCCTTGAGTATCCGGGACTCGGGATTGACAACACGTCCCTGACCCGAGCCGGGTATAAGGCAGAGCCCGGACCCGGATCGCCCGGATATCCCTCTGACAGCATTATGTTGTTCTACTCCGATTCGTTCTAATTAGCTATTGATTCTGTGTGATGACCGACGCGAGGGACATGTGGACAATACACTGTTTTCATTCAATTTACTGTTCTGAAATATACTATTTACTGTTCGATTAACTACTTTGAAAATGTTTTTTTTTGTTTTTCTCATAATTTTCTTCTTCTTCTTTAATATAAAGTGATCCAGGTGGTGAACAAGAATATGATTACCATGGTGTATTGTTTCTCGTTGGTCGCACGTTGTGCATACCGTACTTATTATTAATCTCAACTGGTGAATTTACATCGTTGACAACTCAAACTCCCTCCGAGGCGTCAACTTGGCCGGGCGAGTTTGGAACAAGCCGCCCCAAGGCCGCCCGGGCCTGAATAATTCACTTTCGTTTATTATTAAAGTTACATAGAATTATTAAACCGCAACGGCGGAGAGTCCAAGATGAAATACAAGAGAATGCTCTATAATTTATTAAGTGCAAAGGACTTAGTACTCACCTACCTTAGGTATGATTAATTTATATAAATGGATTGAAAATGAGACATTACAAGTCAAGAGTTTGAATGGTGTAGAGCAATTTGGATGCACTAACAATTTATGATTTAAAATGAACTATCAATATATCACTTTCACTTATAATAAAAAAAATCTCGAAGAAATCAAACTCACGATCGGCAGTACCTTTTTGTCTAAGCGTACAATATGAAATTATTATATATATGTAATTTAATAAAATTGCTGAGGCTGTCGTGAATACTCGCGATGTATAGTTTCTTCATTTTGAAACTAAATACTTAGCATTCATTCACACGATTAACGTCATAGGAACTTTATTTGTTAAAAATGTAATGACTTAACGGTGGCTTCTTCGTGTGAACGACCGCTTACTTAGCTAATTAACATTTCAAGCAAAGCGCTAAAATAACATTAATAATTAAAACATTTGCAACGAACGATTCGTCACTCTCAGATTGTGCGCTGAGATTGCGCTGTTAATATTGTAATGCGACACCCCCCCCCCCCCCCTGAAGAAGGGGTGGCTTTTTGCTAATTAACCTTTCGTACGTGACGAAACAATTTTATCAGATTATAAAGGTGGCACACAGGGGGTTTTTATAATAATAATAAAATGCTAAGCAGGCAAGTTTTAACGTAGTCAGCTATTTAACATTTCTATTGGATTCGGATCTTGTCCAGAGACCGGGAGTTCAAAGACAAAGTAACTGTACATACACTTGAATAATCTAGTAGGTACAGATTATTTAATCATATTGATGCCTAAACTAATACTATAACTGGTCTACTATAGTATTGACGCGTTTTTATATCAAACTAGCTGTGCCCCGCGACTTCATCCGCGTAGTATTGGATTATTGGGTTAAAAAGTATCCTATATGTTAATCCCGGTTATAATCTATCTGTGTTCCAAATTTCATCCAAATCCGTTCAGTAGTTTTTGCGTGAAGGAGTAACATACATACATACATACATCCACACTCACGAACTTTCGCATTTATAATATTAGTAGGATGTCATTCAAAAAACGTCATTTTTTACGCAGACGCTTGCAACTAACGACTTCGAGCAAACGTATAACTAATAAACCCATGGTAGAGCTTCTGGCATACCTTGAGCGATTGATAAGTCGTGTTTTTTTTTCAGTTTCAACAAGCTCCTCCTGCAGAAGGAAGAACTGGAGCAGAAACAACTGCATCTACTGCAAGTGGTGGAGAGTGAGAGGACCTCGCGGTGGCAGTACGCACAGCAGTGTGACGAGCTCGCCAACGAAGTGAAGAAGCTGAGGACTGAAGTGAGCATCGACCTGTTCACTCTTTCAGATACATGCATTATGCATTTATTGAAGAAGAGACAATTGGTGACTCTGGATTACGAAAGGCACACGATAAAGTAGCAATAAACCTTCGAACTGATATCTCTTATCAGAACATAGTTACGTTTTCGTACTACTTAGCACGTTTTATATTTAAAAACTATATTGTTTACAACGGACTATACCTATTTTAACACTATGCCCACGCACATGATATAACCCGGTAAAAGTAAAAGAAAATAGCGGAATTACTTTTCGCACTTACTTTTATTATATCTTGTTGAGCTACTATTCATCTCTTTCCCCTTTGTTGCAGCTATGTACTTACAAGAAAGAGCACGAACCAAGCACGAGAGCGGCGTCAACGACCAGCTCGTCGCCCAGCCACTCACCCGAGATTGATCCCGCAGAGCTTCGGAAAATAAAGAAGGTCCAGGTAAACTGGGTCAACTTTCACACGTAAATCTTCACACTCCTTTACACCCAAGAATTTCATTTGCTTCGCCCTTATCTGAAAAAGTTGAAGGTGAATTTTACTTTAAACTCGCGTTTATTTTCAGAGCTTCTTCCGTGGCTGGTTATGCAGACGTCGGTGGAAGCAAATTGTGGACGAATACATAAAAAGCCCCCACGCTGAGAGCATGAGAAAGAGAAACAGGTATCTTAAGACCAGACACGTTATTCTGGTAGACTAAGTACTAATCTGTTTATTGTTGACAAATATTGTTAAAGTAAAGGTTTTAGAATAAGTGAGGTCATTATTTTTGCAGCCTCGTGTTCAAAATGGTTGAAGCGGAAGAAGAATATTTGGAGCAAATGGAAATATTGGTGAGCCGTTTATTCTTATAATTACCGGAATGATATAAGGCAATATTTAAACATTTCGAAGTAAGTAGTGTGTTGCATCCATTTTAAGCTGTAATCTTATTTTCCAAGGTAACATGTTTCCTGCGCCCATTCAAAATGGCGGCGAGCTCCAAGAAGCCGACGTGCACCCACGAGGATGTCAACTCGATCTTCCTGAACAGCGAGACCGTGCTGTTCCTGCACCAGATCTTCTTCAAAGGACTCACCTCCAGGATGGAGTCTTGGCCCACACTCGTATTGGGTAAGCATCATAGCCTGATTATTTTTTGTCTCGTAGATAAAGGCATTATTGCGTGTCTCTGCATGTTCGTAGTGGATTTTGCTAGCTCAAAATACCATATTTCAAATTATACCTGAAATTCAAGAACGAAGTTGGGAAGTAACCTCCTTCTCAGCTTCATGGACTCTGCTCTTATTCTCTAACCAACAGAATTTCGATTCTCGTTTCTGTTCTACTCTATTTATGAACGATGATAACGACCATCGCTTAAATATACTTGAGCATTTGTTATACACCCAACGACATAAGATTTCAAAAGTGCTCCCAATCTGACTGATTCTTATCCATAACGACTGCAATTCAAACATAGTTGAATCTAATAGTAAAGCAAAAATTCTCGATTTGGATTCCACGGATATCCCATTATTGATATGATGTCCTTATCAGAAGTTAGTTAGAGCGACTACTGACCTCGAATTGTTATAATTTGTCTAGTTTGTGTTGTGGTAGAGCATTGTAGTGTCCCAAAGGGACTCTTCCCAAATGCCTTAATATGAAAATCCCATTCTTAGCCTTACACACAGGAGACCTGTTCGACATGCTGCTGCCGATGCTGACCATCTACCAGGAGTACGTGAGGAACCACCACTACTCGCTCCAAGTCCTCACCGAGTGTAAGCAGAGCCAGCCGTTTGCGCAACTCCTGGCCAGGCTGGAGAGTAAGCCAGCGTGTCAGGGGAGGTCGCTAGAAACGTTCCTTACTTACCCGATGCATCAAGTGAGTTCTAGGAGTTCGGGAGTAGGTTCGTTGTTGGAATAGATCCTTTGTTATATGTTCCATTTGGGACAATAGTGTTGTATGTAGGTGATATAGCGTGTGTTTTTAGATTTTAGTGTTGTTTTTATTTTGTCAATATAGAATATATCTAGATTGTGTTGATGAAGTAACTTCATTGTTATTGGATACCTAGATTAGCTTAACGTACTTAGTATCTAGAGTTTAGCAGATAGTGATTATGGACATAGCTACAGTGATTAGTACACTATATAGTGGATTAACAATTGACTAGTTAGCGCGGTCGTTAGTTCTAGCCTTTGTTTCCAGCATGAGTTTTAAAACATTTTTAAATAGTTTCATGTGAATAGTAGAACGGTAAGTAAACAATTTTACTTTACAGTTTAAGCAGAATGTCATATAATATTTTCAAGCAGCAGAAGACATAGTGTGTAAAATGGTCTCAATAGTGAAAGGCAACGATTAAAACAATTGTCCTGACGAGCATAAAGGCAAATCGAATTGAAACAGGACATTTTCTTGGGAATTATCATAATAAATTCTTACCATAAAAAAACATAATTTTGTACAAAAGTATTTGAAGCTATTATTATCATGAAGTCTTTGTGGAAGACTTTTATAATGTGATAATTTAGCCTCTGACGGAACCAGAGTTTTTTACGCTTCTTTCTCCAGTATCATATCGCCAAAACGGATGATTTACAACGATTTATATATTTTGAACATAATCTCGTTATAAATAAGGTATAAATAAATGTTCAGATCCCTCGGTACATAATAACGCTGCACGAGCTATTGGCGCACACCCCGCACGACCACGTGGAGCGGCGCAGCCTGCAGCATGCGCGGGCACAGCTCGAAGAACTGTCTCGGCAGATGCACGATGAGGTAATACTTACAACTGAAATATTTTCCATTATCACTACATAGTATAAAACAAAGTCGCTTCCCGCTGTCTGTCCCTATGTACGCTTAGATCTTTAAAACTACGCAACGGATTTTGATGCGGTTTTTTAATAGATAGAGTGATTCAAGAGGAAGTTCTATATGCATAATATAATAGAGAAACACTGATAATTTTACAGCCGTGCGAAGCCGGGGCGGGTAGCTAGTTTAATATACTTAATTCATTAATTATCCGTGTCCGAAATCAAATATAATATATAAATGTTTTGTTAGGTATCTTAAAGGCATAAAGGAAAAATATTCCATTGAAAGAGCCAAAATCAAAATATGGTACGGAAAATAGGACAGGAAGTCACGGGGTCATCTTTGTCAAACGCTTTTGCTGAGTCACTGCAGTTTCTATTACCCCACATGTTTAGAAACACATCAATGGTGTGTTATTTTCGCTGACTCATTGTTTTTTGTATAAAGACTTACTATCGCACTCACAAACTGTCTTAGTTTAATTTGTTTAAGAATACTGTTTTTTTTCGTTGTAGGCTATGTTTATGTGTCTTGTAGGTCAGCGAAACTGAGAATCTAAGGAAGAATCTGGCCGTGGAACGGATGATCATTGAGGGCTGCGACATTTTGTTGGATGTCAACCAAGTCTTTATACGTCAAGGTATGTAAATAAATACTTATAAATATCGCCAGACGAACACACCAACTGTATGGTTCCATACTAAGCAACGCTTTTACTATGGGTACCGTACAATGGACTGGGGGTGATCCCAGTGACATCCACCCTGGGCAAATTACGAAAAAACCATTTTCGAAATTTGCCCCGGCGGGAATCGAACCCGCATCCACAGCCGAGCGGCCTACGCTCGAACCACTGCGCCAAGCGTTCGTCGGATGTAAAGTGACGGACGTAATTATTTATAAGATTGTAATTTATTCAATGGTTTTGAATTCCAATACGCGATTTTTTTAATCAAATTTCCAGTTTTCTAACATTAATTTCCATTCTCAGGCACGCTGTCACAAGTGGTAGGCAAGGGACGTCGGGCGACGCTCCAAGCTCGGCAAACGTTTCTCTTCAGCAACCACCTCCTCCTCACCACCAGAGCCACCGGCGGGAGGCTGCATCTCCCACCGGCCGGACGACTGCCGCTACATGACGCGCTGCTCATTGAAGACCCTTCCAATCATGACGATGATGGTAGGTTGGCACACATGGCATCGATCTTTCACAACTATAGATAGATTTACCTCCATACTAAGAGATGTTAAGAATTAAAATGCGGTCGCCTCAACACCAGGGGCCCAACTCTATTAACGACTGTCGCTCGACTCACATTCGACTCGCGATACGTCAAAACTGACGTTAAAAATTGTTAAAAGATACGTATCACGTATGTAAACCGTTCGAATCGAGCGTCAGTCGTTAGCAGAGTTGGGCCCCTGTTGCTCTCTCTCTGCATCCTGGTTTTGCTTGAATATCGATTAACTCGTTTTAGATTCTACCTCAGTGTGCTCGTCTCCCGGTGGCGACATCTATCAAGGGAAAGATTTCAAAATACTCGTCGAAGTTAAAGGCGAGCAGATTTGCGCACATTTAGGTGAGTGTGAAGCTTCATCTAGCACTTGTATCTGCCAATTTAGTATGCTGTTTTTCACGTTGGTGTTTATTTATCTCATTTACCAATAACGTACGAACTATGTTAGTAATTTTACATTCATTTAATAAATAAAATACAATCGATTTACCAACCCTCACTTCTCATGTGTAACCTAATGACTCTCCTGAGCACAAATTAGTCCATTCTCTCATCTATCATCTTCAGGATACCATTGCCGCTCCCTACCATTACACCCTGTGCATTACTGACGAGGAAAATCTTCCTAGGTTCTCCGCTTACTAAAAAATCCTGAAAATATTACAGTCGCTAGCAGCCTGGAAGAGAAAGCGGGATGGACTAGCGAGCTAGCTCAATGCATGGAGAGCGCAGCACTGACCGAGCTGCTGCGTGCGTGCGGCGCGTGCGGCGCGGCGTCCGCCAGCCTGCCCGCGTGCCGCTCGGACCGCGCGCTCTTCACGGATGACGTGGACATTCGATTCAGCAGGACATTGAACTCGTGCAAAGTGCCGCAGATCCGGTCGGCGACGCCGCAACGACTGCTGCAGAGGCTTACAGGTTGTATTTCATTCCTCATGATTGGAACAAAACCGTCATTCAAACGCTAGAACGATTTAACCTAGTTCGAAAGTCATTTGATAGCGTGTCAATTACCTACGTCAACCCCCATGGGGTCAGCGTGGTGGCTCGAATCAAATGTGCCAGGTATAATGGCAACAGGCTCCCCTCTATTACATATGGACTAAAATAGCATCTGAAAAAGGTTAATTATTTGAATGGAGGAATACTCAATATCTCCCCAATAACCTACAATTATTTCCTTGCGCTCCAACATGGGGTATTTCAAAAGACAATGGGTTTAATTAGTCGCTATGAACTAAACCCTAAATTTCATTCCAGATCTCCGCTTCCTCTCGGTGGACTTCCTGAACACGTTCCTGCTGACATACCGCGTGTTCACGGACGGGGTGACGGTGCTGGAGGCGCTGAAGCAGGTGTTCTTCGAGCAGTCGCAGCAGGAGCTCGAGCTGGCGCCGCCGCCAGACGCCACCAGGAAGACCAGTGCTGCTAGCTCGGTTTCTGGTGAGTAGATATGCCCTTGAACTTTGTCATTTTCATTGGATTAAACATTTCACTTTATTTTCATTTCGATGTTTTTGAGGAGTACAACCAAATCGGTAGATGCGTTCGCAAGTGGTCATAACTTATTTATACCTACGCATTTTTCTTCTTTCGCAATTTGGTGGCACATGTTTGAGAAAAAATCTTATATAAATGTATTATTTTAATGGAACGATCTTTGGGATAATTGGAGCTTAGGGGGTGGCAGCTGCTCCCCTCATTGTTATCAAAATTTGTGGTTACATATCAAAGGAACACAGTGCGATTGTTCCCAGGGTACGGATCAGAATACAGTGAACGAGACTGGCAGGCGCGATTCTGGAAGGCATCTAGGAAAAGTAAGTGTATAACATTTATTTTCTATTAACACGAAGTGTTACTTAACATTTTAATTGTGCTTTTGTTTTTAGGTGAGGAAGATGACAAACTCTCCCCCTATTTGATGGCACCATCTCGAAGAACTTCGGCAGTTAGTAAGGTGAGGCATTATTAATCAAATTTGTTATAATTACCATCGTCCGACCCATCATTTTTACGACTTTCTAATATTTTTTATGATAACGAATTTTTTGCATACACGCTTACATTAGACTGAGGAGGATAACAGTCATTTAACTATTCCAAAAATAATGGCCACATCATCTAGTAATGAGACTTTGAAAGGTAACAATCTTCCTTTTTACAAAATTAATAGTTGTTAATATGTTTATAAAATTGTAAAAATATCCAAATTACTTTCCTAAAGGCACATCACCGTCATCTCCTGGAGCCATCAGCTCGGTCACCTTAGTGGGGGGGAGTCCAAAGAAATCTACAAGTCCAGTCCAAGATGGTAATACAAAGACAAAGTCGCCAACTAAGGATAATGACGCAGCAGCCGCTTTTATGAAAGACGAAAGCATAGAAATGGTGGACCAGAGCGACGAAGATATTAAATACAAGGAAGAAGAGCAGGAGAAGAATAAGCCGAAGCCTGAGGAGAAGTTTAAGATATCGCAGAGATTCTCAGAGGTATGTTGCTTTACTGCTTAGCATCAACTTGATTAGATGCAAACGCTACAAGTGTTTTAACAAATTGTTACACTAGATAAAATCTAGGATGTATGTGATTATCGGTAGACGTTTCTAAAGCTTTCATTATCGTGTCTAAAGCTGCTGTAGCTTGATTTTGTAAATACATTGTTTCTTAAGAATCTGTCTACGAAAGGAATAAGTTGTGAATCAAATTTACCCTATTTTTCACTAAATGGACATGGTAATCCCAGTGTTAAATATAGACAACAATTTAATTAGTAGTAAATAATCTCCTAAATTATCTACAAGAATACGAGCTCTTATCAGTCCCAAGGCATGCGGCCAGCAGTGGGACTGTTGCCCACAGCCTTACATCTTCTTAACTAGTGTACAGTATCATACGGGTGTCAGTATGCGCAGCGCGTGCGCAGCATGGCGGAGAGCCCGCGCCGGCTGGCGGCCGCGGCGGCCGGCGCGGCGGAGGCCCGGCGCCGCTCGGAGAGCACCCGGCTCGCCAACGCCGCCGCTGCGGATGAGCCCAGGCGCGCTTCAGACTCGGGAGCTGCAAGGTTCACGCCAAGAAGATCTGTCAGGTTAGGATTACCACGTCTTACATTCCATCTTGACGACCGCTTGGCGCAGTGGTTCGAGTGTAGACTGCTCGGGTCACTGCACATGGTGGTTACGGGTTCGATTCCCGCCGGGGCCAATTTCCGAAATTGACCTTTTCGTAATTTACCCTGGTGTGCGTGGGTGGCCCTGGTTTTGCCCCCAGTCCATTGTACGGTACCCATAGTACAAGCAGTGCTTAGTTTGGGATTCGTACAGTTAGTGTGTCAGTCTGGTGACATCTATTTTATTATTTATTTTATCTACTAGCTGTGCCCCGCGACTTCATCCGCGTAGTATTGGATTATTGGGTTAAAAAGTATCCTATATGTTAATCCCGGTTATAATCTATCTGTGTTCCAAATTTCATCCAAATCCGTTCAGTAGTTTTTGCGTGAAGGAGTAACAAACATACATACTTACATACATACATACATTCATACATACATACATCCACACTCACAAACTTTCGCATTTATAATATTAGTAGGATATATGGCCCGTTAGGCGTCGACTGTTGATTCTCTCCCAAAGACTTCCTCACATTACTTACATAGGTACCTTAGTCATTTGCATCCACCGGCTTCTTGCGAGTAAAGTCGACCCACTTTATGGGCACATAGTATAACATCTTTTGGCTCATGATCACCATTTTAGAATCTTTTAATCCTGAATAATTTAATCTTCGTTTTTTAACTGATACAAGAACTTTTCTTTCTAGTGAGAGACGGTACACCAATTCGTCAATCAACAGCGAGCGTCGTCGGTACTGGGGCGGGTCAGAACCGCGTTCTTCTGTAACATCACAGGTCTCTCAAGTCACACAGGTGGGCAGGTGTTCTAATTTATATTGTCTCTACCACTTATCACAATTTACTATGACTTTATTTTATACTAGCGGCCCGCCCCGGCTTCGCACGGGTAGGTACATTGCGGTTACATTCGGTGCGGTGTAGCTTCCCAACAGTGAAATAATTTTTCAAATCGGTTCAGTAGTTTCGGAGTCTATTCATTACAATCAAACAAACAAAGCTTTCCTCTTTATAATATTAGTATGATGATTATTAGTTTATCCAGTGGTTGAGATTATTATATCAAAATACATACATACATACATACATAATCCTTTTAATATTCCTGAATTTGTAATTTAGAACTACCGCCGCGAAACCAGCCAGCCCAAAGCGGGCGTGGTCATCACATCATTTCGACAATCGCACAGGAGGTAAGATGAATGCAGTCGCTCTACCCTCATCATCTCTTTTTTCCATAACATCAATTCGGAGAATATTAATTATGCAATCTATTAATTTATCCTGTAGCACAAAGTGAGAGGTCACGATTCTCAGTGTCGCATGCACCTCACCTTTTTCTATGATCTCGAATTCTCGATTTTAACAAGTTCCAATGACGCTTTGCACGATAATTTATCAATAAGAAAATCAAATGTTATAGTTGCGAAATTTTCCTGTATTTGTAAAGATGAAAATGTAATTATCGATATTGATTTAACAGCTTTGGAAAAGACCTGTTGTGGTGAGTGATTGGTAAAGGTAAAATATTTAGAGTGTAGCGATGCAGTAGAGGAGTATTTTCTTAATTAAAGATTCCGCTTATCGTTTTTTCCCATTTATTTTATGAATAACACGATCCTTTTTTGAGATTTAGACGCCCGATCACATAACACCACAACAAACGAACACAAATATTAAAGAAAATTACTACAGTTTTGTTATAAAGAGTTTATTTATTGTAATTTTTGTCGAAAACATTGGTTTCTCTTTTAATCACACGTTCATGTTTCCAACATCATTTCGCCTTCATACATTTACCATCCTCTTTTAGGACCTCTCTTATCTCTCTTTGTTTATATCTAAAAATAAAATCAACACAAATATACCTACAGAATATATATTTTACATGCTTGATCTTTTAGATTTATTTAGTAATATTATAAGGTATAATAATCTTGATTTTGTAACCACTTTGATTATAAATTTAGATCACGTAATTATTGCACATTCAATTAAATTTAATGTTATAATAATAAGGATTACTTCAAAACACTTGAAATCAAACACTTGATAATGTATTTTTATCATAGTTTATAATTTTATTTATTAAAATAATACTTAAAAAAACTTGCATGTTTTCTTACTTCAACTAAAATCAAATATAAATAAAATAAAATAATATTAACTGGATTCAGATTTTCCATAAACTTAAATTTCTGTTATTTTTCCTATAACTTGCCTGTCTAACCTTTTTATCTAAAAGCATGCTTATTTATGTCTTGTACTTCAACTATTTCCGAATCTTTATCTTAATTCATATCAATTTCATATTCAATATCATGTAATAATTTCCAAAGAAATAAAATTATGATTTCATGATGAACATTGTCTAAGTTATAATGTCGGTCTAGGAGCAGTACTTCAACAGCCGCTGTTGCTTTTGCGGTCGCAACTTCGGCTTCATCGAATCCGAGGTCCCCGCCGCCAACCTCCCCACCAGCTACAAGGAGGGATTCGGTTATTTCTACTGCTGCTACTATGAGAGTGCTTAATGTTTTGAGGTAAACTTCAATCTGCTGGATACTTACAAAATTGTTATTCCACTGGGAATTACTGTATTTAACTATAGACCTTATAGTATTTTCTTAACCACCATAATTTCTAATTTTAGTTATATGTTTTGTGTAGTACATCGTTCATTACAATATCCACAGTAAGACTGGTCAAAGCTACTCAAAGTGAAAATGGTAAAAAAAAACATCCAATACGTATCAAAAAGTTTTCCAACGCAGGAAAAAATCTAAAACCTATATTCTCAATAGCGAAACAATCATATTTCTCAGGCATTGGATTTCTAAACATTCCCATGACTTCTGGTCTGACGAGCGTTTGCGAGGCTTGACGATGGATTTCCTCAAGGAGATAGAAGGCAGCCCAGGGCTACTGCCAGCTGAACATAAAGCGGCATCGCAACTCCTGCGCCTATTGGAGAGAGCTCCGGATAGAGCTGTGGATTTGAAGGCATTATTTGTTGCACCTCCTGTAAGTTCATATAAATCGTTCTTTTATTCTAGCAATCTGTGGCTCGTACGATGAGTGGAAGACATACCAAGCCGGGAGTCCATTCCCCTCCCGTCTTCCCCCTCTATCCCACATTCTTAGGTCGGCCTCGTGCGAGCAATGTCCTTAGTATTGCAAGCATCGACAAGCTACCGTAGTAACTACTTAACATCAGGCGGGCCATAAACTTGTTTGTCGACTTTACAGATTTAAAAATAAACTTTGAATCTAATTAACGAAGATATATTAAACACCAGTTTTTATCGAATATTTATCTCTTGATTCTTAAATTATAGGGTATATGTTTATAGTATTTTGTATCTTCAGGTGCCAACCAAAGAAAGTGTTGAAACATTGTCAGCCCTTGAAATAGCTGAACAAATGACATACTTGGACTATCAAATATTCAGCTCTATTAACAGCGAGTAAGTACCCAAAATCTTATTAAAAATTGAGTGGTTACTCTTTAGCAAGAGGAATGAGACTGGAATGGTATTTTTTCTGTTTTTAGGGAGTTTTTAGGACAAGCGTGGACTAAAGCGGATAAAGCTGAGAGGGCGCCTCATATTCTGATGATGACAGGACATTTCAACCATATTTCTAATCTAGTGATATCTGAGATCTTGAAGAAATATACACTAGCTGGTAAGTATAGACATAAACTTTACTATAAAGTTAACTAAGTAGGTATATCGTCTTTTGGAAGACGTGAAGTGGTCATAATATAAGCTATCAAAACCAATGATGGACCAAAGATACAGTATAGGAACTTGATGATGGTCGCCTTTAACAAAATGTAATAGTTAAATGGAACTGTCTTTAAATTTTGAGCTCAAATTAATTTATCAGGACGAGTGGCGGCAATAGAGAAATGGGCAGCCGTGGCAGACATAGCTCGGTGCTTGCACAACTTCAACGGCGTGCTGCAAGTGTGCGCCGCGTTGTCCAATACGTCAGTGTATCGACTGAAGAAGACTTGGGAGAAAGTCTCAAAAACCGTGAGTCTGAGTTTATTTACTTAAAATAAAAGATAATGCAATAACAATATCGAGAAATGTTCCTAGAAGCAATTATTGGTCGTGGTAGTAAGGAGGATGCAGAAAGTAAAATTGTTAATAAAGTGAATGATGTGGGTTTGTTGCAGAGCAAACAAACTATAGAACGAATGCAGACGATCATATCCTCAGAATGTAGGTTTAGGATTTTGAGAGATGCTTTGCATAGGTAAGTGAGGCTCAAGTAATTTATTAATGAATTTTACTGTGTTTTTTCTGATATTATTGAGTCTCTAAATGATAAATATACGGTTGGCAGGTGCGATCCTCCCTGCATACCGTACCTGGGGATGTATTTGTCAGATCTATCGTTCATAGAAGAAGGAACTACTAATTACACTCCCGACGGTCTCCTCAATTTCTCCAAGATGAGAATGGTAAGCAACATTGAATTATATTTTACAGTGTTCAGTGACTGACATCAATAATTACAACTAGTTTTCTTGTTGTAGATCGCGCACGTGATTCGAGAAATAAGAAACTTTCAACAGACTCCATATAAAATTGATCATATTCCAAAGGTCAGTGATAGCAGTTTATTCTACGAGTATTTATGACCCATGACGCGACGCGAAAAGCTTTATTATTCTGATGTATTTGCCTATCATCAACACTTTTTAGAATATCCTTTGCTGTTTTCAAGATTTCACGGATGTTGAAATGTTCAATTGACCTGTTAGGTGTGCGACTTCCTCCTGGACAATTCGCTCGTGATCCCCGAGGAGCGTCAGTACACGCTGTCCCTGGAGCTGGAGCCGCGGGTGGGGCGCGGGTCGGGCGCGGGGCTGGTGGGCGCGGGGGGCGCGGGCGGCGGCGGCGGCAGCGCCTCGCCCGCCTCCTAGCGGCGGCGCCGCGCTTCCCTCGCTGCGCTCGCGCCGCTGCGCGCGGACCGCTAAACGAGGAGAGGCGCATGCGACTCCCAGTCGCAAGCATTTGTGTTGCTCGATTGCTACCTTATTGAAGAAATGTTGCAGCTCCCGAAGCAATACCTGTGGGTTACTGAGGTACTTTTATTTTAAACTTTAAGTAGGTACTCACATTCGTATGTGTGAACTCGTGTTCCGTTTGGCTTCATTAAATTTTCGGTCAAAAAGGAATTGTATGTATCAGGCGTATATAAAGGAGGATCGTGCAATGTTAGCTACAAGCACTTACTACGCAACAGTAGCTTGCTGTTGCAAAGTTTAAGTAACTCAATAAGAAATGGTACCTCATACAGAACAATATTTTATGTGCTAAAGTACTAAATGTTAATTAGATATTAGGAAAAAAATCAAAATAAAGAAAAGACAAAAAGAAAATTGTTATAAGTAATACGACTTCACATCGTTTCGATTCTTCTAAAACGATATTCTAACAACAAAAGATTATGAAGTACAATATTGTAGCTATACTTTACCTCATAGGAGGATATTCGCATAATAATCTATCTAAATGAATGACTAAACAAGGATATACATAGAAACTACCTACTGTATTCAGGTACTCTATTTTTGTATATTAGACCTCATTAACCGTCAATTAGATAGATATTGAAAATCATTAAAACATATCATTGGATCTTGGACTTAGAGCATCTGTGAAAGGTAACCTTTATGAAAAATTTGGATCTTCAAAATGATTTATATCAAATCTTAGTGCGATTGGCCAAGAACATTTAAAATTGTGAATTAAAGTCCATATAGTAAACGACAAAACAATGCTAGTATTGGTAGTTTTTATTACAAATCGCACTCAATCAAAGGCTTGTGAAATTCTAAAAAAGTTACATTGTCTTCTTCAAAAATTCGACTTCAAGGATTGAAATTTCAAAAAACAATACAATAAGTGAGAAAATAAGAGCTTTTGTAAATAATTTCTTACGGAATAAACATAATTGTAATTACGTAAGATAAGCTATGACGTTGATATGACTAATGTTGGAGAGCAGGCAATGATGATCTCAAATCAAATAAGAGGACATGGAGATATAATGATAAGGGCAAATAAGATGCGCTTGAAGTGCTAAATTTAACGAATCCTCTCTGCAATCTCCATTTATGAACGATTTCAACATGAAATTAGGTAATCCAAATTATTTTCCGTATGGTTTTAACATAGAAGATGCGCAAAAAGTTTATCTTTGGCAAGTTTTTGTAAATATTTGCAGAACCAAAGACATGTTTTCCTTTTGTGTTCTACTCATTGCACCATTGTATGCAGTTTCGTGAGAATACTAAGTCAATAGACTGGAAATGTGTTGAACGCATACAGCGTTTGTCTAAATTGCTATAAAGTAAAAAAATGTAGATCATAGGCTCACTTGCCTCAACAGTCATGGCGTGTAAATTATATGTTTACTCAAGGTAAAACCTTATTATAACACCTTCGCTCGCTGTCTTTCTAATGATAAAACGTCTAAGGTTATAAATGAAATTATGTTACAAGAACATAACTTTCCTAGAGCGTGTAATAAACATAAGTTCTCGAAATCAGTATGAAAGTGGTTGTTATATGTTACTAATGGTTGTTAATGTAATTCCGACTGCTTTTATACAATGGTCTTTAATGTTTCCCCTGTTGTTCTAACGTGCTTGTTAGTTATATAGAATTAAGATGTAGGTATACCACAGGGATCTAGACTTGGTCCCAATTTATTAATGTTCTTTGAAAGTAATCCGTACGATATGTAAAAGTCTTATGATGATGGCGCTAATTCTGTTGACTATAAATTGCGTTCAAATTAAATCTTACAAAACGAAATATGCAGTATATTTGTCATGCTCATGCATGAAGGTTCACGCGTAAAGGACAGCAATACAGTTAATTTAGTCGAGATTGTTCAGTGTATCAACAGAATTAACACCAATAAAGTAAAGCCAATTTTCTGAGAAAACTAAAGGTAGGTTCAGCGGCAACCACCAAAAATACCTACTATTTTTAAATGTTATAAATTTTCGGGACAAAAGTGTATGTTGGATGTTTGAATGATTGTTTTAGACAGTATTGTAGTTATATACTTGTTTCTATGTAAATATATCGTGTGATGCATCGCCAAGATTCATGTATGACGTCTGATGTAACTATAAAGTGATTTCTCAGTGAGATAGCAAGTCTAAAGTCTTTTTCTACGTCCTTTTCTATGTCATTTAATGTTAGTGTTATCATTATTCAATAGGTAGGTATAAGATTGTATAAATTTACGGAATCGTTGACACCGGCTATTGCACACACTACATTTATAGGGATCGACCGACGGCCCCATAATCAAAATTCAAAATCATTATAATAGGTCAACAAAGCACTAATGAATAGTCAGAATCTCCCACCGGTTCGGAAAGGAATGCTGCTTGCACTGAGAAGAGCCCGTAAGAAACTAAATGTTACTATTTTCAGTATACTAAAAGTTGGTCTACATTCTGAGAAACAGCAACGCAATGTGAGCAGGCTACACAATTGTCATAAGAAAAGAATACACATGTAATTCAATATTACCAAGTTAATTATGTTTCACTTAGATTTAAGTATTTAAATTAGAAATATAGTTCAGTCGGGTGTGCGTTCCGAATCCCAGTTGATAGTAAATTCAACGTTAAAAAAAATGGTATATGAAAATTAATTGCTTTGGTGTGATCCCTTCCGTGCTAAATAAATAAACAGAAGTTAAAGAATAAGGTTGTGAAGAGGAAAATTGGCAGATCAGTCCCCAAGAGTTTCAGCAACTCTGCTTCAGCTAGTTTCAGTTTCAGCTAACATGTAATTTTATGTAGATCGTGGCATTGAAGTATTCGACGGGGAATTGTAAACTTTCTTAATTAATGTTTAAAATGAAAGTAATTAAACAATATTTCTTTTTGTTAAATACGATCTGTATCTCGTTGGTCTCAAATACATTACATACAGGTTGAAACAGAAAGGGTATACAGTTATACCCTTTAGTAGGTCTACTATTTGTTTCCAAACTTAACTTTGTAAATCTAAAACTATGAGCTTTGGAGGAAACTTGAATAACCAAAATTGTTATAGGGATACGGCTGTTGACAGATTTCATAAGTCACAAAGCCTATAGTTTTAGATTTAAAAAGTTGAAAAAAAAAGTATACCCTTTATGTTTCACCTAGTATAGAATCAGTTTCTTAGTCATAAGTAACATGTTGTAAAACTGTAATATCTATTTAACGGGGCCGTGTCTCTGCATGCAATGTTTTTATCGTAATGGAGTTTACTATGCACGCAGAAACCATTGGATGAATTTTACTGAAACTTAGCATGATCTTAAATTCAAGAAATGAAAATGATCCCACGGCGCTTTACAAAAACAAAACAGATGTAGGATTATATATTTTGAAAGGCGCGGTATGTCAAAAGTGTATTGTAATTTTAGTGTATAGGTAGTAACGTATTGTTTTTATTAATAATAATAAAAATATGGCTGTTTTAAAGATTTTAAATTATAAAAAAATATTTTGGTGATTTCCACTTATCTTTATATGTGCACAATTTATAGAAGTATTATCACTGAAGGCTGTCACATATCTTTTTAAAAGTAATTACTTAAGAGTTAATGATATTCATATAAAGTTAAGGTTTCTTGAGTGTCGTTCACACCTTTTGTTTATATAATCGTCTTCCCTCTCGTATGGTTATGTGATCTCTCCTTCATTTAAATAAATTTGTAAGTAGTTTTAGGGATTATTTAAACGTTTCACGCAAATGGTTGGATTTCAATTGAAATCATTAATGATTGATTATCAGCAGATATTTTCTGCAGTTATATATTAATGACTCGAATGTTATTACAATAATTGTAAAACACTTATGAAAAAAGGATATTAATGACTACGCTTCGATTTTAAAATCTCTTATGAAATATCCGATAGGATTTTTTGATGAATACGTAATTATTAAAAAATATATCTTCAGGACTACCTACCTCTTGACTAAAGTTCTTAATAATATAGATAATTAAATATAATAAAATAGTAGTATTATATTTATTGTTAAATGTTGTATTACTCGCCAAGCATCTTGATACCTAAGCATAAGGATTTTTTTTTATAAGTTACCAACAAAATACTTATATTTTTGGGTAGTTTATCTTTGATTAGTGTAGTTTTAGTTTCGATACACATATCGTTTAGGAATAGTTAAATGTCACATTCAAATATGATATTGGTAACAATAATTTATTGCTCCAATTGTGTTTTATTACAAATTAAGACTAAACTTTGAATATGGACTAAATTCACTTTGAAAGAACTAAAAATATTGATCAATTAATTTAAAATAAACGCTATCGTAAGAAGCACGGGAATAATTTGGCTTTAGTTTGTATGCCAACAGAATTAGCCTCAATATTTACCTTGTTAACATTAATTACGGCATTTATTTTAATATTTCATTACAGAAACTACAAAAATGCATTCAATATTATGCTATGTTAGAATTATATTTCATTGCAGATGTTTAAGAATTTATTGTCAGTAAATAAAATATGACTTTTTTTCCTAGATTGTAGGTAGTATAATATTATATTATGTGAGTAGCTACTTATCTTGACTCAAAGAACCTTAATTGTTTGTCGTTTAAAAGCCATACATTGTTTCATTCATAGATATAGAAACCGCAGCGATTTTTTTTTAAATCTTAGGTTTCATCCTACATTGACTAGACTTAAGTACCTAAGGCTGGTATTAATAAATCGATCTCAAGTTTGAGAGCGGTCTTTGAAATGTCATTGTTATGTCCTACCAGTACAAAATGACATGTCAAAAGCGAACTCAAGATCACTCTCAGACTTGAGATCGATTCATCAACAGGGGCCTATATTTGGTATCATCTTGAACATTATATATGGTCCTGGCAGAAGTTTAGTAAAAATACCATACTGTAACTTATAATTGGTCTACAATTGTTAGTCGAAAGTAAAACTGAATCGTGTGCAATACAAATTTATCGTTCATGCTTTTGCAATAAATAACTGCTACAGAGTCTATTTATAACCGGCGCAGTGGTCACTAGGCGCCCCGTTGCAAATCGAATTCAAACATATGTACTTTCGACATTGAAATTATGATTACTTACGATGAAATTCCATTGCACACATACAAGAAAAGTGTAATTCATCTGATTGCAACAAGATTGTTTATGAATTGCAATTCTGAGTATTCGAGTTTTATGAATTTCGACAATATATCAAAAATAGTTAGTACAAAACATTGGAATATCTGTCTGCTGTTCTTATACATCAACATAGTATGTTGTTATAGTTAATTATTCAAATGTGGTCATTGGATATCAAAAGGAAATAACACAATATAATAATAATGTCCTTTTTCTTAGAGTGACAATATAGGAAATATACACACCTATTAGGTATATAAAATCGCTCAGTTCTGTTCATACACTCAAGTTTATAGCAATTAAGTTTATTCATTATTATAGCAATGTGCGATGGCCCCAAACTATTTAACAATTGAAAAACAATCGCTCAAAGATATATTTAATAGTAGGGCTATTTTAAGGTCATGTTTTAATCTTGATTCATTGTATGGACTAGTGATGTAACGAATATTCGCATTCGCATTCGCATTCGCGAATATTCGCATATTTTTTGACATTCGCATTCGCATTCGCAAGAATGTATGCGAATGTTTGGCGAATGTTTTTGAAAAACAAAAAGGAAATTATCTATAGACGATAGTGGAATGTTAACAACTAGTAAGAATTATATATTATTTAAACAAACTTCCTCATAGGGTGGCCCTTATTGCACCGCTTTTAGGTTCATAAAGCAGCTTATTACGCATTATGGACTTTACATTTTTTAAATCTTAGTAAAGAGTTATCCTAAAAATAGTAAACATTTAAAACAATAAATAAACGATGTTTATTAAAATATTATACATAGATAAATACATTAACTATTGAAATAAATTTCTTTCACATTCAATTTCATTGTAAATAAAATATATTATGATAAACATTCGATTTATTATATTTCCAATAATATAATAATTGTCACCGGCTTCGCCAGACCCATAGATAAATATAACCAGCCAAATGCATGTCGGACTATGCATACTCTAGAGTTACGTAGATATCCTGCCACTTTTCGATACAACGGAACTCATAAAATAAAAGTGATATTTGTTTTATTGATATGAAATATCGAATACGGTGGCTCACGTAACCTATTAATTTCTGCGAAAGTAATTAACTATTAGTCACCTTTTTAAATAAAATAGTAAGAAATTCTGTTACTAAATTTATCATAGACATCTTCAGCAAAAGTGACATAAACTTTTATTTTCTTTTTAGTCTGATGGTAATTTTTATAAGGATTTTTAATTCAAATAATTAAGTTGTGATTAGACTGGGTGCACAATCGGTGGTGCGTGGTTTGAGAATTAATTTAGATTTTTTTTAATTACTTATATTGATTTTGAATAGTAGTAAATAACTATTTATTTCCTATAATAAACCATTTATAATGTGGTTCTAATTTAAATATTGAATCTTGCTACTAAGTAAAAAAGGCCACAATGAAGCTTAATATTTCGTAAACGGGAATTAGTATTGAAAAACTGTCAAAGAAACCTACAAATAATTTTAAAATACTACTTAACAATACCTCAGTCGAGGGGGGTGTGTAAACATTTTTTTTTACTCCCCTTTGGAGGGTTACGGGAGGTACAATTGAATAACTTTGCTTTCAAAACAGTTTTTTAGCGGAACATAAACTAGAATTTTTGGCTAGTTGGCAGTATTTTAGCGCTAATAGTCTCTGTATAAAATTACTGTGATTGCAGATGGACGTGCCGAAACTATAAGGGCTCCTGCAAATCTCTAGGTCTTAAAAAAAATCGTGAATTGTGATTTTTTTTCAATTAAGATTGTATTCTAAATATTTTCTACTCGCAAGTAAGTTGTAAAATGTCCTATGAAATGCGTGAGCATTGTTAATTACACACCTTGGCTCCATCACAGCACAGCCCTCGTGTTATTCTCTGGCTGCAAACCAGCCTCGATCGTAACTTAGCTCACTTGCAAATAATGCACTGATTTACTTATATTTGAATTTTAAAAAATGTAACTGTCTTGAGTTAGGCAACAAAATTATAAATAGGATATTTCTCTATTGCTCTTGTTAGTCTAAATAAAACATTAACTCAATAAAATTTGAATATAAAATAATTTTGTTTAATGATATAATACTAAACTACCCTCAAATCAAAACAAATCTCTTCGAATTAACTTTATGTGACTAACTTCGTTCTTTCAACCTATGGGTTCGGCTATGTTCGGCCGACACGAAGTTTCAATCCAGTCTAACATTTTGCGCACTCTTCATTAACCTCCGAGAAATAGGCGTTTTATAAGTTTAACATGTGTATTTGTGTGTCTGTCTGTGGCATCGTAGCGCCCAAACAAATGATCCGATTTTAATTTTGTTTCTTTTTTAGAAAGGTGTTCTGATCGAGTGTTTTCTTAGCTATGTTTCACGAAAATCGATTCAACAGTTTGAACATTATAAGCTCTTTTGTAATTTAAAAATTCGTTGTTTTTTTTTTATTAAGTATTATAATTTTCAATTTAGGGTTTCTAATTTGAAAGTCAACATTCGCATTCGCATTCGCATTCGCGAATGTTGAAGCCAAATATTCGCATTCGCATTCGCATTCGCGAATGTTAAAAATCCAACATTCGTTACATCACTAGTATGGACCTACTTTTGTTAATTCGTCTTCATTTATTAATTGTTGCACCATGTTTAAAGCATAATAAATCATTCATTCATTCATTCATTCATTCGGGCTGTACTGGTTCAAATAAGAACACAAGCCAAGACCCAACTTAACAAGAGCGTTGATGCGTCCGTCGACGGCGAAGTCGCCAGCAGGCGTCGAATCGTGTAGTCGACGTTTCGATATCAACGGAAGCCTAAAACATGTGCTATTAAACCTTATCTCAAAACCTATCGGCGTATGAGATGGGCATCGTCAGATAAACGTTCGTCGACTGGCACGCCTAGCGGACGCGTTGAGGTCGACGTCACGAAATCAATGGAGGAGACCTATTGAGGTCAAAATCCATGAAGTGAATTTAATGACTGATATTTTAACTTTTCTCAAAACCTATCGGCGGCTTATGAGAGGGATATCATCAGATAACCGTTCATTGGCTGTTATGATAGATTAGACTGGTTGATAATAGCCTCACCGGTAATGTATAGCGTAACACTAATGGTTTTGCTAGATTCAACAAGGGACTATGATATAACCATCGAATTGTCCATGTCGGATTGGTCTTACATAAATGAGTAATAAATAATAATTGCAACCGACGAAATCGTTGCAACATGTGGGAAGCATACATACTGAAAATTTTGCAACCAAAGTTATATATATGAAATATCGAAAGAAATAGAAAGTATGGCTTGTAGGCCAATTATCAACTGAATGAAAACACGTAATTAATCTGCTATCATAACACTATAGAGCGGTGTGTCTGAGTACTAAAAATATGTTGAATAGAATCGAAATGTAAAGTCGAATGCTTATGCAATGCGCTGCAATGCAAATGTGCTCAGCAATATGTAAACAGGCGACACCAAACAAATTGTTCGAAGGCCATTCTATTTACTTGAGTTTCTGTAGTTTTTGATTATTATGATAAACAGAAAGCCTACCAGTAAATATCTCTGAGCGATGGTCCATGGAACTTTATATTTAGATCTGTTGTGTAAGCCTGCAATTATCTTTGTGTATTATTGTGAGTCAGTGCATTGGAGTGAATAACTTCATTATCAGCTACCTACCGTACTCTATAAATTTAATCTAGTCATACCTCAAGGCTAGATTGGTGGTAGAGACACTTTTGATATACCTATTCCTATCTGCCACTACGACGCGACCCGTGGCCGGTCTTACTTGGTCAAAACAGACGGCGCGCGGCGGCACACCCTCTCGAAGGCACTCGCATTCAATGAATTATGTCTTATTATTAAAATTATTTGCTCGCATCAGTCGAGTTTACACTTTATTGCCGCGTGGCGAGAGTATTTTAATGTTTAATTGTCTTTGGGTACCTACCTACATTTTCTATTTTTCACAAAATCCATCTTTGCGAGGACGCGCTATTTTGCAGATGGCAATAAATCATACCCAACTACTTAGCTGTGTGTTTCGCCAAAATCCTAATAAATGAATTAAATACTTAAATCGTATGCAACAAGGAATACCTACGAATGTCGATCATGCATTTTACATGAGATCGCTCTACGTGTAGGTAGGTAACTATGTGCTTAACTATCTCGTGTTTAATAACCTCGTGACACGCTTGCCTCATCGTTACGTAACACATTGTATTTTATGTTCATCGGAATTGTTATGACATTGTAGGTATTTTACTTATATTCATTTGAAACGGTATTTTTAGTTCCTGATGTAGGTACTTACCTAAAAGGGTGTGCTAACTTGTTTTTCCGATAAATAAAGTATCGGTGACGTTCAGAAATTTCCCAGAAAATGGAAAGATTGCACTTGCATTCTGTTCATTCTGCACGTTTGCGCTATTTTAGTAATCGGACGGCAGGACGATACTTTTGGCAACAACCCATGGTAGGTAAATACCTGCCCAATAGCAGCTTCCATCATCCTCATCTCTTTGAAGTGACTACCTAAAATAAAATTATGGTAGGTACCTACCGACTTACCCACATATTATAACGAAATAATTGTTAAATAATAGGTAGGTAGGTATTTGATTGAGAAAATTGAAAGAGGTATCTCCAATCCACTGACTGATGGTAGACACCGGTTCTATTATTGTTAACTGATAATCCGACCTCATTTTACTGTTGTAACCTTCACAATAAAGTTGTTATTGTAAAGTTTCAATTTGAATTTTATTTCAGCCTGTACCTACCTCCACATTTTAGTAAGAAACCCTTGAAACTATCTTTGTCTGAGGATTGATTAGCCATTTTTAGACCAAAAAGGTGCAGTATATTTTCAGAAAATAATAAACACCATTTAATCCCGGCGGTATGTGGGCGCCGAGGTGGGACCGGCTTCCTCAATCTGTAGACAGTAACCTACTTACTGTTTCAGCAAGAAAATAAGGCAATCTTTACAAAATAAGATCGTGAGTAGGTACTCAAATTATTCACTAGTTTCGAGTTATCACAGGGGTCGTGGAAGCCCGGTGGCAATGACTCCGGCTTGCTGTCTGAAAGTCGCGGGTTCAAATCCCGGTAGCCAACGTGCACCAATGGTCGGTAGCAACCTCACATCTCACAGTGAAATCACATTCATGACGCTTGACACCAGATGGCGCGATGTGCGGTCACTACAGACCCAGCTACAGACTTTTCACGAATAAGTAAACCTTTGTGCGCATATCACGTACCCAATATTTCTATATTAGATATTATTATTTTCTATGCTAGAAAAGGTCTGCTAATTTAAAACCCATTACCAACCTTTGGTCATTCAAATTATGTTCGTGAATTCTTCATCGTAGGCTTTGATAAAAGTTTATCAAAGATCGTAGGTTATTGGATATCGTTCTGCAGAACGGAATCAATTTTTTTCGTCAGGGGATACAAATTTACCGCATATATAAATTTGTTTCGTGTGTTTTGTTTAGATACTTTGTTAATTTGATAATTTGTTCTACTTTGGTTAGATACGATAAATGTTCGCTATTGAAACGGGTCCGGAAGCCTTCATTGTGCATGTCCCGACGTGCACTTGTCCGGTTTATTCCTGCAGTACAACAGTACAACCTTCCCTAAGTAGTTACCCTTTCATCAGCTTATTCCATTATGTACCTGGCTAGTTAGTGCTTGCCTTGTGATGGTTTTCTAACCCTAGTTTTGCAAAGACCAAAACATCATTATGTTGTTGACTCAAATTTATGACAAAATATAAGTCAGACTACAATAGTTTTGTGTGAATGTCTCGTCTAGTGAAAAAAACAAATCCACACTTAATACTCAACTTTAATTCTTATATGATAAGTATGATTACACGTCAGCAGGACTCTCAGCCTTCGCTTCCATGGCCTCCTTGAGTAGAGGCGAGGTCCCACACATGCGCAAGTCCTTCGTGTACGCGATCACGGCCACGCACAGGCCCGCGATGACCAGCCACGCACCGCCCATGTAGAAGGTAAGGTCCCAGCTTCCAGTCAGATCGTACAGCATTCCTAAAAAAAATGTTATCCTGGAGAGTTCTTTCCATTGAAGGGGATAAAGCCAGTGTTAGTAAATCGATCTTAAGTCTGAGAGTGAACTTGGAAAAGTCATTCATATGTCATAACCATAGGTCATAAGAGTACAAAATGACCTGTCAAAAGCGAACTCAAGCTCTCAAGCTTGAGATAGATTTATTGATACAGGCCTTAGAGTCTAAAATACAATAGGTACTTCTATTATATGAAAGCAAATTTCGTCGAAACTGGTTTCATATGCAAATTGATCTATCATTCTACATATTAGACTATCGATCTGATATCAATCTGATGAAATCTGACGACCACTGGGCGCAGTGGTTCGAGCGTAGGCCGCACAGTTCACTGCACCGGGTTCGATTCGCGGCGGGATAAATTTCAGAAATGGCCTTTTCGTAATTTTCCCTGATCTGGGTGTCACTGGGATCGCCCCCAGACCATTGTACGGTACCCATAGTACAAGCGTTGCTTGGTTTGTTTGGAACCATAAAGTTGGTGTGTTTGTCTGGCGATATTCATTTATTTATTTATTAATCTAAATAAGGGGATCAAACAACAACTACGACGATCAATAGTCTAACTCTAATAACTTGAATCAACTTGCTATCAGTAACGACTTTACAAACAGAAATAGAAGAAACAAAGGCGGCTCACCTCCGATCGGCGGTCCGACCAAATGTCCGATCCCCTGGCTCAACAATATCAGTCCGTACGCCACGGTGAAATGATCTATCGGCATCAGCTCCATCAGTATAGCCGGCGTGTACGAGTAAGAGCTGGCAAACGAGAGGCCGAACACCGCGGACACGACGGCTATGGCCCAGTAGTTGGTGATGATGAGGGGGTACACGGCGACGGACGCGCCGCAAATGGTGAGGCAGATCGCGTAGGTTTTAGTTACGTTTACCCACGGCAGGTCGCCAGCCCAGCCTAAGGCTACCTAAAAAAACAATAGGGTTAGAATTAGATCAATACCTATTCTTGCTGGAAGTTAACATTATAATACTCGTATATAGAATTTAGCATTATTTAAGGATATATCAGAAATCTTGGCATTATTGGCATGTGAATAGACTCTCTGTCTGGTGTTTTACTAGATAAATAAAAAACCGTGTGGAATAACTATTACACCTTGATGATTTAGATGGAAAGGATTCCGCCAACACATCAGTATAACAAAGCAACTGTGATGTCTATAATATCTGTATCTGAAACAACAAAACTGCAGATGACTATTATAATCAATTCCACTTTGCTGGAACGTTATTAAAATGAGGACACTTACAATTCCAATACTGCTAGCAACACCGATAATGGAGATCATCATTGCTCCACCGTCCACCTTCATCTCCGTCATGTAAGACTTGAGGAAGAAGTACGGCACGATGAACCACACGGACAGGATCAGGGACGACAGATTGAACATCAGGAAGTGGAACTCGGTGAACATTCTGAAGTCGAATGTCTGTTTGAGGGTGTGCCATACACGGTCGTACCATCTCTGAGGAAGAAGGGGGTTATTGAAAAATTAAGTACATCTGTTGGAGCTTCTAGCTTTTCAACCTGAGCCTGAGACCCTGAGGTAGCCCATATTATGCAGCGGAAAAACAAGTAGAGATCAGAGGAAGCAATCACCATTGCCGGAAAGTTTCCGGTGTCGGGAATGACATCTTCCATCCTACTTTTATTTTCAAATGAATGGGACGAAATTTAAAAATTTGTTGTTTCGACACGGAAACTTTCCGTTGATTGGGAATACCCCCCCTAGGACTCCAAGTCTGCAAATCAAATAGCGCGTATTTGGATTAAAAGCCATTGATTTTTACATATTCAGACAATTCTGGTAGTCACCAAAACGCAAATTCATCGACCTAATATAAAAAAAAATATTTTAGCAGCTAGAACGATTTAACCAATCATCCTAGATTAGCAGTCCACTGACTGCCAAAGATAATAACGGACTACGAATAATATATTATGTCTCGGACGGAGTGAAAATGTTTGAAATCACCAGTTTGGTCCTGGCTACGTGTTAGCTGACTATTTCGTCGTCAGGGATACGGGTCCCGGGATTTATATTTGAGAAAACCCCGGCAATATCCATGTTATATCAACATTTCGTCGCAAAAACAAAAATAACACTATCCTAATTCCGAAACCCTGGTAATAATTCATACGAGAAATTATGCCTTCAATGATCTGTATACATGTTATTGCTACCTATTTACCTTTTACTAGTTCTTATATCATCTATAAAACATTGGCATTGAATGCGTGCACTGTGCGAGTGGACGATAACAAGCATGAGCCACAAGGTCAAGCTAAGTACCTATGCGAAACGTAAAGTAAAGACGTACTACTGACTTAAGTAATATAAATATTTAAAACATAAACTTATCCCACATCACGTTGACTGTACGCCGGCGAATTTTTTAACAATCAACCTGTCTCTATTTTTTCACAGCACAAAATAGAGACAACATTATGTACCGGTGTAAATGTTTCGCGGTGCAAATATAGTATAGGATATGTGCTACGAGTGCGTACGATTTTTCTACCTTTTAAATATTCTAATGAGTAACTGACTCACATTGAAATTGATCAATTAGGTGTATTATAGTTTTTACTCCTAGCAATTCAAAGTAAGACGTAAGCTTTCATAAAAAAATATTACAATATTAAATCACTAATACATACCTTTGACATATAGGACTACCACGGACCAACTAGGTACCTTTCGGACTCCACATAGGACAAATAATTCCGAAATACATACACTTAATAATGTGTATCAAATTTACGATCTACCAACCTCTATCCATTATGATTTTCGATTGACCAATCACAATACGTTGCTTCGGCTCCCGACCATCACAATGGCGTTATTTATTTATTTTGATGCAAAAGTTATTTCTAATGTGAAGTCCTAAAAGTGGTTGATCTGTGAGGTCTACACTACTTACCATTTCAACATCAGACTCCGACTCAAGGGACCATGTAGAGTTCCTATACATATCAGGCAAAGACAGTGCTCTCAATCTATACCTAGGTATCGACATCATCGCACCGCGATGCATCATTGTGTTTCTATAAAGAGGCATGTCCTTCAAGTAGTGGTGATCGGTCGATATCTGCCTGAACCAATTCGTTTGCTGAGGCGGGACTTTAGTCTCTTTCGGTTTAGGTTTACTCTTTTCTTTGTGGTTTAAATTGGTCTTGGAATCTGTTTTAGTTTCTTTAGGTCCATGCTCTTTTTTCTCTTTTTCTTCTTTAGGTTTCTTTATTTTAATTTCAACCGGCAGTGCGGCTGCTTCAGTAGTTGTGTTGCCTGGTGTGTTTTCTAGGCTTATATTGACTTCAGAACGCCTTCGAGTTACTACGTTGGGGTAGTTTTGAAGTATAATATTGTAGAGACGTTTGTTTTCCATTAATTTTTCTATAACTTCGGTGGGCACCTAGAAATTAAAGAGCTATGAAATTCCTGTTGATTATGTCATGGCCCTTTATTAAATGGAAGCCAATAGTAAATAGGGCCACAAAGCTTCTAAAAATACAATAAACCTATTCTATTTCAACTCTCAATACTATTTACGTAGGTACCGCAAACAAAATACCATATTATGTGCTGTTGACCTACCTTCTCATTTTGTTGTACGAACGTCGGTAAATGAATTACCGAATGCATCCGCTTGTACGTTTGTTCCGCATTCATCTGTGTGGTCACTTCCAATTGTTTCGCTTCAGCTATACTCGTCGATAACGTAGCTAGAATATATTCTGGACTTTTGCCGCTTTTCAGTAAAGACTTCAGTTCTTCTGCGTCCAAGAACGCAGATTCATCTCCAATAGATCTCGAGGAAACAGATCCAGCACTAGACGATTTTCTAGACCTAGATTTAGATAGCCTGCGCTCCCTCTTCTGCTTGATTTCAAGCCATTCCGGATCCTTCATTAACGCACCGCATACACACATGTTCAGCAAAGTACCAGCTAACATAACTATAGTATTTTTCCAATCAAACACATATAAAAAGTATTCAGTCATAGGAGAATAAATGAGCGTGCCGAAGCCAATACCGCACGAAGCCAAAGATACGGCCAAATTCCTTCGCTTATCAAACCAGAACGCGACCGATACTACTGCGGTCACGTAAAGAATACCCATTGCTAGCCCACTTATGAAGCCGAAAGTTAAGCACAACATTGCCACGGAATTACTGCAGGCCGCTAATAAAAATCCGATTGTAGAAAGCACGCCAGCGATCATTGTCATAATTCGGCATCCATATCTGTCTACTAACGCGCTCATGATCGGTCCCGCTAGTAACGGTGTGGCGATGAACAGACTGCCGATCAATGAAGTCTTTGATTGGGTTGTTTCGAAGTATTTCGTGAATTCTTCGTGAAGTAGACCGAAGGAGAACGCGAGACCGTCGGCACAGGCTGATACCATAAAAGCTGAAATTACTACAACCCATCCCCAACCCCCGTCCGGTATAGGAGGTAGCTTTTCATCGTCGGAATCATCGGAGCAAATGCTGTCTTTGTCATCGAGACCTTCAAATTTGACTCTTTCAACGGGTTCTTCATTATTTTTGGAATAATGAGCTACTATATCCTTTTCTGATTTGATGGAATTGATTGTGTTAATGTCTGTGCTATCGATGTTTGCGTGACCATTGTGCGTCTCGCCGGCGGGCTGCGCACCGTTGTTTGTCTCAACCATTGTTTTAGAGTAATTATCTTATTACATAACGTTGATTTTATTATGTGATAATGCGGACCTGTAAGAAAAATAATAAGATATGAGTTCAACCATAGATTTAGATCTATTTGACGACCGCTTGGCGTAGTGGTTCGAGCATGGGCCGTTCGGGGTAAATTTCGGAAACGGTATTTTCGTAATTTTCTTGGGTCTAGGTTCTTTTCTTTCTTATGTTGTCAATTTTTTTTCAAAATAACAAGGATATTCGCTATTAAAGTTTATTAATAAAGGGGAGAGAGTGCACACGCGACAAGCATGACTAATAGCGGTGACGTCATAGGGCAGTAGCGCTGTAGGTACTGTTTGTATTTTTTCTGATCAAAAACTTAACATGTGTATTTTTGTGAATTTTGAATTTATGTTGAACATGATTTCACTATTAAGTCATTATTATTATAAAATGTATTTTGCTATACGATTAAAAATATTAGTCAATACCTAAACTACTTACAATGACCTATTAATCGATACCTAGATGTTATCAGTAAAAACTCACGCGTGGGTTCAAGGTTGCAGCAACGTGTGGATACTTCTATTACAACACCGGTTTGACTGGCAACCAGGGCCTTGAAACCGATTGAATTTTCGACCAGGTCTCGGTCATTGACCCCAAAACTATTAGCATCGGTAATAACTGGTTATTAGTTAAAACCCGGTTTAAATCCATTGGAAATTATTTTGAAAACTAACTAAATTTCGCGGAACATACCGGGTCAGATTTGTTGCACACACTGCAGGGAGTACGTCGAATTATGAGAAACCCTGTACAGGGCGGTATTCACAATTGACGGAAAGTTTCCGATGTCGGAAATGACAGCATCCATCCTTATTTTACAAATTAATTAGAAGAAGGGTGGAAGCTGTTGTTTCTGACAAGGAAAATTCCAACGATTGTGTATACCTAAGCAAGATACAGTTCGTACTTTGCCTACTTGTTCCCGGAGCGTAACTCTAGTACCCATGAAGTTACATAACCATAACAATAGAACCATTAGAGCGGATTATTTTAGTGGCTATTACAGCGCTATGGCTAGTAATAATTTATAATGTAAGCCATGTTTGTTTGAAGGTCAATTTGTTCGTAAATTCTGTTGCTCGCATTGTGATAATGAACATTGCTTCCAGAAATATGATCGGTAGGTACCAACACGCATGTTTTCCCGAAGGCTAAGCAGACATGTATTGTAGTACGGTCACAGGATAAGAATATTTTTTTACATTATCCATAGTATACTAATGAATCGTAATTTTTAAATGGAGAAGAATGGCCAAAATGGCTCATTTCGAGGATCATAAACTGCATATAGAACGACCCCGAAATTGTTGGTAATATTTTAAAGTAAGTATGGCTCTACCATGCAATTATTAAGTAGGTAAGTAGGTACTATGATGCTCTACTCTACTTATGATTCTGATTACTTTAGAAATATTATTGAACGAATCGATTTGAAGATCGGCCAAGTGTTTCTGGTTTATTTCAAAATTATTTTTGATCGATTGATACGTTGATTAATGTGCTTAAAATAGTCTGAATTATGAGACATCAAACTATTCTTGTAATTTCTAGTAACAAGATATTAATTTTAATAGGTTTTACTAAACTTTTTGCATTAATGATTAATTACTCATATTTCATAAATTAACTGCAAAATATTGAGTAACAAATACCAAAGGGACACTAGGAACTACCAAATACATTTGATATCGATGTTTTTTTCTCAGTGTTGACACACCGGGCACAATAGCACAGCTATAGGCTATATATTGATGGACTAGTGAAGCAATGGTTGTGTCCATGGGCAATTAATGTTAGGAGACAGTCCCTGTTCTATTACTCAGAAATGAGAACTATACCTATGTCTACGAAATTTACACATATTATCACAACTTGATCATGAGTCACTTATGTAAAAGTATTGGTAAGTAGACCTTCATCTCGGTTATTTCATCAAAATGTCCCCACAGACGACACGCTAATTAACAGTTAATTAGCAATTCACCACTCATAAACTATACAAGGGGGGTATAGTATAATAAACGTGGATAAGCGGGCGAATAGTTTCACACCGAACTATCTCTTTCTGTCATCAGTAATTTAATATTTGAAAGAAGAAGACTGAGGTCTAACTATATAACCTCTAATCCGTTTATTAAATAGCGGTTTTGGTCTTTATATTAGCCGCATGGGACGGTTTGCAATAGGATGTGGGTGTGGCACTTGTTGATGGCCTAAATAGTCAGTTTACTGTGTGTGTGTGTGTGTGTGAGTAAATGGCACTATCATCACGCTTGTTTTCCTCGAAGTGATAGGCAGAGGTGCTTGTATTGTAGGTGCCCACGTGTAAGCAATGGTATTTTGGTCCCACTTTAATAACATAAAAATACATAAAAAATTATTCCTTTATAAATCACATAATTATCATTGGAACTCAAACTAGGCGCGCAGGGCAGCCTGTATCTTGAGTGCAACTAAATAGGGGCAAGCCTTTGGCCATTATCACGCTGGTTCCCCTCAAAGAGAGGGGGATTCGGGCGACAGTACCTAATGGTCTGCTATTTTAATTATTCACCCATAATGCGGTAAGTTACTCAAAGTTATATCAAACTTTTAACTTAAAGATTTTTAATTACATATTGTGAACGTCTGGTAGGTATAAGACATTGAATGTATTATGTGGCTAGAGATTTCTTTTGAAATGTTAATTTACTGCTATTTTAAACGGGTAGAGTATCCATATAAGTACTTTGTTCTTTTAGAATACAACTACGTTGACGTACGTATGCGTTACGAAAATATAATGATTCAAGGAAGAGCTCTCTCGGGCACTTATTCATGGAGAACGCTTGTGGACGGGCACAATGTGACTGAGACTCGTTTAAGTCAGACAGTACAGTACACACGAGGTATTTCATTTATCAGTTGTTCTAAGTGAAAGGAAGTATAAAATCAAAGTGATGAAGTGTTATCAGTTGTGTTTCATTGAAGAAATGATCCTTCACTTTACTCGCTCTTGTTTACCGAAAGCTCTACAGGTCACTCAACTCATGACTAAACCAATTATAATATTCGATGTTCCGAAAATGGTGGAGAATCATAATCGATGGCATGAAAGTTAATCAAAGAAACACCGACCTACTAAATTATACACGATTTAATTAAATTTCTCAACTTAACCCGTGAAATACAACTAAATAAAAAAGGTAAATATAACAACTTACTGTTAAAAAAATGTTTATCCAATTTTTGATTAAACAAAGTTCACATAATCACTCAATTATTCACTGGATCCTCGTATTATTTGATGTAAATGATGGTGTCAGAGAACTCGACACGTCACGACCGCGCCGCGGCCGGTGTCGACTGAACTGGAAGTGAAGAACTGAAGAGCAACAGATGGCTGAATACATTATGAAAGGGGCAATGCACTGACGGGTTTGTTCTGTGATAAGGAAGGACTAGAATAAACCACGTGGTTAATAAATACTCAAGTGCTGTAAAGATTTTTCAGAAGTATCTACCCACATATAAGTAATATATAGGTACTTATATACATATCTTCTCTAAACACTACTAGCACCCGCCCCGGCTTCGCACGGGTGCAATACCTACATATAAACCTTCCTCTTGAATCACTCTATCTATTAGAAGAAACCGCATCAAAATCCTTTGCATAGTTTTAAAGATCTAAGCATACATAGGGACAGACAGACAGCGAGAAGCGACTTTATTTTATACTATGTAGTGATCCTCAAGTCATGGATTTTTTTTTAAACCAGAACCTGTGGTAATAATTTAACTTTCACTTGATAGAGAGCAGTAGAGCCGTTTAATGTTGTGACGTCACAGTTACAGCACACAGATCCGAACCCTCGGGAGATATAAGTATCCTTTAATTAACTACTCTGACATCCCCGTGACGTGCGTCGCTACACTCCGTAGGTGTAGGTACCTATGTCGCGTGGAGATCACGACTCTTCGATCAAATTAGGCCATCAGGTGGACATGCAAATTGGGTATTACATTTGTAATTAATTGCTTTTATGCGTTCATCGCCATTATGGGGATGAGGACGTCCTTTTATTAAATTATCATTGTATCATAGCAATCTGCAGTAGGTTTATCTACCGTGAGACTGCTTTCTATATAGGTAGAGTCATTAGACGCCATGAACCTCTTAACTGCCTTGCTAGACGCTAGGTACAAGGCTTGCTAAGTAGTTGGCACATAGTTTCTCGGGTGTCGGGAGCTACTTACCAATCACGAAACGAGTCCATTTGTCGTATCAATCAACTTCAATCGAACACCTATAGGTACATATAGGTTCATACCTTCTAGTAAATACTATACCCAACTGAGCAGTGTCTGTAACTGGAAGGTATCTTGTATGGAAATAGAGGCAATAGGCTATTTTTGCAATGGTAGAGCCAGCTATCCAATGAACTAAGCTCATATACCTACGGGTTGGCTCAAACGGAGTTTACCACCCTCTCACAGAAGATCGGCGTAAAGTAGGTACCTACTACTTATAGTTGCGTTTCATACAATGAGTATGAGAGCCAGAAACCCAATTCTCCCTTTCTCCCTTCGGTACCGAGCGAGCAATACCATTGGTATTGCAAGAATCTACATAATATAGTGGGACGACGATTATTTTCTGACTATTTTATTATAAAAAAACCTTCTGAAAAAGCTACCATAAATCGCAAAATCAGGATCTTGAAACATTATTGTTTTAGACCAGTTTATCTTACTGTTGATATCAATTCTAGCCTTCTTAGGTCAACGGCAGACATAACCAGAATTTAGGACACTATCGACCATCTGAAGTCTAGGCATATCGGCGCCTCAGTGACGTCACGTTGATTAAACGCCAAGTGACACGTGCCGCGCCAGAATAGCAGCGCAATAATAGCTAGAGCATTCAAAGCATTCGGTAAGAGCATTGTGACCATTATGTTTAGGCACATATTTAGGGTACATAGTTACTTATGGTAGGTAGGCACCTACTTCCTTTTCAACCGACTTCAAAAAGGAGGAGGTTCTCAATTCATGTGTTTTTTTTTAGATGCCTATTATTATTGTGATTGTAAATATTTAATGGCGAACTACTATTTGAATTACTAATCCAACATTAATTTTCACAAATACTTTTATACGGTGCCTATTTAATACTTCACTTATAAAAAAATACCATTATAAACTGTATTCAACATTTGATAACATTTATCAAATTCTCATTTTCGTTAGGCTCAAAAGTCAAGTACCCAGGGCCATTAAACTAACTACTAACTATTTAAAAAAATCTCATTTTCGTCACTGTCAGCCCCACAGCATATGTATTTCATTTTAGACATATATTCGCGTCTTTCAATGTCAAACCGTCAATCAAAGCAATCAATCAAACAAAAAATCCAAGCGAGCTGTTTGTTTTCCACTCAAAAATAAACTTAAAACAATAAAAATGGCTGAAAAACCGCCTGAGGAAGGCTATATTTCCGTAGTAGACGAAGAACCCGTAATATTTGAGTTATTAAAATGGGATTCGTCAAATACGCAGAACACACAGAAGCAACAACATCCAGAACCTATAGAAAAAGCTAAAAGTCCGGAGAAAAGAGTTAACAAACCTCAGGAGTCTGATCCCTTCGATATGGAAGAGCCCGCGTTCATGGAGACGTATAGATTGTCGAAGGAATTGGCGCGAACTCTATGCGAAGATATTAAACCGTGTATGCCAGGTTCGACGAAATCTATAGAGTTCTCTGTTGAAAGTAAAGTGAGTGTTGTTGGGGAATAGATGGTGATGGGTTTGCGCGAGTTTTGTAATGCTTAAAGTTGAACGTGAAGCTGGAAACTACCTACTATCATTTGCTTGACAATGTCTATTTATTACCATGTCTTGAAATCCTTCTCATATTGCGGGAGAGTGTATTTTGATCTCCAGAAAAACACCAATTGTATGCCTCAAATAATCTGTCGCTAGTATTGCGTCTATGATGCACAATATTGTAGTACAATATTTCCCTTAAGATAGCCAATAGCAGTAACACCTAAGCTGGGGAAGTTTGTAAGACCATTTCCATCTATCATTCTAAAGTCTTAATCTGGCTACCACCTTGTCTACCGCTCATCCGCCTTCCAAAAAACAATGTATTCGCATATTTTTTTTCAACTATTATTAATTTATTCCAGGTAATGGCAGCTCTCGCATTCTACGCCACAGGCAAATATCAGAAATCCATAGGTGGGAAGATGGATCCAAACATCACACAATACTTTGTGTCGACGGCCGTGATGCAAGTCACCGAAGCCCTGAACCATCCCACCCTTGTCAATAAATACATACACTTCCCCCATCTGAAGAATGAGAGGGATTTTGTTAAAGCTAGGTGAGGATATAAACTAATAGGTCTCCAAAACGAAAAACTTATAGAGGACAAAAATTTGAGCCTTCCAGTAATAATGACCATTAAATTTTTATATATAGGTTAACTTCATACTAAATGATACATGGTGTTCAAAATATGGTTGCCTAAACATCTCTAAAATTGTCACTGCTTTTGTTGAAGACGTGATACTGAAGCTTATTTGTAACAATTAGTCTAGTTTCCTGAACCCATGATTACATTAAGTAAAATACTAATGTAATACTAAATGTATCAACGCAAAATCAGAATAAACCAGGTAGAAACACGGTTGTAACATGCAAAACGACACAGTTACTTTTATGGCATGATCCTCTAATAAATTAAGCATTTTCAACCAATTTATGCTGATTTCACATCAATCAATAAGCTACCCTATATTGTGAGCAAAACTAATTTTAAACTACAGGTTCTACATGCGGTACGGAGTCCCCAACGTGCTGGGCTGCGTGGACTGCACGCACGTACCGATCGCGCGCCCCGACGACGACCACAAGGGCCACTTCAACAAGTCCTACCATTCCATGAAAGTACAGATTGTAAGTTGGAATCTATACAAATAAATATAATTTACGTGTTTGTTTGTAATGTCAAATTAATCGCTTTTTGCTAAATGCATATGAAAGTATATATGTATATATGGAACCATATTAATAATGAAATAACAATTTTTAAAAGTTTTGTGTCAGTATGTTTGTTCCGGCTAATCTCCGAAAAGGCTCTATCGATTTTGACGAGACATTCACTGGCAGATAGCTGATGTTATAAGGAGTAACTTTTATGTTATCTAAGTACCACACGGGCGGACCTGTGGGCAACAGCTAGTCTAGTGTAGTAAATTCCGGATGTATACTTTTCTTAAGCATAGGCCACTTTGTATAATCCCTAGAATATTACATTGACAGCTTAGTCCACTTTAGTTTATTAAGCAAAGGCTGCTCAGTCTATTGCACTGGGTTTGATTTCCGTCCGAACGAGATCTCGTAATTTGTCCTTAGCTGGGTGTTATTGGGATCCCCACATCCACTTCGATCCACAGATATATTAATTATTTTGAGATGATATAGTTTTATATTGTGTGTATCGCGATAAAATATGTTCCGATTCGGTGGTAGTTTTACCCCCGCCAACTCTTTCGGCAGCGGCCCAAGCCGAGGTCGTGCCCCTTGTGGCGCCCTTGAGCTAGCTGCCCCCCTGCCCCTCTGGCTGAAGTGCACTTGCGCTCGTCCTCTGTCCGGGTGAAGTTGTGATGGCCATTCCGGCCAACAACATATAGTCAGTCAGTCAGTCAAGAACATTTTTCACACATTTTTTTGTTAAAGTTAATATTGGTAAAAACAAAGAAAAAAACAATTACATCTTTAAAGGTGAAAAAAGGATGGAAAGGAATTGTATCTAAGCTTCTATTTAATCCTAAAGGGTTAATAGATCCAGTTTGATGTAAAAAAGAAGGTGAATTAAAAAACAATGTACAAATCACGATCTATTTGCTCATCATGGTCAAACGTTTGTGCCAACAGATCTGCGACAGCGACCTGACGATAATGAGCGTGGACGCGACGCCGGGCGGCTCGTACTCGCACGACGCCATCCTCAACCGACACCCGGTCAAGGTGGACCTGGACAGCCTCAACAAGTCCGGGGAACAGTGCTGGCTTATAGGTAACCGCCATACATTGCCTATATGGCTATAATAACTGATATACCACAATAAAGAGTTATAAGGTTGTGGAAATATTGCCATATTATACTATATCTTTCTTTCTGACTACCACCAAGGAACCAGGATAAAATGTTGAGTGCAAATTTGTCAATATGCTTCACACAAATTGAATGAAATTTTGTACAGAGGTAGACTACTCTGGAATAATAGGCATTTTATTCTAGCAAGTTCATGCGGGTGGAACCCCAGGTAAATCCTAGTATGCCAAACAACCAAATCCTTCCTAAGGCCAGGACTTGGCTATTAAGTTTTTACAACACACTGAAATGTCACCATAATATTATTCTGTATTTTATGTATATTTAATCATTTCACAGGCGGACCTCACTACACACAAAAGCTCTACATAATGACACCAATACCGAAAATAACAAAGAAATCACCAGTATCACCGGAGAAATATTACACGAATATACACGCGCAGACGCACAGCGCCGCGCTGGACACGATCAAACAGCTCAAGACGCGATGGAAGTGCCTCCAGGCGACCTGCAACAAGCCCTTCCAGGACCCCTCCACCGTCACCATGATCATTGTAGCGTGCTGCGTGCTCAACAACATATGCAATAGCGCGGGCCTGCCGGTGACGCCCATGACGCAAGCAGAGGAGCGGTTAGAGGCTATGAAGCAGAAGGTCGCGAACGGCCCCATACCAAGGAAGCAGGCTGTCGACGAAAATGGGCTTCAGGCTAGAGCGAGACTGGTTGAACGGCTGTGGAACGAGCGACGTGTGGCACCGGACTGCAACGGGCCTAAGAAGCGGATGTCGAAGAAGGACAGGATACTGCAGGGCCACCAGGCGATGCAGCAGCCCCCGCAGCCGCCGCCGCCGCCCCCGCAGGTGCATCAGACACACCACGAGGACTACAGCAAAAGGCCGAGGCTCCTGCCGATGAACACTCCGACGTACGGGCTGGGCATGCCGCCCGGCTGGGGACACTATCCGCAGCATTAGAATCTTTTTATTGGCAGGGACTGGTGACACTGTTGCGTTGGTACACAAACTAAAGTTGATCAAACTGTTTTGCCATCCGTCTCCTAGTTGTATTGTATCAGCAAGACATGTTTAGGTGTGCTTAGTTGTGATTTATCGACAATAGAATCGGTGTCACTGTGCGTAGAACACAGACCAATAAGCCATAGACGCCGGATAGCTGGGCATGCCCGCTCTCCTAACATGTGCATCGCCACTTCATATGTATGACCGCACCAAATATTTTGATTGATCCATTCACGGCTCGGCCTTGAACGGATCAATCAAAATTCGCCGTCTTTCCTGATACCCTGTCAAATTTTGACAATTGCATTCTAATACAATAATGGACGTAAGCGGTGTCTTGTCCTATTGATCCGTACTATGGAAGGACGACAAGGAAATTTTGTAATGAGGTGATAAGACTTAACGTCGATGACTTTTCTAATTAATTAATTACGAAAATGAAACTCAATAAAATAGGATTTTTTTATGTAATAAATACTGATTTATCTTGGTTAAAATTACTGATCTCTGAATCGCAACTTTTTCCTACAGTGAGATTTTGTTTAGTGGTGATTGATTTTATTATTTCAAGCTTGAATTCTTATACAATTTGTGATTGTGAATGGCAGCTATCGAAGTCGCAGCTTTTTTGAGATGAGTGTTGAATTGTGTGTTCTATGTCGTGGGCATATTTTACAGATGATATTAATAGAACAAGTAGCATATTTTGTTTGAAAATATCAGTGAAGTTACGACTGGCTGTATTCACAAACAATGTCTAAGGGACCAACACTAGAGAAAGTCTGACATTTCTCAATACGCTATTCTTTTGCGCGCACTGTGAAAACTCATAGTGATGTTTGTGAATACAGGTTTTCGTGACAACATTAATTTTAATTATGTATTATTGTTACGATTTATGTGTAACTGAATTTATTTTAAAAATATGTTTAACGTTAAGCAATAAGTGAATGAAAATGAATATTATACATGTAAACATAGCTTAGGGTATTCAATGAAAATACACGTGTACATAAACAAGATTTATTTTTAATTAATAATTACATTTAATAGTCAAATCTCCTAGACGGCCGTATGCTTAAATAATATACAAATATATTTTATATGAATTCCAACAAAAGTTTACATACGTTTTTAATATGTACTTATTCGAAAAAATATTGAATTACATTCTGCTTAGGGATGCTAAATAAATATAAAATCTATTGTAATCTATCTAGAACATTTAGTTCTTATTTAGTTCTCTGATATTAGAAGGCAGTCGTGAATGACTAGAAGAGATGGACATTTTAATCAAAGTAAAGTAATATTCGAATTGCCTGTTTGTGTACCCATTCTTTAAGGGTCTTACGGAAGTCGCGTAATTAAGTCTAGAGGCGTGTTTTTGTGAATATTTCGAGAAAACTTCAAACATATTCATAAAGGAATGAAGATTTGACACTAGCAATACTTAATTTATCGTTGTAATGAGCAAGTTAAACAATCATTTCTCTCATAAAGTCAGATGTTTAATTGTCTACAACCTACAGCAAATATACATCTGTAAATGAAAATACAAGCATACATTTTAAATTATAAAATAGTTTTTTTATGGCTCCATCATTCACCAATTATTACTGCCAACGATAAGTTAAATTTAAAAAGTAAAATAAGTAACAAGCTAGGGTCCTACCAGTGTCCTACTTTCAGTTCAGCATAGTAAAAGTTAACAAAAGCATCATCCACTTATTAAAAAAAAATACCCCACCCAATTGAATACCCTACCTTAGAACCCTACTCGTTCCATATCTGTCAAAAACTGGCATTAGCACCTGTCAGTGTGCTCCGGCTAATTGTGATTGCAGTTTCACCCCTAGAGTGTCGCGTTCACCTACGGGCGGGTATAAGAACCGAGTGGCTATTGGTTGTTTATTTGCTACGTTTAGTAACACATCAACGATAATAGGGTTTCATAGATCGATTACGAGTATGTCAGTCTCTCTGTCTTAGTATCTATTCTTGTAAAAAACGTCACTGATCGGCACGAAAAAATATTAATATAATTTATGGGACTGGTGCCGCCACTCTCTACCACCTCTGTAACTCCTATAAACCAGGATCGACAATGGTGACCAATAATGACGTTGAGGTTAGACCCTCGAAGAGTCCCGGGGAAAAGTTAAATTGTCTTGGAACCCGCACGAATTTAATCGAAATAAATAATAGGAGTTGGAAGAAAAAAAACCACTTCATACTTCCGAAATATTGCGACACTTGGTGCAGAGGGCGCTCGGAGGGGGGGTACACTGGAAGGGTTAAGTGGCGATGGCCTGCGCCACGTGGCCGGCCAGCAGCGACGCGATGGCGCAGTTGCCGCACGCGGCCGACACGATCACGCCGCCCACGCCCCCGCCCCCGGCCCCGCCCCGCCCGCCCACCGACACCAGCACCAGCTCCTGCGACGATATCATGCGCCCAGCGAACCTAACAATCAACAACATAAATATCTTTAGCACGCCATTCGTAAGGTCCTCGGACGTAAACAAGGGGATGGGTGGGGTTCCGGCGTTTAGAGCTCTGCCTTCTGTTCTGGCATGATGGCAATATTTTAATTACACAATAATTATTAAGGTATGACTGACGATAGCTACCAGTAATTTTTAAAATTGGCTATACTATAGTGTAGTAGTATGACGTCATAAATGAATAGTTTCACCAAACTCTAGGGCCTATGCATCGACGGCGCGTTTAAAAAACGTGGTGTGAATAGGCCGAGGGGCAAACATTTGTTTTTAAAACAGTTTCACTACGTCTCAAAAATGATTTTAAACTGTTAAGTAAATATATAAATTTAACCAAATTCAATATAAGTCATCGTGGCCAGTGTTGCAGGAAGCGTCATGGTAAGTTACGCTTGCAAGCTCGCGTAAGAATGACAGTCCGCACCTCGATTCAACTGATTATATTAATAAATATTATGAGCCGGTGTGAGTGAATATAAATGGGTTATACAGTTATAATCTAATGGCATGTAGTTTGAAGCGAAGCTTCAATACGGTCGTTCGGGGCGCTCGCCGCGCGGCCACTCTATCGGTGCTTAGCGTCAGTAGCGTTACACGATGACGTCAGTAACGTTACATGATATATAGGTATATAGAGTGGCAGCTGCGGCGCCCTACGCTTTATACTATTAAGCTTCGCTTCTTTCGGGCGTACCCTAGACGGTACTGTTTTTTACCTAATGAAGTCTTCCTCTATAGTTATGGCCGCGACATTGGCCGCCATGAACACCCGTTGACAGATCGCCTGCGCATCCCACGACACATTCTCCTTCTTGTCACTCTGTATACATACAAAATAAATATATTTATTTATATAGTAAAGTCGGTCGAACCGCCTGAAGTTAGGCAGTTACCGTAATCTGTAGATGCTTGCAATGCGTAAGGGGAGTGCGATAGAGGACTCTCACTCTCGAACGAAACGCAGCTATAATAACTACTATACGCCTCCTGTTATTTGATATGTTCTGAACTTTAGTGTGCAATAAAGAGTTATTCTATTCTATACGCCCAATCTTCTGTGAGAGGGTGGTACTACCCCGATAGAGCCAGCCCGCATGCTGTAGTCGGTAGTCAATCGGCTACAGCTTGGCCTTACCACCGTGTAGACTGAACAAATATAAGTAAGCACGCAAGTTAAGCAACGCTTATGTTATAGGTTACTAGCTGTGCCCCGCGACTCCGTCCGCGTGGACCACCCTTAACATTTAGAGGTATGAAAAATAGATAGTAGCCGGTTCTCAGACCTACCTGCTATGCAGTATGCACACAAAATTTCATAAAAATCGGTCGAACCGTTTCGGAGGAGTATGGTAACTAACATTGTGACACGAGAATTTGATATATAAGATAGTCATGAGTATACAATACAATAGTTTGGTGCTATTATTTTTCACGCGCGGCACATCAAATATTAGAAATATTAGTAAATAAAGACTTTCGTATTAGGTATTAAAATGTATGTGTATTGATTGAGTGTGTGATGCGAAAGAGGTAAGTCACGGTCGTAGCATTAAAAAAGTGGCTAATCTCTGCCTATATCCAATGAATACAGGCGAGAGTATGTGTGTATAAGAGTCAGCACGTACGGTTAGAGTGCAGGCGAAGCGAATATATATTATAACAATCTAAATTCAACTTAATTTGCATCGACATACGACTATAATTTGTACTGTAACAGCGCGCTTCTCGACGGCGCGTCGCGTGCTTTGAGTATCCTTCGCTGTGCCAATTACAATCGTATGCGGAAGTTGTTGAAATATAATTTAGATTGTTACTACATTTAGTCGCGTCGCCCCCCACTCCGTCCGTTTGCACTGACCCTAATATCCCAAGAGCCAACGACGGCCAGACGTTCGTTATTTTATAAAAGCTGAAAATTTCTCAGAGCATGTCCCCAACACAGGTAAGAACGATCAGCGAGTATGAAGTTGGGATTGTGGTTATTTGGGCAGTTAGCAAGTAGTAAAGGTATATAATATACTACCTCAAATTCGTTAAAGCATAACGCTTATTTTTTTTTTATTTCCTTCGGAATAACATTAGAAATCACGTCATCCATTGCCGGACACTTGGACGATTGACGAAAAAGATGAAAATCATAGAAATGAAATGATAAATTTTCAGCTTTTATAAAATAACGAACGTCTGGCCGTCGCCGGCTCTTGCTCTATAACACACGATATTAAACAAATACTTTCATGCACAGATGACGGATCACATCCAAAGATAATTCGCATTCACTTTAAAAATTATAGTACGAAACCTGCATTTTGTCCATTTTGAAGTCTAGAGACAGACTCTCGATCTGTTCGGACTGGAAATTTTAAATAGAGTACTTAGTTAACCACAAGACCTTTGATTTATAAATTAATCATTATTCAATGAGTATTGTGAACCATTAATCTAAATCTTAATTTTCTACTTTTGTAACTGGTACACGCACTTGATTTTCTGTTTAATATTTACTTTAACGTTTCTGCTGGCAAGAAAACGAGCTTCTCACTCAGCCAGTGGAGGATTAACCAGCAGGCTGAGTAAGTTGGAGCCTAGGGAAGCAGATTTTTGGGGCGGCAAATTTGGGGACCGATTTTTTTTTTGCTACCTCATAGAAATCAAACGTTTTCTGCATGATGGTTTTCTAATGTTTTACAGATAGAACTCTGCAACAAATTATGCCGATGACTTTCCCCTCTCACTTGTCATTGTACATTCGGTGCAGCAAACAAACTTTGATTAGCTCAAAAATAAACCCAACAAATATTTATGTGCAATTTGAAAGAAATTTTTGGATTGTAAAATTAATCTCGGACATGACAATTGTAGAGGCACGGGCGGCAAAAAATTTACAACCTTGGAAATTTGTAAATCCGCCACTGCACTCAGCTCGCTTTTCTATCTACAGAAGTGTTAAAGTAAAATAGACTTTAATTAAACATGTTCATAAAGTTCAATGTGTTTATCCCGTCGTGGCAGCTGCCCTTACCGCCGTCATGCCTCTGAGTTTCTTCCACTCGGCGTCCCAGCGCGCCGGCGACATGGTGACCGCGCGCAGTAGCTCGCCCACGGGCGGGCGGATCGACGCCGTCGCCTCTCCTGCACGGGACATATCATCACTAATCTATACAAATAAATAAAATTGGAGTGTCTGTCTGTCTGTGTGTTTGTTCCGGGTAATCTCCGAAACGGCTGGACCGATTTTGACGGGACTTTCACTGGCAGATAGCTGATGTTTTAAGGAGTAACTTAGGCTACTTTTATTTTAGAAAAACAAAATTAAAAAATAGGTTCCTGTCAACTCCTGTCGCGCGGGCTCAGAACGCGGGAGCGGGCTTTTTTGCTAAGTTAAATTCCACGCGGACGAAGTCGCGGGCTCAGCTAGTAAATAATAAATAAATATCGCCAGACGAACACACCAACTGTATGGTCCCAAACTAAGCAACGCTTGTACTTTGCTTGCCGTACTATGGACTGGGGGCGATCGCAGTGACACCCAGACCAAGGAAAATTATAAAGATTACATTTCTAGAGTAGCGTGAGCTGGGGGATAGGGAGTCAGTTCCTTTACTATCACGATACATATCACACACATGGTACACTACAAGCAGGCAGAGCCCGGAAGCGGATAGTTTTTAAACTGGTTTAAAAATGGGTTTATACGACTAACCCTTTTGCTAAAACGTAGTTTTGGTCATGTATTTTAATAACAAAAAATAATTAATTAATGTAACTAGAGTATTTTAATTTTAGAAGAGGGTTAGTCATATAAAAATCCCTCTAAATCCCTTTAAAAACTAAAATTAAAGTCTCGAATATAGCATTTTCGTAAGTCGCCCCCCGTCCATTGCACGGTACGCTCCTATCACTAGATCAGTCATAGAACACTTTCAAGTATTATTTTGGAATATCGATATTTTGATCTAGCTTATAGTTTCTGAAATATTTATAAAAAATATCACAGAATATTTATAAGAACGCTCCAGGCATGTTGGGGGCATTAAGGATGGATTAATAAATCGATCTCAAGTCTGAGTGAGACCTTGAGTACGCTTTTGACATGTAATTGTGTACTGGTATGACTTAAATAGTACATTGTTACCCAAGGGGTGAAGGTAACATATTTAGTCCCGAGACGGAGTTTAGTATAGTTGGAAGGACAAAATAAGTCATTCACCCGAGGTAAACACTGTGCTTTTCATTACGAATACAAGGAAAGTAAAAATAAAAACAGGAATTAGCTAAAGAAATAATCACACAAGGAAGTATGAACAATACTCTACAACTCGAAAAAACTAATGAAGGTCGGATTGCCATTTGCCGCCTATTTTGTTTTTTAACCCCCGACGAAAAAAGAGGGGTGTTATAAGTTTAACTTGTGTATCTGTGTGTCTGTCTGTGGCAACGTAGCGCCCAAGCGGAAAAACCGATTTTAATTTTGTTTCTTTTGTTAGATAGGTATTCTGATCGAGAGTGTTCTTAGCTATGTTTCATGAAAATCGGTTCAGCCGTTTGAAGATTATCAGCTCTTTTGTAGGTTAAAAAGCCATATTCACGGCCAAAGCCAACGTCCTCGGCTCGAATCTAGGTATTCGAAATTTGGGCTCATTGGAATATCTTTGCATCACTTGAGAACGGCTGAAACGATTTGGCTTTATTATATTTTTAAATGATCGTAATAGTCTGAACTGGCTTTTTACGACATTAATCATTTGAAAAGTTTCCCGGATTCTGGAAAAAATGAATATTAATTTTTATATGGGATTTGTGTATGAACTAAAGACGTTCCATAAGTCACGTTTCAAATGATGGATACGCGCATGCGGTAAATTTTGTTTGTTTTGTTAATGGTCATGGAATATTACGCAATAATAATTCTAGAGGGCGCTGCTCCGCCATTGAGATAAAATACAGAAAAAAAACTAATTTAAAAGAATTTTAGAGTAATTGAAAATTCATCCCCTGGGCTACTCCCGTCCACCTGAACCAGAGTTATTACATCAAATTGAATCTTAATTGATAATCTTTTACCAGGAATTAAACCTCCGTGGCATCAATATTTAGATTCGTTGTCTATTCTAATGTCAATTATTATAATGTCATAACAAGATAATGTCACATACTTTTACACAGATTTTCTGTTGATTATTGTATATTGCATTGGTTATCAAGATGAATTAGCGAGATGAGCTATGAATACGGGAGCTACGCAAATCGCGCTAACTTAATTATTTGGAAGAACTAGGTAAAGTATATAGGTAGATAAAAGGGTCGTCGCATCGGGGGTTTTTAAATTTTCAATTTAGAGTTATTTTCCGTTGGCCTGGTTCAATGGAAATGTCAAAATAGAACTAATTTACTTTTAATACTTTGACAGCTGTCAGTTTACAGCGATTCTCCCTGGGGCTGAAAAGTATTACTTTCAACCCGCTCCTCAGACAACTTCAGACCTACTTTCCGAGTATGAGTAATGAAAAATGATATTTCCAAGCTACTTGATATAGCGATATTACCGCAGGAGCTGGCGAGGGTGAGGTGGAGCGTTTGTATGGTGTCGGCGAAGTCCACGCCCAGCGTGGCGGTGGCGGCGGCGCCGGGCTCCAGCCGCGCCACGCCGGGGAACTCGTGCACGCGCCGCGCGCCCCCAGCCGGCTACAACACACACTCTCTTAATGCCAGTGCAGACATCATCATTTCTCATGAAATAATGTCGATAATATCACGAAAAAATATGAAAAATAATATCAAATATTATCGGGATTTAATAAAACGACGATACACCTATATAAAATATTAAAAATCGATGTTTTATTTCGAGTCAATTTGCGTGCACATGGTGTGCGAGTAGAGGTGCGGCAGGTGTGTGACTGACCTTGTTCAGGAGCCTGATGTCGGTGACCTCGTGCGCGCTGTGGTTGGTGAAGCGCAGCTGCAGCGCGCACATGGTGTGCGAGTAGAGGTGCGGCGTGCGCGGCCAGGCCGCCGCGGCCGCCACGCCGCCCCACACCACGCGGGGGATCACCTCTAGCCACGCGTCCGGCACCAGAGACGGACCCACTGGCGTTATGCCGTCTTCTACCGCTGAAATTCATCTCAATAATAGAATAGTACATTGTAACCCTAGGAATGAAAGTAACTTATTTAGTCCCGAGACGGGGTTTAGCGCCCAAGCGTAGCGAGGGCGCCAATAGTTCGAGGGAATAAATAAGTCTTTCACTCGAGGTAAACACTGTGCTTTTCGTTACGAATACAAGGAAAGTAAAAATAAAAACAGGAATTGGCTAAAGAAAAAATGAGTGAACAATACTTTACAACTCGAAAAAACAAATGAAGATCGGATTGCCGCCTATTTTGTTTTTTTCCGTTGGCCGGCCACCTTCAGTATTCATCCATTATTTTTCATTTTCATCATTGAATAAAGTCATTTAAAAAAATATATTATTTTATTAATACTTATTTCAATTTAACATCGCGCTGTAAATGAGTGACTGTAGATAAAAGTTGGAACATGGATCAATAGAAATGTGAAAATAGAACTAGTTATTTTTAATAATTTGACAGCTGTCAGTTGAAAGCGATTCTCCCTAGGGCTGAAAAGTATTATTCCCGCTCCTTCAACCCACTCCTCAGGCAACTTCAGACCTACTTTCAGAGTATGACTAATGAAAAAGAATTAAAATATAATTCTGTACAGTGACAAGGTTGGAAATTGCCAAAACTCACCATCTCCAATAGTGGGCGGTGGGACGGTGGGCGGCGACAGGAAGCCCCCGCAGGTGGGCGTCATGGTGGGCAGCGAGCTGGCCACCTCGTCCAGCTCTAGTAGTAACTCTAAATTGGATTTCTCATTCCGTTTCTGTTCTTTTTCTTCAGTGGATGGTGACTGATTGGTGGTCGCCTGTGTGACATACACATTCACTATTTCACCATTCACTAATAAATATCCTTTAGTACTGTGTTATGCTTCCGATAACATAAAATTAATAAAAAAAGTATAACGACTTTTATTTAATAAATCACCACAGGGAATGTAATTAATCCATCGCAATAAGTTATTATTATTAATTAGATATTTACACAATAGGAATTCAGGTTTAATGATTAATGAGACTGGCGCCGTGTGACACAAATAATTGCTTATGTTTTATTCCGGAAAATAAATGAATCTATCAGATGCTAGATTCACTTCAAAATTATTGCAGGGGTCGAAACTGATTGCCATGGTAAAAATACTGACTTTACTGACTTGAAGAGTCGAAAATACTGACCTTTTACTGACTTTCAAAGTCAAAGGGTGTTACAGACAATGTTAATAAGTAAAAAGTACCTACACCGTTTTTAGAGGTTATTAATTTTTTTTAAAGGATATGCAGACAAACTTTCTTGCATTTACTTGAGCTTAAACACTAGCTTTGCCCACAAGTTGGTCCGCGTTGATAAGATCCGCCACATTGTATTATTATCCTTTAATAGGCGGCCCTTTAATTATAAAATCCGGCTAAGTGCGTGTCGGACCACGCATACTATAGGTTCCCGTAGGCATTCCGCCTGTTTTCAATAATATGGAACCCTAATAATGAGCATGATGCTTCATTTTGATGTGTGACATGTAATGCGGCGCGTAATAATTTCGCCATGTTTTACGTACGTTCAGTGGCGTGTGGGTTCGAAAGACAATTAAGTTTTTTTTTCAAATTGACGACCACTTGGCTCCGTGGTTTGTGCGTAAACTGCTCGGCTCACTGCACCGGGTGGTAGCTGTTAGATTCCGGTGGGGCAAAGTCAATAAATCGGGCGATACACCGATCGCCAGACTGACACACCAACTGTATGGTCCCAAACTAAGCAACACTAGTAATAGTACTATCGCCCTATTCACGTCTATTTATACTGACAAAGGACTGGGGGCGATTCCAGTGACACCTAGACTAGGGGAAATTACGAAAAGCCATTTCCAAAATTTGCCCCGTTGGGAATCGAACCCGCACCCACCACGTGCAGTGAGCCAAGCAGCCTACGCTCAAACTACTGCACCAAGCGGTCGGAATTTATAAAATATTATATAGAATATTTAATTTATTAAATTATTGTTTTTTTTAATAAGAAATAATTAATTAACTTTAATAAACCATCTATAATGTAGTTCAAGAGTTAGAGGAACTGAATCTTACAACTCACATAAAAAAGGCCACTTTGAAGCTCAATAATTTCGTAAACGAAAATTAATTTTGAAAAACTTTCAAAGAAACCTAAATTGGCGAAAAAGACCGTATGCAATGCATTTATTAATATAGACAACTTACTCTAAAACATTTCAAGAACGACAGATAACCAGAAAAACTGCAAATTTTTGTATATTTAGTCATTTACTAGTATCACGTAGTAGTAGTAATAAACGCACTGCATACTGTGTTTGTCGCAAATCACAAAATAGATTTTGGATAAACTATAAAAATACTCGAAAATTTTGAATTTCGCAGGCGAGACAGGCGCCTTCACCTTAAATATAATCTAGAAAGAAACAGCCGGGATATAGCACTAGGAATTAAACGTGTGCCAAAAAAAAGTTTGTGCGCGCAAAACAAAAAAAAACGGAATATATCCGTTTTTGTTATACTGTAAATACATATCTATTATATATAACTCAAAGGTGACTGACTGACTGACATAGTGATCTATCAACGCACAGCCCAAACCACTGGACGGATCGGGCTGAAATTTGGCATGCAGGTAGATGTTATGACGTAGGCATCTGCTAAGAAAGGATTTTGATTAATTCTACCCCCAAAGGGATAAAATAGGGGATGAAAGTTTGTATGAAACTTTGTCAATTAAATTCCACGCGGACGAAGTCGCGGGCACAGCTAGTTAGTTATATTTTAAATACTGAATTGATTTTGATGCGGTCTTCACCATTTGGTAGCTTGGGGTCAAATTCGAAATCTAAGCCACATTTCATCTAATTCCGGTGGGATGAACTAAAGATACAAATTTCAATACAATTTAGCCTTTCCGTACTACTAGTATTACAAGCCACACTACAATTAGGAAGTCATTTTGCTGTTCATTATGGAGCATTGTTGAATGGGCATTTTGACATTATTGTGGTTTTTCAGCTTTTCAGCAGCTTTCAGGTTTTTCAGCAGCGTTTGCTTTGTCAGTTTTTCAAAATTATATCCAGTTTACGAAATATTCAGCTTCAAAGTTGTAGCCTTTTTACTTTAGTGTGCAATAAAGAGTTTTTCTATTATATCCTATAACTAGTGAACCACATTAAAAACAAATACATATTTTCATTACTCATACTCTGAAAGTAGGTCTGAAGTTGCCTGAGGAGCGGGTTGAAAGTAATACTTTTCCGGCCCGGGAGAATCGCTTTCAACTGACAGCTGTCAAATTATAAAAAAAAACTAGTTTCATTTTCACATTTCTATGGAACCATGTTCAAACTTTTTCTACAGTCACTCAATTACAGCACGATGTAAAATTGAAATAACATAAAGTTGAGTATTAATTAAAGAATATATACTTTTAAATGACTTAATTATAATTTAGTTTCAACAATTTCTTTAAAATAACATAGATTTGGTCAAAATATTTAAAAATGAAAATTAAAAATACTGGCTAAATAATGAAGTTGGCCGGCCAACGAAAAAAAAACAAAATAGGCGGCAATCCGATCTTTTTTTTTCGAGTTGTAGAGTATTGTTCATGCTTCCTTGTATTATTTCTTTAGCCAATTCCTGTTTTTATTTTTACTTTCCTTGTATTCGTAATGAAAAGCACAGTGTTTACCTCGGGTGAAAGACTTATTTTGTCCCTCGAACTATTAGCGCCCTCGCTACGCTCGGGCGCCAAACCCCGTCTCGGGAAAAATAAGTCACTTTCACCACTCGTGTAACAATGTACTATTAATATGAACCATCACATATAGTATTATTGTAAAGCGGTGTTATGTCTAGGGACCCCATAGTATGCGTGGACCGAACGCACTTAGCCGTTTTATTAGGGTTTTATTATAGTATAGATTCTATAGGTATCCTTAGTGAAAGTAGCGTAGATTTGGTAAGTATCCATAATACAAAAAAACCCTTTCCTTGAAGTCGAAAATACTGACTTTACTGACCATTTTTCAGAAAAACTGACTATTACTGACCAATGTTAAAAATACTGACTTTTACTGACTTTACTGACCAGTTTCGACCCCTGTTATTGTCATAATAATTGTTAAAATAATCATATTTACTTTGTTATCGTTGCTGGCATTCTTGTCGGTGGTGTCCTCGTCGGTAGAGTCCGCGGACTCGTCCGAGCCGCTGCCGGACTCGGACTCGGACTCGCTGTCGGACTGGCTGTCCGACGTGCCCGAGTCGGACGACCTGGCAACCCAGATCAAATTGACATGGTCAGTTCTACTGACCGACCGACACCATGTCTTTTAGCGTATTGATCGATCGAACTTTTCTCTATGTAGAAACTGTCGATCGAGAGTCGTTCGATTTAAAGTCAAAGTCAAATCGTTAATTTTGTTTGGGCCTACGGTGGCACTTACAAATTGTAATTCTTACATCTTTTTCTTAAGTCTACAACCAGATCAGAACGCGAGTTTGACAGAGAAGATCCGGCAAGAAAATCAGTGGGCTTGTCTATTTTTTTACATTATTTTAATGGCCACTTTCCCATATTAAATAGGAAAAAACAGTAGGTATTTTCCCTTTCGAGATAACCAAGAATAAAATGAAATAATAAGATTGTAAGTAAATACACGCTCAGATTCTGATTTACAGGACTTTAAATATTTTGTGTTTACTTTTTTTTATATGACATTGTCGGCAAACAACCTAACGCGCTGAATGATGTTAAGCAATTACCGTAGCCTATAGATGCTTGCAATACCAAAGGCACTGCTCGCACGTTGCTAACCTAAAGGGGAATCGGATAGAGGGAGTGTAAGAGAGGGGGCATTTGCTTTGGTTCATTCACTCATCGTATAGGCAGTTATAATAGCTATTAGGGCAAGTTAAGGGCAGTTATATATTTATTTTATAAAATAAAATAAATCCTACTAATATTATAAATGCGAAAGTTTGTGAGTGTGGATGTATGTATGTATGTTACTCCTTCACGCAAAAACTACTGAAAGGATTTGGATGAAATTTGGAACACAGATAGATTATAACGGGATTAACATATACGATATTTTTTAACCCGATAATCCCGAAATTTTTGCTAAGTTAAAATACTACGCGGATGAAGTCGCGGGGCACAGCTAGTATACAATATAATAGCTACTTTATGCTGATCTTCTGTGAGAGGGTGGTACTACTACCCCCGTCGAGCCAGCCCTTATATGAGCTGTAGTCAAGTTGGCTACAGCTCGGCTCTCCCACCGTCACTAAACATTCACTCGTAACGCTAGCTACTAGAAAAAAAAAAAAAAAAAGCTAGCTACTACGTACCTGTAGTTATTGATCTCTATCGCTGGTTTCACATCTTTCTTCCCAGTCTTCGCGTTGTCATCGGTGTTGGTCTCCTCCCTTCAAGACATGGTGTATTACAACAATTATGGTAGATTACACTTACTACTTTTGAACTCATTCTGATACCGAGATAGCGCTCCGCGGAAGGCGAGGCGGTGAAACAGTGGTTCAAATCAGTATTCTGTGACAGAGGTTCAAATCCCACCATCTACCCTTTGTATAAATAAACGTGGATTAGCGGTTGTATAGTTAAACCATGCTTAGTCTTCTTCTTTCGAGTGTCATATTACTGATGACAGAAAGAGTTAGTTCGGTGTGTAACTATTCGCCTGTTAATCCACGTTAAATAATAAGGTGGTGTTTAACTACTGACGCGAGGCTACCTCCTACCACATACTAAGTGCGATGTACTAACAGTCATGTGATAAATACACGGGTTCCGATCCGGTGGTAGATTTACCCTCGCCACCTCTCCTGGCAGCGGCCCAAGCCGAGGTCGTGTCCCTTGTGGCGCCCTTGAGCTAGCTGCCCCCCTACCCCTCTGGCTGGGCCCTCTGTCCGGGTGAAGTTGTTATGGCCACTCTGGCCAACAACATACAAGGTGACACATAATGGGTATACTTTTTTTTTCAAAACTTAACTTTGTAGTTCTAAAACCATCAGCTTTGAAGGGAACTTGAAAAACAAAAGGTGTTATAGGAATACAGCTGTTGACCGATTTCACAAGTCTACAAAACCTTTAGTACTTCAACTGTCCCACAAAGCCGATAGTTTGAGATTTACAAAGTTAAGTTGCAAAAAAAATAGTATACCCATTTTGTATCACCTAGTAGTCATATAAAAAAAAAAAAAAAAGATAAATACACATTCATAGTAAGTACCTGTGTCTCCTTGTCTTTTACCTTCAAGTAATTTCGAATCCCCCCCCCCCAAAAGCTATGTATTCGTGTCTCCCCCTGGCGTAATCGTATGATTAATTAATGAATATTCCAGGGAACGGTACATCACTATTCTCAGTATCTTTCCACCGTAAACCTCAGCTACGTCAGAAGCCCGCTGGGTTATAGTAAATGAAATTTGTTCAGTTCATAGTGATGTGATGGGACTCACTCGGACGACTCCTCGGAGCTGCTGGGGTCGGATGACGATGAAGCGGAACCGGAGCCGCTGCTCTCCGGCTCCGAATAAAAGGTCTTGTTTTTCTATAATAAAAAAATATAATAGAAAAAAGAACGAAAAACAAAGAAACATTTATTCGACACACATCGCGGGTCAGCGCGAACTGTGCCGAAAGGTAATAATAAAACTTACAACAACTTTTACTCCACCATTTTCCCGATATTTTGTTATCAAATAACTTATTTCCTTATCATTCGTTTTTAGGGTATTTATGGTAACAATTCTCATATGAAAACATCTCAAAAAAACGACAAAATTTCGTGGAACACAGAGGAGTTCAGATTAGTTGCATTTGAACAGGTCTATCACACCTGGCAACGAATACGCGGAATTACAAGTAGCAGTATAATATACACGACGACCGCTTGGCGCAGTGGTTCGAGCGTAAGCCGCTCAGCTCACTGCACATGGTGGTTGCGGGTTCGATTCCCGCGGGGGCAAATTTCGGAAATGGGCTTTTCGTAACGTCTGGGTGCCACTGGGATCGCCCCCAGTCCATTGTACCCATAGTACAAGTATTGCTTAGTTTGGGACCATACAGTTAGTGTGTCAGTATAATATATATTCTTAGAAACAACTCCCGTTATTTCTTAATTAATTCTAACAATGATCTTTATTTGAACAATTTAACTGACTGCGTTTAAATTAAATTAACTTTGACGATAACTATAAGGAGACATTCCTATCACAACAAATACGGCCGTCGTGTCCGAAAGCCAAGCGCAGAATGCCCCGTGGGTTGTTTTGCGCGCTGTTTTATACCTTCCCACTCGGTGCGGTTATGTGGGTAGGAGAATTATTTTATTTTAAAACTTTTAGGAAATCTTACAGCTAAATAATACAATAACAAGAAGCATAAAGCAAGGTAAGGCCAATTATGAGCTTTCACATATAAGTTGACGAATAGTATCAACAGTTACAGGTTCAGGTAGACAGAACAAGTCAGAACAAATAGAATATAAGAGGAAAATTATGAACAAGAATTGGAAAAAAGTACACATTATCTAACAATATAATAATTATGTGGCACCTGGTTCTCCTCGGCCTGCTGCATGCGCGAGAGCTCGTGCGGCGCGGGCTGCGAGTCGCGCAGCGCGGCCGGCAGCGCGGCGGCGGGCGCGGCCGGCAGCGGCCGGTAGCCGCCCGCCGCGCTGCCGATGTACTGCGACAGCGAGCCCACCGTGTACTGCTGCCGGTCTGCCCACCCGCTCGGTTAGCCACCACCCAACTCGCAATACACAGTACATCGGCAGCGCGGCGGCGGGCGCGGCCGGCAGCGGCCGGTAGCCGCCCGCCGCGCTGCCGATGTACTGCGACAGCGAGCCCACCGTGTACTGCTGCCGGTCTGCCCACCCGCTCGGTTAGCCACCACCCAACTCGCAATACACAGTACATCGGCAGCGCGGCGGCGGGCGCGGCCGGCAGCGGCCGGTAGCCGCCCGCCGCGCTGCCGATGTACTGCGACAGCGAGCCCACCGTGTACTGCTGCCGGTCTGCCCACCCGCTCGGTTAGCCACCACCCAACTCGCAATACACAGTACATCGGCAGCGCGGCGGCGGGCGCGGCCGGCAGCGGCCGGTAGCCGCCCGCCGCGCTGCCGATGTACTGCGACAGCGAGCCCACCGTGTACTGCTGCCGGTCTGCCCACCCGCTCGGTTAGCCACCACCCAACTCGCAATACACAGTACATCGGCAGCGCGGCGGCGGGCGCGGCCGGCAGCGGCCGGTAGCCGCCCGCCGCGCTGCCGATGTACTGCGACAGCGAGCCCACCGTGTACTGCTGCCGGTCTGCCCACCCGCTCGGTTAGCCACCACCCAACTCGCAATACACAGTACATCGCAAATTTATACGTCACCTTTGACAGATTTTTGGGTTACGTACCTCAAAAGGAACAAAACGGAACTCTTATAGGATGACTTTGTTGTCCATCTGTCTGTCTGTCGAGCACCTTTTTCTCGGAAACGTAGAGAGTTATCAAGTTGAAATTCACGAGTATACCAAAAATCCAATGCCATATAGTCCGTTGGAGGTGTAAAAATGATAAATACGATAAATGTTCGCTATTGAAATGGGTACGGACGTCTTCATTGTGCATGGCCTGACGTGCACTTGTCCGGTTTTATTTTTAGGAAACTGTCAAAAGTGTCGTCGTCCGTTTTGACGTATTGCGAGTGGAATGTGAGTCGAGTCGAGCGACAGTCGATAGCAGAGATGCGCCCCTATCCGCGCGCACCCCGCGCCCGCTCCGCGATGGGCGAGGCGTGCGTGCGGGTACAGTGTGGAATCGAACAGAATTCGAAAGTTTCACAATATACACAATCAATAAAAACTTGGATCAACAGTATTCATAAAACAATCTCATATCTAAGAGGGAACTTTGAAATTACATTTCGATAGAAAGTGACATCTCATCAAAGTTTCCTTTGACTCTAATTACGAGACAAGAGATCAATTGGTGTTTCAATTAGATTCCTTTAAATGAAAAAAAAAACACTGATGATCATCCAATAAAAAGGAAAAGGTTATAATATAACATTATTCAAATATTTTTTTGTAGAGAAAAGACATCATATTCTGATATACAATAAATGGTTTTCTATTCTACTCTATCATAATACAAAATCAAAAAGTATGATCTTACCTTTGAAACTACTCTGTATTGTAGGCTTAGGTTTCTCCGGCAGGAATATCTGCGCGGCGTAGCTGGCCAGCTGCTTGCCCGGCTGGGGTTCAATGAACCGCCTGAGCATGCGCGCTCGGTCTCTGACGTCATAGCTGACGTCATACCGAGCGAGCGAGACGACGTACCGACAGACAGGGAGCGTGTCCGGTTGGGTGATCGACAGTTTCACCGCCAGCGAGAGCAGCTGGAGTTTTACTAGTTCGTCCTGTGGATGATATATCATTATTTGACGACCGCTTGGCGCAGTGGTTCGAGTGTGGGCCGCTCGGCTGACTGCACTAACTTAAGCTACTTTGTTTTTAGGAAAACAAAAAAAATAGGGTCCCTCATAAAAAAATAAAAACACATGAAATGCTGACTTCTATTTGTATTATGAACTTTCGTAAACTCGGCGAACTGAACGAACATTTTTTGTTAAATTAAATTTTTGTTAAGTTAAATTCCACGCGGACCAATTCGCGGTCACAGCAAGGATCTAATAACTTTTGCGTGTGTGTATGTGTGTATGTGTGTATGTGTGCGTGTGTGTACCTGGTCGGCGAAGCAGGCGGCCATGTGCGCGAGCACGGCGGCGGCGCGCGGCTGCCGCGCCCCGTGCTCGGCCAGCAGCCACACGGCCGCCGCGCGCGCGTTGCCCGCCAGCCTGCGCTGCCGACACACCCACACTGTGCACATGCTGGCCGAGCACGGCGCGCGGCTGCCGCGCCCCGTGCTCGGCCAGCAGCCACACGGCCGCCGCGCGCGCGTTGCCCGCCAGCCTGCGCTGCCGACACACCCACACTGTGCACATGCTGGCCGAGCACGGCGCGCGGCTGCCGCGCCCCGTGCTCGGCCAGCAGCCACACGGCCGCCGCGCGCGCGTTGCCCGCCAGCCTGCGCTGCCGACACACCCACACTGTGCACATGCTGGCCGAGCACGGCGCGCGGCTGCCGCGCCCCGTGCTCGGCCAGCAGCCACACGGCCGCCGCGCGCGCGTTGCCCGCCAGCCTGCGCTGCCGACACACCCACACTGTGCACATGCTGGCCGAGCACGGCGCGCGGCTGCCGCGCCCCGTGCTCGGCCAGCAGCCACACGGCCGCCGCGCGCGCGTTGCCCGCCAGCCTGCGCTGCCGACACACCCACACTGTGCACATGCTGGCCGAGCACGGCGCGCGGCTGCCGCGCCCCGTGCTCGGCCAGCAGCCACACGGCCGCCGCGCGCGCGTTGCCCGCCAGCCTGCGCTGCCGACACACCCACACTGTGCACATGCTGGCCGAGCACGGCGCGCGGCTGCCGCGCCCCGTGCTCGGCCAGCAGCCACACGGCCGCCGCGCGCGCGTTGCCCGCCAGCCTGCGCTGCCGACACACCCACACTGTGCACATGCTGGCCGAGCACGGCGCGCGGCTGCCGCGCCCCGTGCTCGGCCAGCAGCCACACGGCCGCCGCGCGCGCGTTGCCCGCCAGCCTGCGCTGCCGACACACCCACACTGTGCACATGCTGGCCGAGCACGGCGCGCGGCTGCCGCGCCCCGTGCTCGGCCAGCAGCCACACGGCCGCCGCGCGCGCGTTGCCCGCCAGCCTGCGCTGCCGACACACCCACACTGTGCACATGCTGGGCTTATCGTCATTTGCTCTGGTCTGGATGTCACTGGGACCACCCCCGATCCATTGTACGGTACCCATAGTACAAGCGCTGCTTAGTTTGGGACCATACAGTTGGTGTGTTCGTCTGGCGATATTTATTTATTATTATAACAATGCCCGATACTACCTGGGTACCATGTGTTGGTCGATCTTATAGAACGCGTCCTGACCCGACGAGTAGCGACACCAAAATAATTACACTATGGGTACCGTACACTGGACTGGGGGCGATCCCAGTGACACCCAGACCTGGGCAAATTACGAAAGGGCCATTTCAGAATATTGCGCCGGCGGGAATGAAACCCGCAACCACCAAGTGCAGTGAGCCGAGCGGTCTACGCTCGAACCACTGCGCCAAGCGGTCGTCTAGAAGTAGAAATATAAGTAACTGGCGTTATCCGGTCTTAACTTTGAATATTGAATTTAAATAGTTCCGCTTAACTTTCTGATTTTTTTCTTTCATAAGAACCTTCTCCTGACATAAATAAACACAAAAAAAAGAATTTGCGACATCGTTCTATCCGTTCACGCGTGATGCGATGACCAAAGAAATTGGGATTATTTTATGTGTCGGAAATTGAACGACAATATGGAAACTTTGATCCTAACTATTCTTTATTTATATCTCAATTTATTGTCTAATGCTTAGAACATTATGTTCTAAGGTCTAATGCTATAAGGAGGTCATTTGATTGTTATTTCGGCAATAAGGATTAATTTCCGGGTAGCTGTTTCCGTTTGGAAAAATAGTTTTGAATACGGAAGTGTAATAAGACACTCATTCGATATTTGCAAAACATTGTAAATAGTTTTAAGACTATTTCCGGTGCGTAATTCGTAAAGAAATAAGCTTGGATTTGACTGTGTTTTAAAATGTCTGTTATAAGGTGAAGGCGCCTGTCTAGCCCGCGAAATTCAAAATTTTCGAGTATTTTTATAGTTTATCCAAAATCTGAAAACATTTAAGACAACATTTTGTGATTTGCGAAAAACACAGTATGCAGTGCGTTTATTAATACATTTATTTTACTTTAAATATTATCACGGTGGATATGATACCAGTAAATCACTAAATATACAAAAATTGCCAGGTTATCTGGATAGCTGTCGTTCTTGAAATGTTTTAGAGTAAGTTGGATATATTAATTAATGCACTGCACATAGTCTTTTTCGCGAATTACAAAATGTGTATTTTATTATTGTCAGATTACGAAACAATTCTAAAAAACCGCAAAAAATTTGAACTTCGCGTGCTAGGTGGGCGCTTCAGCCATAAACGCGGAAACGCAGGTGTCGCCATTGACTTCCGGGACGCCTGGACAAAGCCTTTGTGATAAGTCTTGCTTTGAATATTGAGACGAGACAGTTATTCTTTAAACGTGTATCAAGGGACTTGCCTGTGATCGCATAGCTACTTACTTACTAAGTTATTTAAAAGATAAAGTCTTAATAAATTGTGAACGATTCGTGAATTGTTTGACTTCATCGCCTGGAGAACCGTGTAGCGCCCATAAAAAATGGAAAGTGAAGAAGATGACCACCTGATGTCGCACCCTGTCACGCCTGACGCGACATATACATATGTATATATATAAGTAATAGTAATAATGTGTATAGTTAGTGATGGGGACCTGTCGGAGCGCAGCAGCTTGGCGGCGCGCGCCACCGCCGCGCGGGCCGAGCTGGCGCCGCCGCCCACCACGCGCTTCACCACCACCACCGCCTCGCACACCACCCACTCTGCACAGGGCACACACACCGCAGGGGCCCAACTCTGTTAACCGCTCGCATCTCGCGAGACTTGCACTCGGAATACGTCAAAACTATCGCGAATCGCGTATCGCGTATCGCGAATCTGAATAGGGAACATACCTATACTACGTGACCCTTTGGGGGGGGGAGGGAGGTCTTCAAAATACCACGCTTGGTCACAGGGGTAGGGGGGTTGCTTAGGTGTCAGTCACGTAGTCAATATGCTCTAGGAAAGTCTCGCGCTTTTTCGAGCTATATTCAAATATGGCGCGAAGCGTTCGCAAAACATGATTAAAAACTGTATTTATGAATTTCTACGTGAAAACTAGATCTTGGCATATACTACGGGTGGTCAGCAAAGGGAGAGGGGGTACAATAGTACATTGTTACACGAGTGGTGAAAGTGACTTATTTTTGGTCCCGAGACGGGGTTTGGCGCCCGAGCGTAGCGAGGGCGCTAATAGTTCGAGGGACAAAATAAGTCTTTCACCCGAGGTAAACACTGTGCTTTTCATTACGAATACAAGGAAAGTAAAAATAAAAACAGGAATTGGCTAAAGAAATAATACAAGGAAGTATAAACAATACTCTACAACTCGAAAAAAAATAAAGATCGGATTGCAGCCAATTTTTTTTTTTTTCGTTGGCCGGCTAATTTCATTATTTATCCATTATTTTTCATTTTCATCTTTAAATATTTTGCCCAAATCTATGTTATTTTAAAGAAATTCTTGAAACTAAATTATAATTAAGTCATTTAAAACATAAACATTTAAAATTGAAATAACAAAGTTAAGTATTAATTAAAGAATATTATTCTTTAATTAATACTTAACTTTGTTATTTCAATTTTACATCGTGCTGTAACTGAGTGACTGTAGAAAAAGTTTGAACATGGTTCCATAGAAATGTGAAAATGGAACTAGTTTTTTTTTATAATTTGACAGCTGTCAGTTGAAAGCGATTCTCCCGGGCCGGAAAAGTATTACTTTCAACCCGCTCCTCAGGGACTTCAGACCTACTTTCAGAGTATGAGTAATGAAAAATTATAAAATTGTTCACGTAGTATGGGTACGTTCCCATACGTCACTTTTGTCAGTTATTCTATAGGAAAAGTGTCAAAACTGACGTATTGCAAGTCGCGTGCGAGTGGAGCGAGATGAGAGTGGTTAACAGACTTGCGCCCCAGATATGCTCGGCCGCATTTCTCACCGATAAGTTTTAGCATCAACTGAACTCTCTTTATTATTGACACCCGTGATAAAGAGAGCTCAGCTCATGCCGGAAACGTTCCCTGAGAGGTGCCGGTCACTCTACACCTAGGACATACGAAGTTAAAAATTGAACCGACTTCAAGAATACATGAAAAAACACACAGACGAACATAGAAACTTGTCCTGTTTTGATGTCGGTTTAAAAGCCGAACCTTCCTTCTTTTATTCAATTAAAAAGTCATACGCTTTAAAGTAAGGAAACATGTACTGTCATTGAACTCACCATCTTTACTAGACAACAGGTGCAGCAAACCATTCAGACAGGTCTCAGTCTCGGCTTGGATGGCCACGGCCAGCCTGCCGATCGCTTGTATAGTCGCGCCGGCGAACGCCTGCAACAATTTTAGTCTCAATTGGATATTGTTTTGCACGGCGGAATCAATCCGCAATCAAATCTGCGGTAGACCAAAACCAACCTTAAGTTAGTGTTTTTAGCTTGGTTTCAGTTTGCAGAACTGTGTGTGGGTTGGAACCATTTTGCAAAACTACGTCCTAATGTGGAACAGAGTTGAATATATTGAACAGTCGAAATACGCTCAAATCTGGACATCAAATCTCGCTCAATTAATGGAAATTTGATCCCAATGCAAGTGGCCATAGTCACCACGCTGATCCAGTGTGAGTTGGCGAACTTCACAAGTCTATCAAATGACGTGCAAGTTTCTTGACGATATACGTTCAGAAATTGATAATATTGATTTTAAATAATATTGGCACATGTAATCTGAAAATTTATGTGATGCAACCTAAACACCTTGTCTCCAAAGCGTGTGTACGACCAATGAAGACAAAATAAAAAATATTATCTTACCTTATCACTGGATGTGACGTATGTCTGGAACTCTCTGAGTACAACGCCAGCGCTGGCTTCAGTCGCCAAATTCGTTAGTATCTCTAGCTTGAGCAGCTTTATATGCGTCGGGTCCGAGTTACGCACGAAAAACGACTTTAAAAACGGCTCAAACAGTGCCTGGAAATAAAATATTTTTTCATTACTCATACTCTGAAAGTAGGTCTGAAGTTGCCTGAGGAGCGGGTTGAAAGTAATACTTTTCCGGCCCGGGAGAATCGCTTTCAACTGACAGCTGTCAAATTATTAAAAAAAAACTAGCTCCATTTTCACATTTCTATGGAACCATGTTCAAACTTTTTCTACAGTCACACAATTACAGCACGATGTAAAATTGAAATAACATAAAGTTAAGTATTAATTAAAGAATATATATTTTTAAATGACTTAATTATAATTTAATTTCAACAATTTCTTTAAAATAACATAGGTTTGGGCAAAATATTTAAAGATGAAAATGAAAAATAATGGCTAAATAATGAAGTTGGCCGGCCAACGAAAAAGAAAACAAAATAGGCGGCAATCCGATCTTTTTTTTTCGAGTTGTAGAGTATTGTTTATACTTCCTTGTATTATTTCTTTAGCCAATTCCTGATTTTATTTTTACTTTCCTTGTATTCGTAATGAAAAGCACAGTGTTTACCTCGGGTGAAAGACTTATTTTGTCCCTCAAACTATTAGCGCCCTCGCTTCGCTCGGGCGCCAAACCCCGTCTCGGGACAAAATAAGTCACTTTCACCACTCGTGTAACAATGTACTGTTTTTTTAAATAATATTGTAATATTACATTACCATTATAGCACAGATACACATTTACATAGATAACGCAAGTATCACGATTTGTATTGAAACCAAGCGCGCCGAATTTTTAACACCTACTGTGACGTCATTAGTGACGGGAAATCCAAACACACCGATGCCCTCCGCCCGCTACGATTCTCTCGAGTCTTTATCTCGCTCATACTCATATTGTTTATATCTGTAGTCGCGCGGACTGTAAGTTAGCGGCGACCAACCTCGACGCTTGGTCGGGGTTTCGTACACGCGAAGTACATGCATTTGCGTTATCTATGTAAATATATATCTGTGCATTATAGTATGTAGTTTACCCGTTTGTTGACAGTTAGCGACGCAATGGAATTTAACACGACGCTTTGAACTTCAATGGGCGCTCGTAGTAGTCGTATCATCGCTTTAGCTACGGGCGGCAGCTCTTGAGCTAGAACAGGACATTGATGTTTTTGGAAATATACCTTGTATTTATCGTGTTAAAGTCTTTTTTAGAGTCACGCTGACCATTAGTGTTATGTATGCATGTAGAAAATTAAATAATATTAGGGAACGTACCCATACTACGTGACCCGTTGAGGGGGGTCTTCAAAATACGTGGCTTGGTCACAGGGGCCGGGGGGAGGCTTAGGTTTTTGTCACGATGTAAATATCTTTTAGGAAAATCTCCCCCTTTTTGGAGCTATATTCAAATACTAGTGTGCCCCGCGACTTCATCCGCGTAGTATTGGATTATTGGGTTAAAAAGTATCCTATATGTTAATCCCGGTTATAATCTATCTGTGTTCCAAATTTCTTCCAAATCAGTTCAGTAGTTTTTGCGTGAAGGAGTAACAAATATACATACATGCATACATACATACATACATACATCCACACTCACAAACTTTCGCATTTATAATATTAGTAGGATGCCGCGGAAAGATTTCAAAAAAAAATATTGTAATTAGAGGGGGGGGGGGGCTTGGCCTATACTACGGGTGGTCGCAAGGGGGGATGCGGTTTAAAAATTGAAAAAAATGGGTCACGCAGTATGCGTACGCTTCCTAATATGTAATGGATGCCTGTAAACGCACCTGGGCCGCAATGGTAGAACAGTTGGGCTACAGCCATAACCACGCCGGAGTTCCTGCTCTGCAGCAATGGTTTCGCGGCGCGTAATAATAGTCTATGGTCGGCGTCGAGGCTTGGCGAGTGGGAGGATTGCTTCCGCGGCGAGCTGTTGTCCGTGTCCGACTCGTAGAACGGCTTGTCTGTCTCGCTCTCGCTTGAGTACTCCTGTTCAGGATTATTTAAAATAGAAATATCACCGATATATTATGTTTCTTAGTTCTCTGCCCGAGGAGCCAAGTCTGTTAACCGTTTCAATATCGCTTGACTTACACTGGACTCGCAATAAGTCGATTTTGACATTTACAATGAAGCCAAAAATTTCAAAGTCCACTAACGACTGCTTCTCGAATCGGTAATCGTCGGCACGGGTGGGCGTGTGGTTAGTGGACTACGGAGAACTGTCTAAACTTCAAGTCGAGTGCAGGTCGTGCGTTATTGGAACGATTAACAGACTAGAACCCTGGTGGGGGTGTTACTGGGATCGACCTGGGGACGAAAACAAGAAATAAGAAAAGTTTGGGGTGGGGTTTACAGTCAGTTGGTGTGTATATCGGGCGATTAATACACGTAATTATATAGAATATATTATATCAGAAGTAATATCAATTGAATTGGAATTGAATTACGGTCCCAAATACCTACTATCATCCCAACTTCATCTCTTCCCGATAAACACACTGACCAACCTGACAAAATATTGTCATCATTTGAGTTTAGACCTAATTATTATACATTTAACATTGGTATTTTCTTAATTAGAAAATTTTCACGACCGCTTGGCGCAGTGGTGCTATCGTAGGCCGCTCGGTTCGATTCAGGCCGTGGCAAATTTCGGAAATTGCCTTTTCGTAATTTGACCTCGTTTGGGTGTCACTGGGATCGTTCCCATGTATCGGTACCCATAGTACAAGCTTTTTGGGACCATACAGTTGGTGTGAGTCTCGCGATATTTATATTTATTTATTTATTTCCTTATGTATATGTACGTTCTGGTATCGTAGTTCGTGTTATGTTGTTTATTACCTCATTATTAGGGTCTGGGAAACAAGTCTTGGCATACACGGTGAGAACATTCAGCAACGCCAGCTGGCCCCACTCGTCGACATCGGCCAGCAATGAACACAGTTTCCTGGTAAATGATAATTGAAAAAAAAAAAATTTTCTGTAAACATGTCTGCGTGTTTACCAAGCATTTAATAATCAGTCCGCCAATTTCTCCCTCGTAAATTTTGAATAGCCAATGACACTCAGGGATAGTGTAGTATAGGACCGTAGTAATAAATCGATTCCTAGTCTGCGAGCGGTCTTGGGTACCCTTCTGTAATTTTTACTGGTATGACATAAAAATGACATTTCCAAGAACACTCTCAAACTTGAGATCGATATTAATACAGCTCTTAGGCCCGTATTAATAATCGATCCCAAGTCTGTGAGCGAACTTGAGTACGCTTTTGACATATAATTTAGTAATTAGTGTAATTTAGTATTTAGTACTGGAATGACATTTCCAAGAACACTCTCAAACTTGAGATAGATTTATTAATACAGCTCTTAGTAAGTTGAGTTTACTGTAATAATTTTCAGAAACTGATTAGTAGTTCCAGAGATTATTGATTATCTCATGTGCGAATCACAATTTCAATTTCACGAAAATATCGTGAAGATGCATGACTTAGCAAACCTAACCAATTTTCGAAAGACATGTGAAATCCGCCAACCCGCACTGGGCCAGCATGGTGGATTATGGCCTGAAACCCCCTCCTAGTGAGGGTAACCCCATGTCAGGACTATAAGAGGGCTATATTATTAGTCACTATCAGCCTTATTAATAAGCATAGAATAGAGCAAGATTAACTTTGATCTAAGGTTTAAGTCCAAATTAATAAAATTCAGTATTCATTAACTTGGAATAAGGATGGAGTAAGCTTTTCCTAATCTATTCTCGGAATAAAAGTTATACCATGGGGTCACATAGTATAAGAAAAGTTTATGGACAGACTAGTTTATGCCCGCGACTTCGTCCGCGTAGTATTTAACTTAGCAAAAATTTTGGGATTATCGGGATAAAAAGTATCCTATGTGTTAATCCCGGTTATAAACTATCTGTGTTCCAAATTTCATCCAAATCCGTTCAGTAGTTTTTGCGTGAAGGAGTAACAAACATACTTCCACAATCGCAAACTTTCGCATTTATAATATTACTAGCTGTCCCCCGCGACTTCATCCGCGTAGTATTGGATTATTGGGTTAAAAGTATCCTATATGTTAATCCCGGTTATAATCTATCTGTGTTCCAAATTTCATCCAAATCCGTTCAGTAGTTTTTGCGTGAAGGAGTAACAAACATACATACATACATACATCCACACTCACAAACTTTCGCATTTATAATATTAGTAGGATTACGCATAGCCACGGTAAAATTTGGTAACTGTAGATTAGGCTTAGATTAGGTGATTTTTATTAATAAGGCGGTATAAGTATAGATTACCTGTAACTCTTATGTATGAGGCTCATACGGTCTCCGCAGACTTCAGTGAAGGCCATCGCGGCCGACCCCACCACCAGCGGCGCCTTGTCCGACAACAACTTGTCTATTATCGACACCAACTCTTCCTTCTGCTCTGGGTCTAAGCTATTGGGCAATATCATCAAAACACTCTCATCAAACACAACGAAATTATAAGCCTATGGGATTTCTAAATAAATCTCACTGACAGAGTCATTGAGCACATATACGGGCTGTCTCAAACGAGGTAGTACGAACCTCTCACAAAAGATTGGCGTAAAGTATTTATTATAGCTGCGTTTCGTACGATGAGGAAGAGAGCGCGAAACCCAAATTCTTAAGCCATGCTGTGCCTTTAGTGAGCAACAGCTTTTATCATATCATAATATTAGTGGTATACAATGAATGCTTGCCTATACAACTTAGGTATCGCATGGGCGGCAGTCTTCCTGACGTACGGACTCATGTCGCTGGCGGAGTCCCTGATGGCCAGCATCACTATGGGCACTATCATCGGCACCCGAATCGATGACAGAACTCGCAGGGCACTCGCTCGAATCAACTGATTTGGATCCTGTCAAAAAATATGAAAAGGGAACAAATTAATTAAACAAAGTTGGCATAACATGCACCATCAAAACTTATATTTTAATAGCCATTAGTTCAGGCACAAGTGTATAAACTTATTATTTTTGTAAAACAAAAAAAAATTGTTATAAATTTTAATGTTGTTAATTCATTTTTGTTTCATCTATTCTTACAGGTTCACACCTAATATGATAGACTTCAAAATACTTCATACAAATTAAAATTTATCACAAATAGTTTCTGTTTAATGTCTCCCCTTCAAAGAAGATCGTTGGAGTGTAGCCTTAGGGGCGCTATAACTTAGGTTTAGGTTTAGGTTAGGTTAGGTTAGAACAGTGACCAAAACGCCACAATCCGAATGTGTCATTAGGTTATGTTAGTTCCCAGTTAGGGGGCTATGGAGCCAGGACTTAGACGAGTTTTTGAGATTTTTTTTATTCGTTTTGATCACTGTTCTAACCTAACCTAAATCTAAACCTAACCTAACCTAAGTCATAGCGCCCCTAAGGCTACACAATGACCTGTTACCTTGAGTGCCCTCTGGAAGGTGCTAATGGAGAGCAGGGCGAGGTCCTGCTGCTCCTCCGCGTAGCGCACCAGGTACACATACACCAGCTTCTTCACTTCTATGTTCTTCGACACCACATTCTTCACCACTGCTGGGAACCTACCAACAATAAAAAAAATATTAGTTTAACTACTATGTTTAACGGCATGATAAGTCTAATGCCCTGCATGCAGTGGATGTCTTTTGGCCAAAATTATGATAATGATGATTTATATTTTAATTTACAACTATCTAGTGAGTTCAGTAATAACTTTATTAAACAGTTTTGCTATCTAAAGCATATTAAACCACATACATAAACAAAGTAAATAGTTACTAATTTTCACAATTTTTCAAAATATTGAATATAAGTAACAATTTTACTATATAGTTTAGTCTGACTTTGCTACTTGAGTACCATTACAGTATTTGCTTAACCAGCACTATGCTACTACATGACCATGTAAGTTTTAACCCTATGTTTCTTTTTATCATAAAATATGTACAACAATATGTCTTGTGTGAATGTATAGTCCAAAACAAACCACTACAAATACTTACAAATCTGATGCATCTCTCCCTTTGGCAATCATGCCAATGATCCTCTTCATAGCTTCCAACTTGAGCGAGTCTTTAGACCCATCTAGCATCACCTTTAGATCTTCATTTCTATGTGAAAACAATATTTATGAATTTATCAGAAAAAAACATGCTTTCATTGACTTATATTTCCACACATTGTTTACGAAATGTACTTTATACACTATAAAAAGTACATAGAAGTGAATTATACGCCTATATCAGCCAAAATAAATCCAATTATGTACTTTTACTAGCCCACTTTCTCTACCTAAAATTAGTTTTAAACATATACTTAATCTACATTTTAAACTATCCTTAGAATTGATTCATGTATACTCCCAATTTGAAATACTCTAGATACTAATCGAGTTCAAGTTACTGCGATAAACGTGTTAGAAATTGGTGGTTACTTCTTGTAATCTGGTTGGAAGAACGCTCCTGAAGCTGGGTCAGTCACCGGGTATTCCACCTCACCCGTGACCACCTTGTCGTTGTTATACGATGTAATGCTCGTCATTTTTAATAATTAGAAACTGTACACACACAAATAAGCAGTAATTCCTAATTAAAATTCGTTAAAATCAGTGAGATCGCATCATTTCATGAACAATTTGACGTGACAGACGACAACAAATCGACGGTGACGACAAGCAATTTTTATGTCACTGTCAATGTCAATAAGTTATCTATCAAAGTTGCGTTTATTTCGCAGTCTAAAAGCAGGGAAGATAGCAAGAAGAGAATAATCCTCATGAAAGCCATATTTTAAAAAAAGAAGAAGAAGAAGAATAATCCCCCATCTTGGTTTTCCAAAGTGGACGGTCACATTTTTGTATTGTATTGTTGTTGTGTTTGTTATTGCTAGTTGTTACTTGACACTGGCGAAATACATATTAACTTGGGTGGGCCATATTTTTAAAGAAAGAAGAAGAAGAGAATAATATAAGAATTCGCCAAGCGCTTGTCGAGCCATGCACAATGAAGGGTTCCGAGCTTTGATAAACATTGAAGGTAATCTGGTTACAATTTCACCCCAGGTTGAAATAGGTACTTACTAAAGTTGTATAGATACTACTACCGCCATCTATCGACACCATTAAATACTAAGAAATCTATACAAATAAATAAAATTGGAGTGTCTGTTTGTAATATCAAAATAACACCTTTTCACTAAATGCATATGAAAGTACATACGACACCTATAGCAAAAACGCGATTTAAAACATTTTTGTCTGTCTGTCTGTGTGTTTGTTCCGGGTAATCTCCGAAACGGGTGGACCGATTTTCACGGGTCTTTCACTGGTAGATAGCTGATGTTATCAGCAGTAACTTAGGCAACTTTTATTTAAGAAAAACAAAATTTAAAAAAATGAAAAAATGGGTCCTGTCGTGCGGGCTCAGAACGCGGGAGCGGGCTTTTTTGTTAAGTTTAATTCCACGCGGACGAAGTCGCGGCCTCAGCTAGTATAAATATAAAACATAATTTTATTGCTGTTATTTAATTGAAATTGGTGAACAATGTATCCATTTTCGACTGCATAATCTTATTAATGTTTTTGCAATAGAAAAATGTAAGAAGTGTCGGAATTCATTACGTATATTTTGATTTAATCTTTAAAAGTTAAAAATCTCGCAAACGGATTTTTTTATATTACAATGTTGTATGAAAACACCATTTTATTTGAAAAGACCTTTTCAACAATACCCCACATTATGGGGTAACTTAAAAATAAAATATCCCCTCTAGTAATTTTGCTACATTTATTATTTTTGAAAGTGAGATCTCCTCTTACAGTATTTTTGTACCAAATTACATCAACATCCGTCAAAAACTGTAAACGTTATGACCCTGTGACGGGTCGGAACAGGCGGACGGACGGACGGACGGACTGGATGATCTTATAAGGATTCCTCGTAGGGACTACGGAACCTTAAAAACATAGGGCCACAGACTTATAAACACTACGCTGTTTCAAAGAGAATGCAATACTACGTAAGGCGCTGTTTATTAAAATATGTATTTTTCAAAACAATTATCAGTTTCTTTTTATTATAAACCATGTAACTTATTTTATTACTTACTTGTCTGTAAAATCTTACTCTGCTAAACAACCGATCGCAAGATTTGTCGGAAACACCCAGTTTCTAATAAATTTTTTTTAAATGGGACTAGTCCTGCCACTCACTCCCACCACTGTAACTCCTGTAAGCCAGGATCGACAATGGCGACCAATAATGACGTCAAGGTTTGTTTTGTTTCTAAAATTATTACTTACCTTATAATATTGGAAAGTCAGTAAGTAAATGCATAGGTACATAACTACTGAACTTTCAAAGTAGGTACATAGTTTGCCCACCGACTAACTAGCAGGGTTTCACTATATTAGTAGAACTACAAAACTTTCAACTGAAAATTTTATAAAAAAAATAAAACCGACTTCAAAAAACCTGGGTGAACTAAAAAGCTAGAAATAAGTAGGGACCTTATAATTTCTTTCATTTGGAGTCGGTGCCAATTCAAGCAAGTAGGGGTAGGTGCCTAAGAAGTTGTCCTATATCGTTGTGTAAAGATAGTGGCACCGACTCCAAATGAAAGAAATTATAAGGTCCCTAGTTATTTCTAGCTTTTTAGTGCACCCAGGTCTTTTGAAGTCGGTTTAATTTTGTTTATACTTACTTAAAATATTTTTTTCACGATTTTTAGTGGTAAACTACTTATCGAAATGCTGGCAACCGTAAACAGTCCATATCTCGCAAACTACTGAACCTATTTTTATGAAATTTCTATGGTATCACCAAGGGATCCTGACAATAAAGGCCACACATAGTATACCACTGATACCAATATATGGCACTTATAGCCAGAATGCATCTCATGACAATTCCACAAAGCGACTAAGTTATATTGTGTTATTACGGAGTTCCGGCGCCTACCTTCCAGTTTCTTCATCATCTGATGATGAAACCGGAAGGCAGGCAGTTTACTGAGACTATTTTAGTGACCGCAACCACCACTGAAAAGTCACAGGAAAGCAAATCACGCAATTTCGTTTACTTGGATTTTTTCCAGTTATTTTGATTTTAATGCCAAACTACTGAACCGATTTTGATTAAATTTTTATGGGACCAATCTGCACAGACATCCTGTCAAATACAAAAATAATTTTTCGAATCGGTTTATAGATGACGGAGTTCTGAGGTAACATACTTTAAAAAAAAACATACACACGAATTGATAACCTCCTCCTTTTTGAAGTCGGTTGAAAATAACTGAATCATCTTCTTATATAATCAATATAAATTGATTAAGTGCTTTTTTAAATACGTAGTCAAAATATTACGTCATGCAAAATTATCTCGGGAAGGATCAATGAACCTGATTAGGTACCTCAGTTTACTGTTGCGAATATTTACTAAAATTTATTGACAACTAGTTTTTGCCCGCGACTTCGTCCGCGTAGACTTAAGTAAAGTATCATATGTGTTAATCCAGGTTATAAACTATCTGTGTTCCAAATTTCATCCAAATCCGTTCAGTAGTTTTTGCGTGAAAGAGTAACAAACATACATCCACACTCGCAAACTTTCGCATTTATAATATTAGTAGGAAGGATGTAATTAAGGTTCATGGCTCACCTACTTACCTGCAGATTACATAGTAAGTACTTATGCTTCGTCAGAGATTTGAGGTCGGTTTAAACCGCCCCCGCGATTAAATCTCCTGTTAGATAATGCGTCCCTGTCAACAAGGATGATCGACGACCGGCGACCTCTTTAATTAACGCCGCGGTTATTCAGATGTAGATTATAATCTTATAATACCTATTATAAAGGTATTAGAAATAAGGTTTGGTGAAATAAACGCTAATGGCGATGCCACCCACCTACAAAATAATCATTTGTAGGTACCTGCCTTCCTAAAGATACATGACGTAGGTTTTAAGTCGGTAGTTTCCAAGGTGTCCGACAAAACCCGCCTGCCTCCCATGAGGCTTGCGGGTATCCATGAGGATTTTATCCTCGTTAAAAAAAGTTTGACGTCACGGGACGCCTGGCAGATGTGAAACATGTGTATGCGCGTGTATAAGTACCTACTTAAAATATGCGCGCGTACACGCACAAGGGAGTCAAGAGCGGTGGCGTAGAGGGGACATGACGGCATGAGAGAGCGTCATGCCGTATTGCCGAGACAAACTGGTCGATTTTACTGCTAAAGTACGACACTAAATGTTTCATATCCAATGCTCTATTACACGTAGGCAGTTTAGTCCCAAACTAAATCGTCGCAAACCAAACGCTTGTAGTAAATTCATAGTAAAGCGTGTTATGATACATTCGTACACGGCACCGCATAATGGACTGGGGGTGTGTCAGTCTGGCGATATTTATTTACTTATTCCCGAAATTTATTCTCACGGGAATCGAACCCGCAACCACTCAGTGCAGTGAGCCGAGCAGACGTTGAGCAGACTACGCTCGAACCACTACGCCAAACGTTTGAAAATTATCATTTGGCTGTAGTATAGCGTGAGCCACTACAGTACAGGTTGTAATCAAACGTCTACACCTGGCAATAGGTAATGAAAAAAAAAATGAAAATATATTTATTTATCTCTAAGTCTACATGTTTGCAGGTAAATACGTTTACAAATGAAGTCCGTAGACTTGAGGAACAGAAAAATAATTATGTAAGAGTGCTTAACTTGTGACCCTTAAACTAGGCATTGCCTGTATCTTAAGGGCCAGAATTAAAAAAGTAATATATAACTATATTATTAGGTAGGTGTATGTATGTTGTAAATAAAATCACAAGCAAATAGGTACTTACCTACCTATTTACTACATCATTGTAGGTAAGTTCCAAGGCTTCGCTATTTAAGTCTGACTTATCAAACAGACAGGCGTTCAAAAGACTTACCACGATTCCACGCTTCGCTGACTGAGACGGCACGGGCGGCGGCGGCGCGGCGGCGCGACGTTGAGATAAATTTGGAAAGAAAAACCGCGCTTTCTTTTTCTCATTATGTTACTGTCAGCGGTCCTCCAAACTTGCTTTAATTTATTAGGAGGTATTGTACTGAGTATAATGTGAGAATTTATTACCTAACTAGCGGCCCGCCCCGGCTTCGCACGGGTACATTACGGTTACATTATTGGAGTTTTAGTAAGGATCCCTAATTTTTAAAAAATATAATATAGGCTATGTCACCCGGGGATAGTGTAGCTTCCCAACAGTGAAAGAATTTTTCAAATCGGTTCAGTAGTTTCGGAGCCTATTCATTACAATCAAACAAACAAAGTTTTCCTCTTTATAATATTAGTATGATATTGCTGTATCGTATTAGTAGAGGTTTTTCCTATTAATAGTATGGGGAAGCACTACTGTTCGTATTTTGTGGTTGTAGTGTGTAGGTAAGTTAGTGAGTGATATGTGCGGAAAGCGATAGGATAGGATAGGATGTTTATTATGTCACCACAACCCACATCCTAGAATGGTAGTCAAAGTAGCGACGTTCCAAGCTATCATGGCGTTCTTAAGCCTATTTGGTAGGGCCCCTAACTAGAATGATTTACCAATCATACTGGGGCATTTGTCTTTACATTACAAAAAAATGTTTTTTTTTTATCTTAGTGAATTTATAATCAAATTTAGTAATTCAACGGAAGCGCAGGTAGGTAACTTTTAGGTGTCTGCCGTCGAATAATAATAAATTATAAAATTAGCTAGAAATATATAATACTTAACATTATTCAATAAAATACTAAAAGGCTATATCTGAGGTTGATATCTTAAAATTTTAGTGGTAAAATAATCACTCTTATATTCCCAGAAATATTATAAACCTAATACAAAGAAGATGTTTGTTAACAAAATAGTCTACATTAACAAAGGAAAACAATGGGTTTATTCCACAACAGGGACAATGAGTATCCCTAACAATTTCGGCGAAATGACTCCATATTACAAGTCGTTTCTCCACCTTAATGTCTTAATTACAGCTGCCGTTCGTCTCGGACAAAAAATATTATGTAATAACCTACTTACTGAAAACCCGAAAGAAAAGTACCTAGCTGAGTGTCAGAGATAATTTAAGACGCGGCGTGATCCAGCCTAAAAAAACAAAAAAAAAAGATCTAGTTAAACTATCCTCTCAGATTGGTCTGTAACCAGTCAGACAAGGGTGAAATACAAATTGCTTTATAATTTGTAATGTATATGTTTGAAAGGAAAAATGAACCTTTTTTATTTTTAGGCTCGGTAGGTTTACATAAGTTTTCAAGCCCTATCATTAAAAAAAATCCTAATGAATGTTATTTTTTTAAACGCTGGGCGAAGGCCTCCCTTTTTCCTCCGCTCCTTCTGATTTATGTCTACGGTGGGCCTTCATGGAAATCCAACACATCTGGCCCTCGGCTTTTTGCTGTAGAGGTATGAATACCATAGAGAAAGTAAAATAAACAATCTACTCGCTTAGCCTACAAAAAATAGGCAAGAAGTATCGGTACTTAACTAAGTATGTATGTCCGAGATTTACTTCTGAGAAACATGAATTTGGTATAATTTTATTTTTAATTCGCTTTGTTCCGCGGAAAATTGCACATTATTAGGGTCCCTGACACTAATGACTTACAAACTCGACCGACGGAGTTAGGTTTTGTTAACATCTTCCATTATTATTTGGATGATAAATCAGCTTGGGACTGAGCAGCTCAAATCTCGACAGTCAATAATAATGTCAAAGCGTAGCGTGTCTTGCCCTACTTGTCCGAATTATTGGTGTAATTCTTAGTAATATCAGAAGGCAACACACTGGAGCTATTATAATATTTATATGAATATCTACTACCCTTTGTAATTATTGAATATAAGCAACTGGCGATAAAAAAAAAAATAATAAAAAAATGACATGTAAAAAGACAAGCCCGCTGAGTTTCTTGCCGGATCTTCTCAGTCGAGGTCGCGTTCCGATCCGGTTGTAGATATAAGAAAAAAAAATGTAAAATTGACAATTTGTAAGTGCCCCCGTAGGCCTAAACAAAATAAACGCTTTGAATTTGAATTTGAATTATCGATCAACCTATTTGATTTATAATTTTGGAGGTTAACAAGCCAAGGGTGAGTGGTGGGTCCTTATCCTAAATTGTTTTTATGAATTTGGTGTTTTGCCGGGTGAATTACGTGCAGATACCTACTTACTGATCTATTGAACTATGTTCCTCCAGGAGTATGAAGAGTTGTTGCCTTGTTGGAAGTTCGTAACGATGTCGAAAGGGCAAAACACCGTTGAAGCACAACTTTTTAACGATGCGATATTCTGTATCCTTTTCAGCACCCACCACTAGGTATGATATCAAGTGCGAAAACATAGTGCTTCCGTGTGACTCAAATGGTAAAGTTAAGTAGGTACGATCACTATAGTCACTGCCCGAAGCCTCAGATAAGTTTATTTGTTTACTTTTGGTGGGGATCGCCTACTGGCCCCCACGTTTAAATTCCTTTACCCAAAAGTTAATGGAACAACCCGTCCTTTGTTTCCTCAAAGCGAATATAATAAATTTATTTTGTAAGACATTTTGTCCTCTTAAAGGGGTTCAATGAAAATAATTTTAATGCGATGTAACTTTATTTATTCAGTTTTTTAAGTTATCGTCGTACAAATAATCACACAAACATTGATTTTTCGTTTCAAAACAGAATTACACACTTACATGTAGGTACATGGTACAGTAACATAAAACAACTATTACCTGCTTTATGAACTCATCACACACCAATCATAGGTATAAATAAAATAGAATTTCCTTAGACGTGCAATGCTTATACTTTAGATGAGTAATTGAAATAAATAAATTGGTTATTTTAAATATTAAAGGTATGGAACAATGGCAAAAATCTCTCATAGCAGACAGAACCCAAATTTGAGGCACCACACTAAAAATGGCAGATAACAAGTTTTAAAACGGCCGATTGAGTATCATTTCTAGATTCGGTCACGACGGTTAGAGATTGCAGATACAATTTTACGAACACACATTTTATAACATTTAATTAGGTAAATACTTATACAGTATTTTTTAATCACGTAAGTATCTATGTTAATCTATCATGAACCCTTCCTCGTCTTCGCCTCAGTCTTTTCCAATTTACAAAATCTTTCGTTATACATTTTAACAATTTTTTTCATCAATACATAGTGGTAAGTACCTACCTGAGCAACATTTATTAAATCTTAGACTTCTTCATAAAATGAGTTTCCTTAAAATACCCAAGTAATTTTACGCAAGTAAGTCTAAAGTAACAGTTCATATAAATAGACCCTCTTAAATAATTAGAATACTAGAATACATTTGAGCACAAGGATGCCACCTCTCATGCGGGCGTACAACGATGCCGCGATCCTGAACGAATTGTTACCAATAGGTGACAAGTAATAAGATAATCTATACATCTATACAAATAAATAAAATTGGAGTGTCTGTTTGTAATATCAAAATAATACCTTTTTACTAAATGCATATGAAAGTACATACGACACCTATAGCAAAAACGCGATTTAAATTTTTTTTGTCTGTCTGTCTGTCTGTCTGTCTGTCTGTCTGTCTGTGTGTTTGTTCCGGGTAATCTCCGAAACGGCTGGACCGATTTTGACGGGACTTTCACTGGCAGATAGCTGATGTTGTAAGGAGTAACTTAGGCTACTTTAATTTTAGCAAAAACATTAGGGTTCCGCGTAAAAAAATAAAAACACGTGAAATCAAAGAGTATCTCCGAAACGGCTGGACCGATTTTGACGGGACTTTCACTGGTAGAAAGCTGATGTTATAAGCAGTAACTTAGACTAGATTTATTTTAAAAAACAATTTTTTTAAAAATTAGTCCTGTCGCGCGGGCTTAGAACGCGGGAGCGGGCTTTTTTGTTAAATTGAATTCCACGCGGACGAAGTCGCGGGCTCAGCTAGTGTATTTATATAATACGTAAGTACTTATAATTCCTGCACAATTACAACCATATGGCGGAGAATAATAATACTCGCTCTATAAAACACTTTTAATATTTATCCCTACAATAATGATCTTTCATAATGAAAACACTTGTAAATTTAATTACTACTTATTAAGTATTATAACAATCTCAGTATAATAATTGTGTATACTTTAAATATGTTTTAAACATTACTGGCAATGTGGGGTGATCCCGTCGTACGATACGTAGCTATAATAGCGGCGTAAAGTATTACGCCGGTCTTCTAAGTATGACAGCGGTACTACCTCGGTGGTACATTTACACAGTCGTGGTCTTCTCCCTGTAATACTCGTGCAGCACTCGACACCGCTCGTGTTGAGCGCAGAACAGGCGGGCGGGCGGGTGTCAGGCGGGCCCCCGGGGCGCTCGGGGCGCTTCCTTCTTTCCTTCCAGGCGGGGGGCAGCCGTGGTTGTGGTCTCGGCAAACCGGACCCCCAGGCGGGTACGGGCCCGGTCCACCTGTGCCAAAAAGAAGTGTGAACGCACAGAGCAAAGCGGCATACGCTTAGCCGATCAATTTGATTTTGGAAAAAGTCACAACATTGTAATTTAATTATTTGTTTACAATAGTTTGTAGGTTTGTAGTGTTTGCACATGAATAAACTTTAACAGTTTGGATTGTGTTTTTAGGAAGCCAATGTTTGAAGATCGTTAACATACAGAACTGTTAACCTATTACTTACGATGGAATTTTCATACGTGGTAAAAAAATCTTTACCTTCAATGGAGTGACGAGAGGTGCCTCCAAATTATTGTTTCTATTCCTCGCGGTACTAGATCCTGAGTTGCCTGTAACAAACAAAAATATACCTAAGTATATTTATCTAAACTAAAATAACATACGGTGGCGATCCCGCTAAAAAAATTACTACGGATAAACTTGACAGTTCAGACTGTCTCCCTTCCTCTCAGACCTCAGGATAATTATTTTTTTTTAGTGACACTAACAGTAGTGAAGTGACAGATAAAGTCATCCCAGTCCAAATACAATCAAACGAAATCTGGTTAGTGTAAGAGGTACGATATTAAAATGATTGGGATTGCATAAGAAGTACACAAAAAAAGAGCTCTCTCGGGCACTTATCGTTGCAAAGGGAGAGCGTTTGTGGACGAGGATTATTATGCGGCTGGCTGGGATTCATTTTAGTCAGACGTGCTTATGAAAATTGATAATATTGTATTACAGTTATTCGAAAAGAAAGGAAGTATAAATAAAAGTGATGAAGTTTAATCGTATGTGTTTCATTTAAGAAAGGATCTAACATCAGGTATCAGTTTTTTTGTCCTCATTACCTATAGTATCAGAAGCAGTTGAGGTGCCACAGCAGGTGGTCTTCAGGAACCTCCTCAGTGCTCCTCGAAAGTCCAGGGTGTAGGAGCCGTACACCAGCGGGTTCATGCAGGAGTTGGAGACTGCCATCGCGAACAGCAGGTCTTGGAGACGAGGAGACACGCGGGATGCTGATTGGCGGTCCACCATGTACCTGGTAGATGGACTATGAATGTCTGCATACCGAGATATCCTACCACACCTATGTCATATATGTTTAAGGTCTTATTTTAGTAACGCATGATAATTTGCATGGCCCCTTAACTGTATTTACACAACAACGTACCTATATTAATATATTATTATATGCAAGCAAGCATCGCAATACCAATCATGATTTATACTCACTTTATTAACCTTAGCAACTGCATTACTAGCAATACACATACATTTTCAACACCGCGATCTACGTGCCTGTACAGCGCCATCTATCGAGCCATAAAACATCAATTGAGTATATTACCAACCACATCGCCATGGTTGCGTACGGCAGCCAGCAGAGCGCGAACACCGCGACGATGGTGACAGTCATGCGCAGCGTGCGCCGCCGCGCGCGCTCCAGCACGCTGCAGTCCGAGCGGCGCAGGCGCACGTGACACGTCTTGCGATGGACGCATTTCACTGTACACACGTTTAGAGACGAAGAGAATAAAGCAACCTAATGAAAGCAATAATTTTGTTTTTTTATTCGGATAAGGGACCACATCCCCCTCGTGTTGAAGGGAGGACCGTGCCCAGGAGTGGGACGTCAAAAGGGCTAAGTTATTATTTTTATTAAGGGACCATAGACTAGTCTTTGGAATCTAAAGTACTTAGGTACCTAATCTCTGAGATTAATAAAAATAATAATTTATGCCTTTTGACGTCCCACTCCTGGGGACGGGCCTACCCTCAACACGAGGGGGATATGATCCCTTATCTGAATAAAAACAACAATAGTACATTGTTACACGAGTGGTAAAAGTGACTTATTTTGTCCCGAGACGGGGTTTGGCGCCCGAGCGTAGCGAGGGTGCTAATAGTTCGAGGGACAAAATAAGTCTTTCACCCAAGGTAAACACTGTGCTTTTCATTACGAATACAAGGAAAGTAAAAATAAAAAAACAGGAATTGGCTAAAGAAATAATACAAGGAAGTATGAAATGAAAAAAAAAATAAAGATCGGATTGCCGCCTATTTTGTTTTTTTTTCGTTGGCCGGCCAACTTCATTATTTAGCCATTATTTTTCATTTTCATCTTTAAATATTTTGCCCAAACTATGTTATTTTAAAGAAATTGTTGAAACTAAATTATAATTAAGTCATTTAAAAATATATATTCTTTAATTAATACTTAACTTTATGTTATTTCAATTTTCCATCGTGCTGTAATTGAGTGACTGTAGAAAAAGTTTGAACATGGTACCATAGAAATGTGAAAATGGAACCAGTTTTTTTTTTTATAATTTGACAGCTGTCAGTTGAAAGCGTTTCTCCTCAGGCAACTTCAGACCTACTTTCAGAGTATGAGTAATGAAAAATTATTTTGGACCTAGCTCGTTCAATAATAACTACTTATTTATGTTGGTACCTTTTAATAATGTAAAGGAAACGAACAAGACCCTTATAAAATAGCTCCATTGATGTCTACAACTTGGTTTACTTTACTACTTAATATATCAAACATAATACCCAACAACAAAGAAATATACTTCCTGGTAATTTACCTATATTATGATAGGCACATGATCTCGTAGAGCGCGTTTGTTATGTTCGCTATGCGAAGGATGTTATGAGGGTAAACATTCTAGAGGCTTGGTATAACTAAAATAAAAACATTATTGTGATAACAATAGCATGTTGCATCGTTTATATTTAGATAATTTACGACTTTGTAGCTTAATCTTGTTGATAAAGTTTAAATTACTGTAATCACATCGAATCTGGTTGATATGTTATTGCGAGTCATTATGTTAACTTAAGTGGTAGTGTTTGATTACTTAAGCGGATGCGAAATACGGAAAGGTGATGATGATGATGAGAATGGTTAGCGAAGGACCCGAACTAGTACCTGAACGATACCTACATTGGACGACTGTGTGAAATATAAATAGATACAAATAAATAAAATAGAAGTGTCTGTTTGTTTACCTATAGTATCAAAATATTAGTTTTTTAATAATTAGGTTCCTACATATGAAATAATATACGGTAGTTATAACAAAAAAACATTTTTTAAAAGTTTCACCGTCTGTTTGTTCCTAATCTCCGAAATGGCTGGACCGATTTTGAACGGACTTACACTGGCGCATAGCTGATGTTATAAGGTGAAACTTAGCTAGTAGAATATATTTTTATTTCGTTGTAAGTACATAGTGTACTTACTTACCATCCAGCTCCCTGCTGCTCCGCCGTATCTCGCAGAAGATGCACACGTAGCTGACGGTGATGACGACGAGCGGCAGGAAGTACATGGCACTCATGCAGAAGACATTGTACGCGACCTCCTGCCGCGCGCTGCCGAACGCGTCGAACGACACGCACTGCTCGAACTCTGCGACGAGCGGGTGACTCATCACACGGAACACCAGGCTCTGGTGACGAGAATGAGACCGAACATCTATAACAACATTTGTAGCAAACAAACAAAAAAATAAATATTAATAAAGTAGGTATCGCTAGACTTAGGTCCTTATTAATAAAACAATATCAAGTCTCAGTTTACCGAATATACTAGCCACGAGCTTGATGAATGTCGATACGGCTTTCAAACGACTAAAAAGGAAATCACCAAAGGATCTCATAACTCTTGAATAAGACAAAACTTTATAAAAACCACCTATAATAAAGGGGATAAGTCACTGGACTGACTGCCCTCCAAGACAAGAAACAACATTTATAAACGTTTGCTGAATTAAAAAAAAACAATAATAAAAAAACACAAGTCTCAGAGCGGTCTTGAGTGCGCTTTCGGCATGTCATTTTGCACTGGAATGACATAAGAATGACATTTCCAAGATTGCTCTCAGAAATGAGATCGATTTATTAATACGGGCGAATACCAATGCGAATACAAGCGAAATAAAAGCGGCCGTAGTACCTAGTAGGTATAAAAGTATTTCAAGCCTATATGAGACAATACAACTTAAACATAGATGGCAGTGGCGGGTAGCGTAACGAAGCGAAAATGAGAGAGTTTTTTTTGTATTTTTTAACACAAAGTAAAGTTGCTTTAAGGACAGGAACCGAATCCGCCACTTAAGCTTAGACGACTTAAAGTAGACAAAGTAAATAGAACAAAAGTTGTTGTTTACGATGTTAGTAATCCAGTCCTGTGAGATTGTTCGAGTTTTACCAATAATCCTGTATAAACGGTGAAACGGAAGGGTTTAATATTATTATTTCCAAAACTTAACTTTGTAATTCTAAAACTGTCGGCTTTCGAGGAAAGATTAAAAAGATCAAAAGGTACCTATAGGGATATCGCTGTTCAAAGACTTCATAAGTCTACAACACCCCATTTTTTTTTATTTACCCTAAAGCCGATAGTTTCACGAAGTTAAGTTACAAAAAATATAGTACCTATATTACCCTTTCTGTTTCACCTTGTAGAATACTTTTCGTCCTGGGAAATTAAAGGCTCCCACGAGCTAGTCAAAACATTAAAGTCTACGCGTAAGTACGAAGTCGCGAAACAGCTACTATAAAAATAATTACAATTTAATTAATGCTCAATACTCATATTACCTAAGTTTATGATTACATTATCTTAAAATTTAAAAGGATTACAATCCCCAAAGTTGTTCATTTACTCAGAAACATTAACGAATTATGTTTTATTTATGCTCAGAATATGTTTAATAAGTTAAGTTCTTATTTAGTCTAGAGAGCGGATTAATTTTTCTAATTCTATATTTCTAAAATGTGAGATTATAGGTACTACCTACTAACTTGCAAAAAAAAATGAGTATAAATAATAATCTGGGAACCTATTTGGTCCAGCCTTGAGATACATTCACGACTATGTCATCTTTTTCGTTCATATAAATGTTATTTTCTTTCTTTCTTTGTACTTACCTGCGGCAAGCTACAGCCTAGAGCCATGACCCACGCGCACACCAGCATCTGCTTACTGCGCCGCCGCGCCACCGGCAACCTCAACGGGTATATCACCGCGAAGAATCTGCAAATACACGCTACATCGAGCTTTATTCCCACAAAACAAAAAACCAGCAAATCATTTTTGTGATTCCTTTTAGTGCAAAAGGTATTGTTAATTAGGTACGAGGCATTACATAAATCATCGATGTAATTACAAGATTTAAGTAAAAATAATGAAAGGGATACTAGGAACTACAAAATACTAAATTTTCTTTTCCTTTGTTGTCATTATTTTTAGTAAAAAAAACTTTGTAAGCAAGCAAGAAAATATTGTATCCTTTAAAATGGTACATCACACATTCCTACCACTGTTACTCCTGTAACCCAGGCTCGAAAATGGTGTCCAAAGATTACGCCACAGTTTGACCCTGGACGAGTCCCGGGGAAAAGCTTCGTATGAGTTTGAGAGCCGGAAGGTGTTTTGGTCCTCAATGTAATAAGGGGCGACTCTATTGCCATTTGCGCTTATATGTACAAACCATTGTCAGAATAAAATCATTACAAAACAAATTATAAATTCATGATGTTATTAATAATACTCCTGGTAAAGTAATTAATTTCAGCTATAATGAAACACTCAAAACCGAGCCCGAATAGGCTGCACAAAAAAGGCATTTTAAAGTCTTCCTGCGGCAACTGATCGTCAAAGGAGTTCGCAGTATTTCTGTAGACTCAAAGGTAACACCGCTTTGAGTGGATTGTAATGGATTTAAAAAATGTGTAGCGTTTTTTCAGCCAAAAAATCAAGTTATTTCGAGAGCCGTATATTTTGAGTTGGTAGTGATTAATCTTCGTCAGACACTTTTTGTATGTAAAATACAAAACGGAAAACATTGAAACACTTATTAACTAGTTTCAACACGCGCCTTTGCTCGGAACTGAAGACTAAAATTTTATTGGGAAAAAAGCTGCCTAAATAAGAGAATTCGTATGAAGAAGAAATTACTTCCCTATTATAATCTTTTTATAGAAGTAAAGTATAATTAGTAGAGAAATAGTTTTGTATACATCTATACAAATAAATAAAATTGGAGTGTGTTTGTAATATCAAAATAACACCTTTTCACTAAATGCATATGAAAGTACATACAACACCTATAGCAAAAACGCGATTAAATTTTTTTTGCCTGTCTGTATGTATGTTTGTTCCGGGTAATCTCCGAAACGGCTGGACCGATTATGACGGGACTTTCACTGGTAGATAGCTGATGTTATAAGCAGTAACTTAGGCTACTTCTATTTTAGAAAAACAAAAAAAAATGGGTCCTGTCGCGCGGGCTTAGAACGCGAGAGCGGGCTTTTTTGTTAAGTTAAATTCCACGCGGACGAAGACGCGGGCTCAGCTAGTTTAAAAATATATATTGATAATCCTTGTTTGAGATCCAATCGTTCCAATCTCAAATTAAAGAAATAATAAACTGAAACATAATTAATATGTAGGGTCTTAGTTTTAATTGTTGCCAACTATTTGGATGTGTATAGGCGTGTGTATAGGTAGGCTTACCTGTCTATAGATATGCAGACAAGCACATTAGACGAGAGGTAGAGTCCGAAGGCCCGCACCACGAGCAGCAGCTTGCACAGCAGGTTGCCCGCCAGCCATGCGTTAGTATATTTCCACCCCATCTGGAGGAAAGGATGTGTTCCATTACACTGAGAAAAAAAAAGTTCCGACAGTAACATGTTACGACGACAGCTAAAAATATTTTTTGTAATTTCCAGTTACAGCAAATAATGTATGAATACAAATTACATACATTGTTGCTGTACTAACGAAACGTTTAGTAAAATATACTTAAAAGAATACTAAAATTAGGAACTAAAAAATAATTCTGTGTCCTATTTTTTTTCTTCTGTGTGGGTTTTGTGGTGGTGTGTTAGGTAGTGGAAATCGAACCTCGGGCAAGTAGACGGAAGTCTATTGGTGGTAACTATTTTTTCTTAATTGACCTACCTACTCTGAATTTTAGGATCAGAATATATCCTATGGCTATTGGGTAGACAAAGTAACATTTGTGATTTGATATTTTGTCTTCTTTCTTTCATCGTAGCATTTATATTAATTTTAATAAGTATTGCGTTTAAAAATAATTTTATTAGTCCGGCGCCATTCTCTTCTTAACTGTGCTGCTTTATCTTTATTCTTTTGTTTCTTACTAGTATAAAAGTGTGCTTGAAGTACGCTTGCAGCACCGAAATAATAAGTATACTACGTATTGGCTTGAATGGGTTTGCAGCATTGCAACCTTATTGCAACTCTTTGTTCTTTATGAACAATTGCAACATACAAAGAAATTCTTGTTAAAAACATTTTATAACTCATAATAGTAGGTAAGTTGGAAGCACTGGACCTGAACCTGATAGAGACGGGAGCTCTCTGAAGTCTTTTATATAAAGTAATTTCCTGTTTAATAGCTTCAAACCGTTTTACTGGTGGATCCATTATTATGCAATTGACAGGAAGGCCAACGTGGAGCAATACGACAATGAATACATTATTTATTATATAAAGTTATTTGACTAACATTACGGATACCAGATAGCCACTTATTACAGGTTTGTCCAATGTTCTATTGTAGGTATATTATTCGCCCACGATCGAGATCAGTTTGTCTCAGTCGACACCAAATCATTTTTAATAATCTCTTATTATTACAATTATCCGCGTGGGCTTCAAGTCGCCGCAATCACACAATTTGTTCATCTTAAGCTTTAATCTTTGTACACAGTAAACACTGATTGGCTGTTGACATTTAAAAGATAATTTGAACAATATATTTCAGGATAAGGTAAGACAAATAAATCTAAGAACATACTTCGAACGACCTCAGCACAAAGCGCCTCAAGCACAGAGTCGCCCTATACACCTACATAGATAGGCTGATTACCAATTTAAATTTTAAACTCGTCCGAAATCCATCTGTTTCATCGATTTGACCTTATTTCTCTAATCTGCCGAGCAAGTCGTCGGTGTGCCGCCAAACTGCAAATTGGAATGTTAGTAATGTCTGCAGTGATTAAAGCCTGATTTCGAGATAATATTACACTTTTATAGATAAATATCAATATCAAGAGATACTACAGGCGGCATATTATTTAGGGGCACAAGTTTATATTATTAATAACTCAAAATGATGGCCCAAGAATTGGATGAAAACATACCCTATTAACAAAATAAACATTTTCCATTATCTTTTTTCTCTAATTAATTTGTAAAGGGCCATTATTATAACAACAAACGTTTACCCGAGCCTGTATCCCAGTGGACTTTAGTGGGATGTAAACCTAGTATAAAAACCATCTCACTTTTTCGTTGTTAAATAAACAAAACGAAACGACTCTGTGAGGTTTAATTGAAAACAAATACATGCATTGAACCAAAACATTCTCAATCGAACATTCGTTGTTAGCTTTACATACGAGTAATTATGCCATATCCTGGAACGATCAATTAAAAGCTGAAATTAATGAATAACTTAGACAGCAGACATCACAGCCGCCACGGGAAGCCGGTGGTTAGGGCGGGATGTTTGGAATCCTTGGGAGGCCTATTTGCCATTTGACATCTATATACAAATATATACTGGCCAATAAAGGAATGGATGGATACAAAGACAGCCTGATTATGTAATAATATCAACCAATTATGGCTTAGCAATCACGAGGCATCGGTATAACATGGACATTCCCGGGATTTTCTCAACAATCAATCCCGGGACCCGAATTCATAGCCAATCCTTACATACAATCTTAAGTAGCGTGATGGTTTTTAACCTTATAACAATATTTCAGAGATAAGATAATTAAACAAAATTATACAATAGTACTTAATATAATTTAATAATACTCATTTAGCCTTTGTGACGTCCCACTCCTAGGCACGGGCCTCCCCTCACTGCGACGGGGATTCAGGCCGTAATCCACCACGCTGGCCCGGTCTCTGTCTAAGTCTCTCGAAAATTGGTAAGATTTTCTAAGACATGCAGGTTTCCTCACGATGTTTCCTTCACCGTAAGCGAGTGATAATGATATTGTAATTATGATTCGCACATAGATTTCGAAAAACCCAGAGGCAAGAGCGGGGGTTTGAACCCAGGACCTGGTGCCCGCAAGATGCGTGCACGTAACCAATCGGCTATCACTGCTTCTCTGATATATTGATAACTAGTTTATGCCCGCGACTTCGTCCGCGTAGTATTTAACTTAACAAAAATTTCGGGATTATCGGGATAAAAAGTATCCTATATGTTAATCCCGGTTATAAACTATCTGTGTTCCAAATCCGTTCAGTAGTTTTTGCGTGAAAGAGTAACAAACATACATCCACACTCACAAACTTTCGCATTTATAATATTAGTAGGATATACGGAAGTTAACATTCAACTTTTTAAATGCAAATCATCGGATTTTTACTATGTTTTGAAATAATAAACTGAAATCCCTGAGGATTAGGAATGTCCACATTATTCTTTTGCTCTATGAAATCGTTGCAAGTACCAATATCACAATACCTAATTCCGACTTCTAATTATCACTGCAGTGATAATTAGTGATTTACATAGACATCATGATGTCTATGTAAATGTACTTATAAGGTTATTAGATCAAGTGTTCGGTCCTACCGTTATGTGTGATTAACATGACGATTTACATAACAATATGCAATTCAATAGCTAAACCGCAGTTCTGTGTTTTAGTGATTAGCGGTTTACCGATTTAGTTCTACTGTTTAAAACATAATTACATAACAATAATCAATCCCATTGCTGTAGCAACAACAACAGGCACTCGATCTACAGTATACTATTTTTTTATATAACAACGTCGGCAAATAAGTGTTCGATGTTGTGTTTTTTTTTTTGCCCTTTGACCTTTGTCAAAGAGTTAATAATTTCTATGTTTAGGTACGAGTATATGTATTTCGAAATGTTCGATGTTAAGCAGTTACCCTAGCCTCTACTTAGATGCTTGCAATACCAAAGGCATTGCTCGCACGTTGAAGACCGGGGGTGGGACAGAGAAGGGAATAGTAGTTAGATAGGGTTAAGCTTCGGGCTCTCACTCATCGTACGAAACGTAGCTTCAATAGCTACTTTACGCCGATCTGAGGTGAGAGAGTTGTCCTGTCCTACCCTGGTGGAGCCAGCATGTATGTGAGCTCTACATAGTCAATTGACAACAGGAAACCATCCATTAATGTATCAACCTGAATGTCAATATCACAGATATGATCCGTCCGAACTAATGGGTTACAATTCTAGGTACAATATTTTCAAATCAGGCTTCACACACATTGGATATTCCATGAACAGCCCCGAAGTCTGAGAACTTTCTTGAATAAAAATATTCGTTTTGTGTATTTAGAATAACTAGAACATGATAATATTGGTAATACAATAAAAATCTGCGAAGTTTTTTATCGTCTGATAAAAACAATATATGTTTATCTAAATGGAAACATAAAAATGAAATTGTTACCCTCCCGATTAATATACAGTGAGCACAACTATTAACTTTAGAAAATACTAGCTGTTGCCCGCGGCTCCGCCCGGGTGGTACTTTGATAGAATAAGTTACTCCTTACAACATCAGCTATCTGCCTGTGAAAGTCCCGGCAAGATCGGTCCAGCCGTTTCGGAGATTAGCCGGAAAAACAGACAGACAGACAATAAATGTAATAATAGTTTTTATGTTCTTACAGTATACTCGTATTAAGCAAAAAGCTGTTATTTGGACATTACATACAGACAATTAAATTTTATGTATTATTAATAAATAAATAATTAATATCGCCAGACTGACACACTTACTGTTCGGTCCCAAACTAAGCACAGCTTGTACTATGGATACCGTACGATGGACTGGGGGCGAACCCAGTGACATCCAGACCTAGGCAAATTACGAAAAGGCCATTTCCGAAATTTTCCCCCACGGGAATCAAACCCGCAACTACCACTTGCAGTGAGCCGAGCGGCCTATGCTCGAACCACTGCACCAAGCGGTTGTCAAGCGGTAAGTATAGATTGAAGAAATAAATACTGATGCTTACAATCGCTTATATATATGTCGGAAATTGAACGACAATATGGAAACTTTGATGCTAACTATTCTTTGTTTATATCTCAATATATTGTCTAATGCTATAAGGAGTTCATTTGATTGTTATCTCGGCAATAAGGATTAATTTCCGGGTAGCTGTTTCCGTTTGGAAAAATAGTTTTGAATACGGAAGTGTAATAAGACACTCATTTGATGTTTGCAAAACATTGTTAATAGTTTTAAGACTATTTCCGGTGCGTAATTCGTAAAGAAATAAGTTCAGATTTGACTGTGTTTTAAAATGTCTGTAATAAACGCGGAAACGCAGGTGTCGCCATTGACTTCCGGGACGCCTGGACAAAGCCTTTGTGATAAGTCTTGCTTTGAATATTGAGACAGTTGTTCTTTAAACGTGGTCATAGCAAGACGTGTATCAAGGGACTTGTCTGTGACCGCATGGCTACTTACTTACTAAGTTATTTACAAGATAAAGTGTTAATAAATTGTGAACTATTCGTGAATTGTTTTACTTCATCGCCTGGAGAACAGTGTAACGCCCATAAAAAATGGAAAGTGAAGAAAATTACCACCTGATGCCGCACCCTGCCACGCCTGACGCGACATCAGAAGCGAGATAAAGAACTCTGAAGCCCACAGTAACGTCTACCCACAGTAACGTTAAAATTGAGCTAAGTAAATTTGCTATCAACAAGTAGACCGTTAACATTCGAATTTGAATGTTGTTTTGCTTACGATTACTGCTTACTTCATTTTTGTTATTTGGTGTGTGTTAAATTGATTGAAACTTGATTGAAACTGTGATAATGAAACTTATGAGGAAGCCTAGTCCATGGAGGTATATTTTTAGGAGTGATTCGCGTAATTAAGTTCAACATACTTCTCGAACGTCTCGCGACCACAGTGACGGCAGATCGGATCGCAATCCGGACGATAGACGTCGTACTTTGCGAGATGGATCGACATGTTTCTCACAGTACCGATATAGCAATCGATCGTTCGACACCTAACAGTGAGACTCTTCGTAAAATCACGAGGAGACGGACTTGTGAACTTCTTCGAAGTATCCAAGCCAGACAAGATGACCTAGCTAAATGTTGATTAATAACCATGTCAGTTAAATGTTGATGAACTAATGTTCGTTATAAAGTGTTCTCAGTCGGCAGCGGCAGTTATGATAAAACTACGCAAGCTGCTGCGTAGTATATGGTGCCGTGCCAGGCGCCGGGCGTTGGAGTTGCTGCGCGTTTGCAGCGGCATGCGAGCTATGTCACCATTTACGCTACGAGCGAGCGCCGCGCGATTCAAGATCGACGGTGTGGTCATCAGCGACACATGGCGAATCTGGATGACAATGATGGTCACAAGTATGCGTGAAGCAGAATCTGGTGAGTCGAACCATTTTTATCTGGTGCCTCGGATTCTATAATGAGAAATTACACGCGATACGTGTTACAGCGCGTGTAAGAGAGTAAATGCAGGTGCGCGTGATACTTTTATTCCGATATGAGGGTGGACATTACCAACTGTTGTCTGCTATGTGATTGTGTTGTGCACTTAGTCTAACTTGATTAGAAGAATTTCGGACTGGACAGGCTGTCGCAACCGCTACGGTAGTCAAGATCAGCGGGCTCATAGACAACAAGATAGTTCTCCACACGTGTGGTGAAGCTCAATGGAGACGATCTTGGTTGGAGGAACGATCTGCAACTAATTTTACCAGGTCGCTAGTACGGCTGGTACATCTCAAATCATCATCGCCCAAAGCGTGGCCCTCGTCAGGCCCACGGCAATGCTCTCGACGAGAAACACCGCGGACACCTCCGCTAGTATTGCCAAGTCGGCACCAGGCATATTCGCTAACTGCGCTGACGCGAGCGGTCGCCATGACCGACGCGGTCGGCATCACCTGTTATTCCAGTGCAAAACACACCGCAGGCGCCTTATGCGTCACTGGTCTTCACGGCGACCCGGGCAGATCACGTGCTGCCAACACAGAACGCGCCTCTGGTGCCAACATCGAAGAAGGTCAGCGAAGCGCTGTCAACGTCCTTGCCGTCGACGGGCGCAGAATGTATCGTGGAAACAATTCGTTCTATCTGTGGTTTGATATGAGTAGCACTTAAGTCTAACGACGGAAGCATTAAGTGCCATGCGGCAAGTTTGGTCTAAGAAATGGGAATGTTCTAAGAAACCCCATTTTGTAAACAAAGTATTGGGCACGACTGATGGATATGGTCAGTTACGGCCAAGCTCTGGAGAAATTAATGCTCTGGTTAAATCCACAAACCCACCATTGCAAGGGAGGTTCGACAGGTACTAGGACTTGCTAGGTACTTTCGCCGGTACATCGCAGGGTACGTTTCTAAAACCGCCTGCATCACAAAATTACTGAGGAAAGGTGAATCTTTCTTATGGGGTACTGTACTGGAAACTGCTTGTGATTATGTCATTCATAGTCCAACGAACCTGTCTTAGCTATTTTTGACCCATTGGACTTCACACTGATGTTATCGGACCTTTGCTAGAAACCAACGGCTATAAATACCTCTTCAGTTATAGATGCGTTCTCTAAGTACTATCTGCTGTACACCATGTACAGGCAGGATGCCAAGGAGTTGAAACGTGTATTTTTGAGCTCTAGTGTTTTGGTTTGGTAAGCCTTCCGCAATAGTATGTGACTGTGGCAAGATGTTCAATGATTCTATGTTCCAGAAAGGCATGCGTGGTCCTTACAAGGTCGTATGCCTAATCCCACATCATTGCTACGAGTTGGAACTGCTCGTTGGGTCGTACGGCAAGAGGATTCAGCTGCCATGGTGCTGGTACATAGTGCTGTGGCGCGGAGAGTGGACGCCGGATGCTTGCACAGCGCTCTCGAAGCTGGCATCTTCAGCAAACACTTTTGAGTTTTGTGATTCCCATAATATTGCTTTACACTTTATTATTGAATGTTGACCGATACTTGTTAAAATCTTGAAATAGTAATAGAGTTTACAAATATGGTCATGACCGTGTAAGAAAAAAGCCTGAATGTCCAGTTATGTTACTGAGGACGTCATTGTTGACGATGATGATAATTATTCTGTTACTGACATATCATAGCTATAATTTACAAGATGTCTATTTTTGTCTTTTTTGATGGATTCAGGATTTTTCCTTTAAGTTTCTATGTGGTCAGAAAGGCCGATCGGTATTATCCCGATTATGTTACTGAAGTTCACTGATTTTATAGGACATACAAGTATGTTCACGATCGCATAAAGAAAGATGCCACAAGACCATGTTCCGAGTGAACTAGACGTACTAAGTGAAGAGTTAGATGTAGAGGATGCGGGTGAAGGCCCATCCAGGACAGACTAGTGAGTTATTGCACAAAGTACGGCTATAGCTTACCAGTGTACTGAACTGGTAATGTCTATTCTGTTTCTGGGGATTATCGGTCAGAAGGTCTGATACTGCCCACTTATATTGGACTTGGGCACACGTACCAGAAAGGGCTGGTATTATGGTCCCTTGTATTTTCGGGCTTACTGGCAAGAAGTGCTAGTATTGTCTGTTGCTGTCATTACTTAGTGCATTAATTATTACTATCATGTTGTTTGTAAGCGATTATGTAGTCATTGAAAATGAATCGAGTTCAGACTAAATTGGATACTAAGTTTCAAGGTCCCCTTAAAATTGTTGATGTTGTAGAAAGCGATAGGTATCTTTTGAAAGCATTAAATTCAAATAGAACTTATGAGTATCCTCATGATCGAGTGAGAAAGGTAGCTGATCATCAGATTCCCAAAGAATTGGACTTGAATGTATCAGAATCTGATGATGATGACGTGACTGATGACTGTTTGATTAATGACGGTGCATCCAATGGACTGAGATGCCCACACAGTCGAAGGACTGACTGTGATGGCTGAAGGACTGAGCCAAGAATGTATCCGATGAACTGAGATGCCCACACAGTCGAAGGACTGACTGTGATGGCCGAAGGACTGAGCCAAGACTGCATCCGATGGACCGAGATGCGCGCACAATCGAAGGACTGACTGTGCTGACCGAAGGACTGAGTCATGAGATTTGACTGTTAAAAATGAAAAACCGATGGACTGGCTTTAGACAAAGGCAGAGGTTTTAAGGCGTTTGTGTTTCGATTAAATTGTTTTGGAATCTGACGGTTAGATTAGAAATGGAACTACACTTTTTTTGTTTGTTCTTCAATTTATTAGGCCTTCTAGGCAGAATGGCCGAACGAATTATTGTCATGAAATTCTTATTTGTAGTTACTACACACGAGGACGTGTGTGACGTCATGATGGCCGTGTCGGAAATTGAACGACAATATGGAAACTTTGATGCTAACTATTCTTTGTTTATATCTCAATATATTGTCTAATGCTATAAGGAGTTCATTTGATTGTTATCTCGGCAATAAGGATTAATTTCCGGGTAGCTGTTTCCGTTTGGAAAAATAGTTTTGAATACGGAAGTGTAATAAGACACTCATTTGATGTTTGCAAAACATTGTTAATAGTTTTAAGACTATTTCCGGTGCGTAATTCGTAAAGAAATAAGTTCAGATTTGACTGTGTTTTAAAATGTCTGTAATAAACGCGGAAACGCAGGTGTCGCCATTGACTTCCGGGACGCCTGGACAAAGCCTTTGTGATAAGTCTTGCTTTGAATATTGAGACAGTTGTTCTTTAAACGTGGTCATAGCAAGACGTGTATCAAGGGACTTGTCTGTGACCGCATGGCTACTTACTTACTAAGTTATTTACAAGATAAAGTGTTAATAAATTGTGAACTATTCGTGAATTGTTTTACTTCATCGCCTGGAGAACAGTGTAACGCCCATAAAAAATGGAAAGTGAAGAAAATTACCACCTGATGCCGCACCCTGCCACGCCTGACGCGACATATATATAGTCTTGTCGCATTGATTTTGCAATAGAGGGAACATTTTTTCTATTCTTTCTACTTGCTGAGACTTTGCTTAGGTTCAAAGTTCGGCATTTTCGCTAGACACCACTGTAGACCCTAGCCTACAGGAGTAGCAATACAACATCTTATGATGATATCGTGGAAAAAAATAGAAGATAATATCTTATAAACAAAATTCTCGTGTCACAATGTTAATTACCATACTCCTCCGAAACAAGTCGACGGACGGCGTCGCGGGTCACAGCTAGTATAATATATATTTTAGTTATATAATAATATACAAGATTTCCGTCGTCATACAACTAAACCTAGGACGATTTAAACAATCGTTCTAGAACTAAACCCATTGTACTTGCCACACTGAGAAGCCTGTAAAATTATTACAATTGGTCTAAAACCTATTTATAAGCCCTTCGGTAACATATTTAGTAATTTGATTCACGTTACCAATCATGGTTTCAATCTGTAATTTCAGTCTCTCAGATTTTGACTACAATTAAACTGAAGAATAGAAAGTTGAAAACAATTAATAACTTTCAAATACAGTTTCAGGAGCGAAACCAGTAATTATAAACACATTACGTCATAGATTGTGACATGAAATTAAATTACTCGAGAGAACTCACACGACGAGGTCAGGTGAGAACTCGAATGAGTTATGCAAATAATTACTGTCTACAGACAGTTTTAATAATTGCGTACATAATTTAGAGTTTGAGGACACAAAGCAACGGTCCACATAAAGGAATGGGGACTACTAATAGGGACGGGTGAAACCTATAATGATCTACATGATGTAGTTTACAATGAGAAGAAAAACACGACAGCACACGATTTAGTAGGTAGTTCCAAATATCATGCTTATTCTTTTTTACTAAACATAATGTAAATACAACATTATATATTTAAACAACATTATATTTAGTAAATAAGCCATTTTTACCATGTTTAAATCGTCATAATTACATAAGTTTTAGTTTTAAAGGGATAGTAGAAACTCAGAAACTACAGAAATCTTTTTTCTCACTGTAAAGGGACCACGTAATTTCTCATACAAATGAAGGGAAGAGCGATAAAACGTTTCTTGATTATATTAATTTATAAAAAAAACCACCCATAGCCAGAAAGTGTGTACGATGACCCCCCCACCCTCCCCTTATTACATTGGTATATCTTAAATCATAGATAAACATTTCAACTTGTCTTTAATCACCTGTAACAGTTTTGCTTCTGTGGTAGTTAGCCGATACAGCGTTGTCCGCTTTGCAACGGAGGAAAGTTGAATCATTTTCATCCAACTCCTCCTATTCTCTGTTTCGATTAAATCCGAGCGGGTTTCAAGACAATTTAATTTAACTTTTACCCGGAACTCGTCAAGGGTTAAACCTTGGCGTCATCATTTGTCGATCCCGGCTTACAGGAGTAATGGCGGGAGTTTGTGGTGGGACTAGTACCATTAAAAAAGTCATAGACAAAATAAAACAATAGTACTTGCACCTTTACGATCCCCGGAGGAAACACAAGCTTGAGGCTATAATCTAATAAACCCACTCACCTCCAAAGGAATAACCCCACATGTAACACAAACATCTGCCAATGCCAAATGCGTCATCAGGAGATCGACCCTGGACTTCCTCCTCCGCGACCTGGCTAGTGCCACCAACACGGCCACATTGCCAACGCCGCCGATGGCCAACAGTATGCCATACGTCGCTAACACCGGGCCCTGGTCCCGCGGCAGCGTGTCAGCTACAGAGCTGATGTTGTAAGAACTTGTTGCGGCAATGTCGAAGTACTCCCAAAATTGTCGGTCGATCTCTGAAGTGGAGACCGGAGGGTTCGGTTCCATGTTATCATAGGTATCAAACATTTTCAACAATGCTTAACATGCTACGGTAGTAAATAGAGGTGTGTTTATGAGCATGTTAAAACATATAATATTCTATAAAGTTAATGATATTTTTTCAACAAAAACACATACACTGATATTTTATTTTCGGATTAATTAAAGGTGGAATTAAATGATTAAATAGGAAATATTTAGAAGACCCGATTGTTCCGTATTCATAAAAGTAATACCGTATACTTTTTCATTTGTATTTACACAAATTTCACATAAAATGTACTACGAAAAGTTTCACGATCGTATCCCGTAGGCTTACTACGCGTAGCACACAAACGGCCGCTCTTCGCACGGACGTAGCCCGAACTGCCGCTACAGTGCTACGCCGTAGACCGCGTAGGCTACTTAATCAAAAAAAAAAATGTTTGAACTAGATCATTTTGGAAAGTTAACAGTAGCTATTATTAATGTCAGATGTTTATTGGATTCCCTTAAATATGAGCAAAATTTTATGTAATAGTACAATACGAATTAACAATTGATTTCACGAGACAGGTTTTTACCTAGTGTGGATGCCATGAGTAATTATAGTTATGCATTTGCCATTTCCCATTACTTAGTTTATAAGATTTTTTCATGTAAACTATTGTTCTGGAAATAAAAATTATTATTATTATTATTTACTTAGCTTAATTTCAGCCACTCTGCAGAGTGGCTGAAATTCCCTGGTCGCGTTGCACTCTCCAGTGAGCCTTTTGTTTTAGACTTACGTGTTTAGTGCTCTGAGTTGGAATCTATTATGTAGCGTCTGAATTAATAACCCTGTCATATAAAATTAAGGTACATTCCAAATTAACGCGTTAAAAAGTACCGAATGCAATGTTCTCATCATAATAAAATTATCTATATATTAATACGTGAAAGAAAAACTTTCATACGCTTAATACAAAAATTGCGTGGATGGAGGTGTATAAAATTTGGCACACCTTATAATTTATATAGAGAAGGAGTGCAGAATGCTAATATTTTTATATTATAATACTTAAAAATACATTAAAATCAATAAATAATACATTACACACACTACCATGAACTGACACGCACGCATTTGTAATCTCCACACCGACTGACTGTCTGATGACAAACGGTGACAGTTTTTGGAGGGCGGGACTTCCATAGTGCGTTCTGCGTGCCAGTATCAAATAGTCTGACCATAAAACCTTAATGACGTTTAATTTTTTTTTTATGAATTATGGTCGAATTTCGACCACTACAACGGGAATACTAGTAAGAATAAATATGAAAGCAGCAGCATTCTATTTTGTCTGAAAGTTGACCTCTTGAAATTACGGACGAGCCCCGCGCGCACGATTCAACGCGGAACGATTCAGCACCCCTGGACCATTGTGATCGAGATGATTTATTGCGGATTACTGACAATGGACTTTCGATTTCATGTTGCAATCCTGCTGATATTGTTTTAATATTGACAGTAAAGTTGTATACCTTGAAACAAAACGACCCATATATACCTATACTTAGTTCCGCCGGATTTATCTCATGTATTTTATGTGCCGGATGAACTGTGTCATGTCGAAATGGACCGGAACACCGGAGAAAACAGGTTTGATTACTTGATTCAAGTTTCTCAAACCTTGTATTTGATTAAAAAGGAATAAGGAAACCAATGTTTGAAGGCAATGTTTTCAGGAAATTCCCAGTATCCGCTTAGTAAGTACGTTATACGATTTAAATTGATCCTAATTCGTCTCATCGGGATGAGTATTCATTGGATTTGAAATTCAATATTAATTTCAACTTGATAACTCTATCCGTTTTCGAGAAAGAGGGTCTTAAAAGATAGACGGACAACAAAGGGATCCTATAAGGATTCCGTTTTTTCATTTTGAGGTACGGAACCCTAAAAAGCTAAATAATAAAGCTTATTTACGATGTTTTCGGTGGATCACGACAAAACTAAATAAGTATTCTGATAACGGCTCTTCACACGGTAAGCCCGGCAGCATATCAAATACGGCATTTACTTATAAAACAATATAAAAGTAATTTTTTGTGTACGTAACATATTTCAATTATGTAAGCATGGACTTACTATTGAAAATGTGCTTGCCCTGACAAGCTGATCAAAGCGAACTGCATATTTACATGACTTGACTTGAATAGGTAATGTACCTACTGTATTCGGCAATTAATAAATAATTGATTGATTGAAAGTGTATAGACAGAACGGTGTAGTCTTTGCGCGTCATTGGACAAATTAACAACTAAAATACATTTTAAATTAATTCAAATCTCAGTAATTACCCTCGGATTAAATGATGTGAGTAGGTACCTTCGGATAACATTTAGAACGTCCTATTAGTGAAAATAATTTTCTCATACCCCCGCCGACTGGTTTGAGGAATATAGCCTGCTGTTATTTATGTATATCTTGTTCTATGAAATGATTATTACTCGTTAGATACCTCGTTACATCGAAATTGTTATCACGTAAATAATTGAACCTTGAATTATTCCATTTTCAATATTTCGCGTTTGAAATTAAGTATTCGTGATTCAATATTGTGATCACGAAATATAAGCTTATTTATTTTCAAGGCATTATTATTATGTAATAAGCACCTACTTTGAGACGTTACTAGATTTATTAATGCGGGCCTTGCATTACCTAATAAATCTATCTCAAGTCTGAGAGCGATCTTAAGGTGAAGGCGCCTGTCTAGCCCGCGAAATTCAAAATTTTCGAGTATTTTTATAGTTTATCCAAAATCTGAAAACATTTAAGACAACATTTTGTGATTTGCGAAAAACACAGTATGCAGTGCGTTTATTAATACATTTATTTTACTCTAAATATTATCACGGTGGATATGATACTAGTAAATAGTGATGTAACGAATGTTGGATTTTTGACATTCGCGAATGCGAATGCGAATGCGAATATTTGGCTTCAACATTCGCGAATGCGAATGCGAATGCATATGTTGACTTTCAAATAAAAAACCCTAAATTGAAAATTAAAAAACTTTAATAAAAAATAGTAAAAAAAATAATTAAACGACTTTTTAAATTACAAAAGAGTTGATAATTTTCAAACGGTTGAATCGATTTTCGTGAAACATAGCTAAGAAATCTCTCGATCAGAACACCTTTCTAAAAAAGAAACAAAATTAAAATCGGATCATTTGCTTGGGCGCTACGATGCCACATACAGACACAAAAATACACATGTTAAACTTATAACACGCCTATTTCTCGGAGGTTAATGAAGAGCGCGCAAAATGTTAGACTGGATTGAAATTTCGTGTCGGCCAAACATAGCCAAACCCATAGGTTGAAAGAACGAAGTTAGTCACATAAAGTTAATTCGAAGAGATTTGTTTTGATTTTAACAAGAGCAATAGAGAAAGATCCTATTTATAATTTAGTTGCCTACCTCAATAACATTTTTTTTTAATTCAAATATAAGTAAATAAGTGCATTATGTGCAAGTGAGCTAAGTTACGATTGAGGCTGGTTTGCAGCCAGAGACCAACACGAGGGCTGTGCTGTGATGGAGCCAAGGTGTGTAATTAACAATGCTCACGCATTTCATAGGTCATTTTACAACTTACTTGCGAGTAAAAAATATTTAGAATAATACAATCTTAATTGAAAAAAAATCACAATTCACGATTTTTTTCTAAGACCTAGAAAATTGCAGGAACCCTTATAGTTTCGGCACGTCCGTTTGCAATCACAGTAATTTTATACAGAGACTATTAGGCCTAAAATACTGCAAACTAGCCAAAAAAATTTGTTTATGTACCGCTAAAAAACTGGTTTGAAAGCAAAGTTATTCCATTGTACCTCCCGTACTTGAAAGGGGAGTAAAAAAATGTTTACACACCCCATCGATTGAGGTATTGTTCAGTAGTATTTTAAAATTATTTGAAGGTTTCTTTGACAGTTTTTCAATATTAATTCCCGTTTACGAAATATTGTGCTTCATTGTGGCTTTTTTTACTTAAGTAGCAAGATTCATCATTTAAATTAGAACCACATTATAAATGGTTTATTATAGGAAATAAATAGTTATTTACTACTATTCAAAATCAATATAAGTAATTAAAAAAAAAATCTAAATAAAGTCTCAAACCACGCACCACTGATTGTGCACCCAGTCTAATCACAACTTAATTATTTGAATTAAAAATCCATATATATTATGAATTTTCATCAGTCCAAAAAGAAAATAAAAGTTTATGTCACTTTTGATGTCTATGAAGATGTCTATGATAAATTTAGTAACATAATTACTAACTATACTACTTTATTTAAAAAGGTGACTAATAGTAAATTAATTTCGCAGAAATTAATAGGTTACGTGAGCCGCCGTATTCGATGTTTCATATCAATAAAAAAAACATCACTTTTATTTTATGAGTTCCGTAGTATCGAAAAGTGGCAGGATATCTGCGGAACTCTAGATTATGCGTAGTCCGACATGCATTTGGCTGGTTAAATTTATCTATGGGTCTGGCAAAGCCGGTGACAATTATTATATTATTTGAAATATAATAAATCGAATGTTTATCATATGTTTTATTTACAATGATATTGAATGTGAAAGAAATTTATTTGAATAGTTAATGTATTTATGTATAATATTTTAATAAACATCGTTTTTTTTTTTTTTTTAATGTTTACTATTTTTAGGATAACTCTTTACTAAGATTTAAAAAATATAAAGTCAATAGTGCTTAATAAGCTGCTTTATGAACCTAAAAGCGGTGCAATAAGGGCCAACCTATGAGGAAGTTTGTTTAAATAATATATAACTCTTACTAGTTGTTAGCATTCCATTATCGTCTATAAATAATTTTCTTTTTGTTTTTCAAAAACATTCGCCAAACATTCGCATAGATTCTTGCGAATGCGAATGCGAATGCGAATGTCAAAAAACATGCGAATATTCGCGAATGCGAATGCGAATGCGAATATTCGTTACATCACTACTAGTAAATGACTAAATATACAAAAATTGCCAGATTATCTGGATAGCTGTCGTTCTTGTAATGTTTTAGAGGAAGTTGGATATATTAATAAATGCACTGCACACGGTATTTTTCGCGAATTACAAAATGTGCCTTTAATTATTGTCAGATTTTGAAAAATATCTAAAAAATCTCAAAAAATTTGAACTTCGCAGGCTAGATGGGCGCTTTAGCCTTAAGTAGGCTTTAGACATGTCATTTTGTACTGGTATGACGTAAAAATGACATTTCCAAGATCGGTATCATTTCTTGAGATTGATTTATTTATACGGGCCTAACTCTTTTATAGTATCTACTAGATAAAGAGAGGCCACACAACCATAAGGGTGCCCGTCCACTTGAGCCGAGCGGGCTGGCTGGGCGGACTAGTCCGTCCGGCTCAAGCCGACAGGCACAGTTAAAAAAAGCCTCCAACTGAGAATTAACGACCTCATTTTGAGGACCTCCTCCTATTTTTGGAGTCGTTTTAGTTTTAATGGTTTAAAAATGTTCCACGGAAGGCCGAAGTTCCTCAAATAACACCTCGCCGAAGCACTAATTGAATGATTTAGGTAGGTATTTAGATTAGGTAGCCGGGTAGTCCCACTAGTTGGGTCAGTTGCGAGCTCCACGCTAAGCCGCGTGTACTAACGAGCAATTACTTGATAATAAACGTCGTTATACATCGCTGTCCTAGTTATATTTAGTCGTTAGTGGGTATTTATTTACACTTGGATTCTATGTTCAACAGCTAATTATTTTTCAATTGAACTAACTGCTTATCGGGCGGGGTTTTTTAAAATATCTGTTTGTGTTATGAACAATTTACATAATAACTAGTAGACTTTATATACACCCTCTTCATAAAATACTAAGTTAAGTGTAGGTAGGTATATCTAACAAAAACAAAATAAAAATAACAATAATAAATGTTTGTCTGTCTGTCCCGTAAGGAACCATACTGAAACCGAAAATGTATTTAGGTATAGGTACATAATTATCTCGTAAGTGAACATAATAATTATCTATACAAATAAATAAAATTGGAGTGTCTGTTTGTAATATCAAAATAACACCTATTCACTAAATGCAAATGAAAGTACATATGACACCTATAGCAAAAACGCGATTTATAAAATTTTTGTCTGTCTGTCTTGTCTGTCTGTCTGTCTGTGTGTTTGTTCCGGGTAATCTCCGAAACGGCTGGACCGATTTTTACGGGACTTTCACTAGCAGATAGCTGATGTAATAGGGAGTAACTTAGGCTACTTAAATTTTTGAAAAACAATTAGGGTTCCGCGTAAAAAAATAAAAACACATGAAATCAAAGAGTATCTCCGAAACGGGCGGACCGATTTTGACGGGACTTTCACTGGTAGATAGCTGATGTTATAAGCAGTATCTTAGGCTACTTTTATTTTAGAAAATCAAAATTTAAAAAAATGAAAAAATGGGTTCTGTCGTTCGGGCTCAGAACGCGGGAGCGGGCTTTTTTGTTAAGTTAAATTCCACGCGGACGAAGTCGCGGGCTCAGCTAGTCTATACTAATATTATAAAGAGAAAGATTTGTATTTTTGTAATGAGTAAACTCAAAAAATACTATAACTACTTTTTTACATTTTAAAAGTTGATAGAAATGCCGACCAAAATCAGACCATGTTATCTCTACCTTAGTATTGATCCTTATCCAAATAAATCATTTCGTATTTGAGACTATTTTCATACCTCTAGATTACTTTCTGAATTATTTAAATCAGACATTCCAATCAAAGGATATTACGTAATTAAAAATGTCAATCTAAACAAATACTAATAGAAAAATAAACGAAATACAGGAGAGGGGTGTGCACATCTATGAAATAGGTTAAGTTAAGCAGTTCTTTTCAGAACCACTTAGAAATGAACTCTGTATGTCCGCCCGTGCAACGCCGGGACGGGCCGCTAGTAATATATATATTTAATGGTGGTAGAGCTATATCCAATTGACTGCATCTCATATACGGACTGGCTCGACCAGGTACCTTTTATTTTTATTTTTTTTCGTTGGGAAACCGTTTATGGGTCCCCTCACGCCTCCGGGGGAGGCGAGAGGGGTATGTGGGAGTCCCTGCGCCTGAAGGGCACAGTACACCCACTAAAAACCAACGGTGTACCACCCTCCGCCATGCAGAGGGGCGCCCCGGGACCATGTGAAATGCTCCGAGACGCCCCGGCGGACGGCCCGGCAATGATTTGCAATGGACGACCTGGTACCACCCCAGTCATCCCCCACACGGCCGAAATCGTGCAATAGGTAGTGGGTCCCCCGACCCACCACCTGATTTCGGCTATTGGGGAGGAAGAAGGCGATCGTAGCGCCTTCTTCTCCTCCCCACAACTCGACCAGGTACCCCACCCTGTCATAAATAATCGGCGAAAAGAAGCTAACATCGCAACGTTTTGTGCAATGAGTGAGATGTCCAGAAGGATAACCCCCCTCCCTTGCGCCCCCCAAACGCGCCCCCCCTCTGTCCCACTTCCCTTCAGGTCAGCAACGTGCAAGCAACGCCTGTAGTATGCATGCATCTATAGGCTACAGTTACTGCTTTAATATCAGGCTGGTCGTACGCTTGATTGCCGACTTAGTTATATAAAAAAAGAAAAAGAAAACAGCGCTAACGTTGACATTGACATCATCATCTGATACCTACCATAGTGAAATATTGCATTTGACGCATGTTTATTGCTATTTACAAAACAGGTATAGCCTTTCGTTTAATAAAATTGATGTTTGAAAAGAGTAAGATAGAAATTAAACTCGCACATATTAACTCTTCAAAGAGAACAATGTTGTACTGACAAATAACGTTGAAATTGAGTCTCTGTTTTATATTGATTTTATAACCAGGAATGATTGATACATTTTAGCAGATACCTAATCGCAAATAAATTGTAATAATACAATTTCTGTAGATACTTGTGTAGAAATCTCATGGCGGGCGCCGTAACAAACAAGAAACAAATGACTATATGCTGACTCTACGTTTCTGAAGTTTACGCAGTGATAAGTAGAGCATCAATCACAACCCTTACATTTACATCAGACTTTTTCAGCCCAATGTGCCGGTCTCGAGTACGATAAAAGAATACGGCGAGGAAGGCGAGCTATTTATAAAGTTTATCTTGTTTGCGAACACTTTTCCAGAGACGTTATGTAGCAGTAGCTCCAATTTGACATAAGCCTCCCCTTAATGCGATGGGGATTCAAGGCATAATCCACCACGCAGGCCCAGTGCGGTTTGGTGGATAACACATGCATTTCGAAATTAGGTTCGGTTTTCTAAGACCTGCAGGTTTCCCCAGATGTTTTCAATCACCGTAATAATTCGCACAAAAATTTCGAAATCTATACAAATAAATAAAATTGGAGTGTCTTTGAAATAAAACTATTTTACGGATTTTATCGCGTTTATTAACTTTATGTTCCCGACGTTTCGGTTGCTTTACAGCAGCCATGGTCACGGGGGGAGTGTCTGTTTGTAATATCAAAATAACACCTTTTCACTAAGTGCATATGAAAGTACATGCGACACCTATAACAAAAATGCGATTTAAAAAAAAATTTGTCTGTCTGTCTGTCTGTGTGTTTGTTCCGGGTAATCTCCCAAACGGCTGGACCGATTTTGACGGGACTTTCACTGGTAGATAGCTGATGTTAAAAACAGTAACTTAAGCTTATTTTATTTTAGAATAACTAAATTTCTAAAATGGGTCCTGTCGTGCGGGCTCTGAACGCGGGAGCGGGCTTTTTTGTTAAGTTTAATTCCACGCGGACGAAGTCGGGGGCTCAGCTAGTCCATAATATGTAGGAGTCGGGGTTTAACAGCTGTTTAAAAAATCAACAATCACCAGCTGCTTGATAAGCCATTCTGTAAACTGACGAAATAAACAAACTTTATCTCTATTACCTTGTCGCGCGACCCGGCGTAAACAATCCACTCACATTTCTCTTTCACAAAACCAAGATTGGTTTCTAAGAGTAATTAATGAATAATACTCCCTAAAAGCTGGGGATAATTAATTTTCATTAAGTAAGGGAACTTACGGTTGGGAAAACAAAGGGGACGATAGTTACGCTCTCTGGCTTATAGCCTACTCTACAGTGACTATTACGCTCGCTAGTTGATGGCGTCTACGTATAACATTATTGTATGGTTAATTATAATTTGAACTGCAACCCTTATCGATTACGCGAAGAACTAACAATTTGCCATACAACTATAACTATCGCAAACGTAAACATGAGTTTAATACGTTCGCGAGGCGTCTTCTCTTGCTCTACCATGATGTAGAGCTACTGATACTCACACTCGCTTATGCACAACAATTATAAAAGTTGTGCCTTTAGAAATTTTCAAATAAAAAGTGAAAACAACGACATCGTTTGAGCTCAAAATATTAGTAAAAATTTAATGCCTTTTTTAAAATTAAATCTGTATTTTACTCTTTTACTAAGAATTCCTTTTAAACTCTTTGAATACCTTATACATTTGCACTGCACTTCAAACGAAACGAACTGAGTTGACTTTGGTAGGATGTTTATAGGTCTCTAGAAAATTGCAGTATCAGATAAACCGAGCAATTTCGCGGAAAGTGGTTTAGAACTTGGATAAGAGTCGTAGTAGGACTTATCTATGTATATAAAATTTGTCTTCTATATATTATAGTAAGGTATTTTGTCGTTTGACTCTAACAGTCAGTTGCTTTGTTGGTGTCCCTTAGAATACCAATCTCATAATACATATCTCTATAAAACGCTTAAAGCTACGTCTATGTTCTATAGTTCATATTAGTTATTGAAATGTTTTATCAGATTCAAAGAATATGTACATCTGTAAGTAAATGTGCAATTAGCTGTAAACCTCTGTACTTTGTTTTCCTTAATTCCATATATTATTGTAACAATTGTGTAACCTTTCTAAAAGCTTTATTGGCCACTTGAACCACATTCAAAGCCCCGATACATCTGGCAATTAGCTTGTTATTGATGTAACGATATTGCATGGTGTAGCGATATCGTAATATGCACAAAGGCATACGATCTTGTCAGTAACTACTTCAGTGTACCTATGTGGGGCGAGGTTGAAAGGAATTCGACCGGTTCTAATTATGCAAACAATGTATTGGTGCCTATTATTATAATAATCTACGATATTTACTAGGCGACTTAATAAATGCTAAGGATGGTGGAGCAAAAAACCTAATAGATTTATTTCTTCTAACAACTGACCTCCGATTTCACAAGACCGTTTACAATTTCACGAGACTGAAATTGAAATTCAATAGTCTGCGCGGAACGAGAACGGTGCCAAATTGCGCTCTTGATTTTTTTAATTTTCAACTAAATTAAAGATACTAGTGGTCGCCTGTGGTCGAAATTCGAGCATAATTGATTTAAATTTTAATTTTAAACGTCATTAAGGTTCTATTGTCAAAGACTATTTGATACTGGCACGCAGAATGCACTATGGAAGTCCCGCCCTCCGAAATAAAGAAAAAAAACTGTCACCGTTTGTCAGTCAGACAGTCAGTCAGTTACCAAGTAGAAGTTACAAATATGTGTGTGTCAAACGCATGGTAGTGTGTGTAATGTTTTATTTATTAATTTAAGGTGAAGGCGCCTGTCTAGCCCGCGAAGTTCAAATTTTTTGAGTTCTTTTAGAATTTTTTCAAAATCTAGTAATAATAAAAGATAAATTTTGTAATTCGCGAAAAAGACCGTGTGCAGTGCATTTATTAATACCTTTATTTTACTCTAAATATTATCACGGTGGATATGATACTAGTAAATCACTAAATATACAAAAATTGCCAGATTATCTGGATAGCTGCCGTTCTTGAAATGTTTTAGAGTAAGTTTGATATATTAATAAATGCACTGCACACGGTCTTTTTCGCGAATTACCAAATTTGTCTTTTATTATTGTCAGATTTTGAAAAAATTCTAAAAGAACTCAAAAAATTTGAACTTCGCGGGCTAGATGGGCGCTTTTGCCTTAATGTATTTTTTATTCATAATTTTAAAAAAATATTAGCATTCTGCACTTCTTCTCTATATAAACTATAAGTATGCCAACTCATACTCCTTCGTCCGCGCAATTTCCGAAAAAGTGGTACAAAGCTTTTCCTTCACGTATTAACAAATAGATATCATTGAATTTATATTGTTCAATTAAAATTTTAATAACAAAATATAAAACGAATTACATATGAATGTTTATCAGCGACAAGCTTATACAGACGCGTCACAGTGGTGTTGCTAGCATAACAAAAGCGGTGCCTAATTATGCACCTATAGGAGCAGTGTCCTCAAATCTAAGTACAACGGTTCCAGTTACCCTCAGACTACTTAGATGCGTATAAACCCGCCTACGTATAGTCCCGCCTGCTGAAAACCATCTAACATATGATGTTATAACAATGTTTATTTAATTTCAGTAACTTCGACCCTTAGGGAATATCAATAAATGTGACGGCCAAAAAAACCCAGTCGACAATAAATTATACATTTTAATTACGTACTTATACGGTTTGTGGAGGCTTTATATGTACATTAAAAATAAATAAATAAATAAATATCGCCAGACGAACACACCAACTGTATGGTCCCAAACTAAGCAACGCTTGTACTATGGGTACCGTACAATGGACTGGGGGCGATCCCAGTGACACCCAGACCAGGGAAAATTACGAAAAGGCCATTTCCGAAATTTACCCTGACGGGAATCGAACCCGCAACCACCCGGTGTAGTGACCCGAGCGGCCTACGCTCGAACCACTGCGCCAAGCGGTCGTCAAATGGTAAATAATCTGTTGTAAACAGAGTTACATTAATATTTTGAGGAGGATAGATGGGGGAAGTATCGACGTTAATAGATACTATTACAAACTCGAACAAATCTAATTAATAAAATTGTTGGAAATATAATTAACGCCGTTGTTTTATTTAACCTCGAAATCCTGAATTAGATTTGTGGTTACCCCTTTGGTGACGACAAATGTTTATATGGGTAACCAATTAATAAAACAGTTAACCAATTGTTAAACACTTTTTGACGATTCTAGGTGTTTGTCCACACATTATTAGCCATCTCCTTTAGCCACTTACCTAACAAATTCATAGAATAAAACACCTATATCATCTTTTATTTTATTCGAAGTCGGCAGGTACATATAATATAAAGCTTCGTACCTAATAAGTATACCGAGCGCATGAAACTATTTAGTTATACAGTTCAATAACCCTATGCTCTGATAGGTCGAAAGAATTTTAAAAGTCTTTTTATTAGAGCTACTAGCTGAGCCCGCGACTTCGCCCGCGTGGAATTTACCTTAACAAAAAAGCCCGCTCCCGCGTTCTGAGCCCGCGCGACAGGACCCATTATTTTGTTTTTTTTTTAAATAGAAGTAGTCTAAGTTACTGCTTATAACATCAGCTATCTACCAGTGAAAGTCCCGTCAAAATCGGTCCAGCCGTTTCGGAGATACTCTTTAATTTCGCATTTTTTTATTTTATTACGCGGAACCTTAATTGTTCTTCTAAAATTAAAGTAGCCTAAGTTACTCCTTATAACATCAGCTATCTGCCAGTGAAAGTCCCGTCAAAATCGGTCCAGCTCTTTCGGAGATTACCCGGAACAAACATACAGACAGACAGACAAAAAAAAATTTGTCGTGTGTACTTTCATATGCATTTAGTGAAAAGGTGTTATTTTGATATTACAAACAGACACTCCAATTATATTTATTTGTATAGATAAAAAAATGTACCTGCACAAAACAGATTGAACGACTTATTTACGCAGACCACTGAGTAGGTCAATAGGGTCTTACTTACAATTAAGTACACGCAAATTAATGAGGGTCGAGCGAGGGTGAGTTCTTGAAACTGCCGATAGACTTACTGCAAGCGGTCATGAAGGTTGTTGAACATTTTTTTATAATAATAAAAAAAATGCAACCTACCCGCCTATACCTTTTAACATCTGAAGTTTCATGACCGCTTGCAGTAAGTCTATCGGCAGTAGACCGATAGACTTACTGCAAGCGGTAAAAGTTAGTTTACCTGCAAGCGTACAGCTGGTAGTTCGAATGCAGTCGGCTTTTTTTGTATATATTTTTTTATATTAATGGCCTCTTTCCATTGGGTCAGACCCAATGTGATTCTGCCAATGTCGACGTAGTAGAGGAGACACGATAGAGATTGATTGAATCGGTGTTTATTCCAGAGTGGACTTTTTGATGAGATTGTTATAATCTAATGTTGTGGGATGTTATATATTAAATATGATTAAAGTATTAGTAAAGGGAGTATCAACAGTCGGCTTGCAACTGCATCTAAGCAATACGTCATAACTGACATATCTCGTTAATGAATACGGCAGTTTTCACAGTTTTTATACAGGAAATCTGCAGTTTTGCAGTCGGTTTCAATCCGGATGCAGTTCATCTGTAGGTATAACCTTACATACAATGATTCCTCACTAGTCAGACTGGTATGGTGACATACCATTTCTATTTTATCTATACAAATAAATAAAATTGGAGTGTCTGTTGGTAATATCAAAATAACACATTTTCACTAAATGCATATGAAAGTACATACGACACCTATAACAAAAACGCGATTAAACATTTTTTGTCTGTCTGTCTGTCTGTGTGTTTGTTCCGGGTAATCTGCGAAACGGCTGGACCGATTTTGACGGGACTTTCACTGGTAGATAGCTTTTATTATAAGCAGTAACGTAGGCTACTTTTATTTTAGAACAATAAAAAAAAAAATGACTCCTGTCGCGCGGGCTCAGAACGCGGGAGCGGGCTTTTTTGTTAAGTTAAATTCGACGCGGACGAAGTCGCGGGCTCAACTAGTACTTAAAATAAAACTGTAATTTCACAAGTTAATTATTTATTATTATTTTCTGGTAATAATATCACATGGTTTTAGTGTTTATATTTAGACTTTTCGTGACCAATATCACCGTCTAATGAATTTCACGTATACGGGTTCTGCTGGCCGGATGAGCATGTCGGCGAGCAGGGCGGGCCGGGCGCCGCGCCGCCTCGGCTGCAGCCTGTAACGCCGGCAGATGGCGCTCAGCACACTCTTCATCTCCAGCATCGCGAACCTTTGCCCTGGGAATCATAATATATTATTAGATAATTCTCCTCCCCACATAACCGCACCGAGTGAAAAAGTATAAAAGAGCGCGCAAAACTACCGGCGGGGTACCCCCCCGACCAACTCACCGCTCTCCTAGACTCAGATGTCGAAGAGAACGACACACGCACACTCCCCACCAGACACCGACCTCGCCGGCGAGGTCGATGTACCCCCGCTTCCGCTAGAAGGTGCGTCTACTTACCTAGACGCACCTTGGCACCCGACAAGCCCGCTGAGTTTCTTGCCGGATCTTCTCAGTCGAGGTCGCGTTCCGATCCGGTGGTAGATTTATCCTCGCCACCTCTTCTGGTAGCGGCCCAAGCCGAGGTCGTGTCCCTTGTGGCGCCCTTGAGCTAGCTGCCCCCCTGCCCCTCTGGCTGGAGCGCACTTGCGCTCGCCCTCTGTCCGGGTGAAGTTGTTATGGCCACTCTGGCCAAAAAAAAAAAAAAAAACCGGCACTCTGCGCTTGGCTTTCGGACACGACAGACGTATTTGTTGTGATAGGAATGTTTCCTTATTGTTATTGTTAAAGTTAATTTAAAACGCTGTCAGTAAAATTGCTCAAGTGAAGATCATTGTTAGAATTAATTAAGAAATTACGCGAGTAGTTTCTAAGAATATACTTACATATACTTCATTTACATGGCGGGCGGTATACATTTAGCTCTATTTATACGGTGTGGTGGTGAGAGACACGGCTAGCCGGCGCGGCCGTGGAGCGGCACGCGCCAATACGGTTTGTTATCCCTTTAATCCAAAGTTTAATGACCTTTGAGAGTATTGTACCTCAAAGGTCATTAAACTTTTTTTCGGGCTGCTTTTATAAAACATCAGTCGGTCGGTGTTATTAGCGGGACGATTAACATAGTATGCCCCTTTTTAATTAAAACCGTACCTACTTATCTCACTTTTACTACCAAATTTACGTTTAAAGTTCAGACTAACAAACCCATCTTAAATTAAGCGGGTAAAATACATGTTTCCACGTAATAAAAAAGTATTCTACCACACTTACCGTCCAATATGAATACCTACTCAAACTTAACTGAAATTTTCTTCTTAAGGTGAAGGCGCCTGTCCAGCCCGCGAAATTCAAAATTTTCGAGTATTTTTATAGTTTATCCAAAATCTGAAAACATTTAAGACGACATTTTGTGATTTGCGACAAACACAGTATGCAGTGCGTTTATTAATACATTTATTTTACTGTAAATATTATCACGGTGGATATGATACTAGTAAATCACTAAATATACATAAATTGCCAGATTATCTGGATAGCTGTCGTTCTTGAAATGTTTTAGAGTAAGTTGGATATATTAATAAATGCACTGCACACGGTCTTTCTCGCGAATTACAAAATGTGCCTTTTATTATTGTTAGATTTTGAAAAAAATCTAACAAAACCTCAAAAAAATTGAACTTCGCGGGCTAGGCTGAAGCGCCCAGCTTCAGCCTTAACCTTAAATTTTGATGCGCCATACAAATGACACATAACGACGACTCAAATGGCTATTGTAGCGGGATAACATTTGATGAGCGTTTCAATACTCACCGCTAAACAAAACAATGCAATCATAAATAAAAATAATTATTTACTTGGAGCTATACCTACGTTCTCCAATCGCTGCAGGAGAACTCTCAATGAACAGCTAAATTCCGAACTAACATAAAGCTGATTATCGACCACAACATGCAAACTTTTAGATCATTTTGAAAGTTTAGATATTGAATCGCTCAGAGTACCTATCCACGAGGAATTCTAGTATATTAACTCGATCTCAAACTATTCTACTTAAACTATAAAATCAGATTTCGGTATGGAGTTGGTTGAACGTTATTGTTGACGACATTTTAGACACGAAGAATTAAAATGAAAACTTTTCGGTGGATTTGGAAACGTGATAAGTCATTTTTATTTAAATTTCCAAAACTCGTGTTCGTCGAATTTATTATACTCATGTAATATTAGAGGAATATGAACCTTATGAATATTAGAGTAATACCAAATGCATTGCTCGCACGTTGTAGCACGTCGCAATTGAAGGGGAGTGGGAAAATGGGGGGAAGGGAGGTGTTTGGTTTCCGGCTCTTGGAACAAAAGTGGGGAAATATGATTTTTCGGTTACCCCAAGAAGCCTAATAATTAGTCAGTAAAGTATCTGACACTTTACTTATAGGATTAGGCCTAGCGAAGGGCTTTTATATGCTAACCTAAAAATATTATTGAACTTCAAAATATTAAAAAAAAACTTAAGTATCTTTTTTATAAGAAAAAACATATTAGGTATTTACAATATCTGGAGCGGCAGGATTATCTGTTCTTAACATAATTCGTTTTGGATCTTCAAATAGTAGATTAAAATAAATGGGTCATATATAAATAGGCAACGTGGTTCAGACCGCTTGGCGTGGTGATTCGAGGGTAGGCCGCTCCGCTCACTGCTCATGTGGTTGCGGGTTCGATTCCCAATGGGGTAAATTTCGGAAATGGCTTGGCGTTTGCCCTGGTCTGGGTGTCACTGGGGTCGCCCCCAGTCCATTGTACGGTACCTATGTTGCTTACTTTGGGACCATACAGTTAGTGCGTCAGTCTGGCAATATTTATTTATTTGATTTAGATTAGCAGAATGGATCCACCCACACATAGATACTTCTGATGACTAAAACTAACCCTAGTGCAAATAGTTGTAGGTTGTATTCAGTTTGCAGAAGTATGGGTGGTTGGATTAATTCTGGAAAACTTCTTAATAGCAATTGTAATTAAGTGAAAGGTTGCGAAGTGGCGCATTGATGCCGCTGTGATAACGGCTTTACTACTACAAATCCTCGAACCCACTTCACAGGATAATTTCACTAAAAAATTAAGTCACACCTATGCAGTTCCGAGGCCCAGCACTGAACGGCACAAACGCGTACGGATGCATCGGGTCTCCGCTCAGGAACCGCTCCGGGTTGAATGCCTCGGGCTCCGGGAACAGGTCCGCGCGTCGATGCAGGTCGTAGATGTGAACCGCCACCTCTGAACCCTTCGGCACTGGCAGATCTCCTGGAGAAAAAAATAATAAGATAACCCAGCTTGCATATGAATGGATTTATTATATGAACTAGCTGACCTGACAGACGTTGTCCTGTCTTAACTTTGATATTGTATTCGAATTGTTCCGCTCAGCTTTCTTAATTTTTTGTTTCATAAGAACCTTCTCCTGACAATAATAAACATAACAAAAAAAGAATAAGCGAAATCGTTCCATTCGGTTACGCGTGATGCGATGACCAAGGAAATAGAGATTATTTTTTGCATATATAGATATAATAATGATAAGAAATCTATAGAGATATTATTAAAAATATTGTTTGATTCAGAGATTTACAAAAGTTTTCGCTTTTCTCAATATCTCTGAGTCCACGCAAACAACGACCCAAGGGATAGGCCTACGCTCGCCCAAATAAGGCATCGTAGACCCACTACACCACCCACACATGGTCCAAGTTTTATACAATTTCAGGGCTGAACCCTGAAAGGTCCAACCCTGAAGGCACCCTTTTGTTTGTAGGATACTTATCTAATAATTAAGTAGGTACTTCTAAAAATGTATGAACGAGATGTGTTGACGTTATTTTTTTTAATCTTTGACACGCTCCGTCTCTGGCTTTGAAAGCCCGCAATATGGGTATAATGATATCAAAATAGCAAAGTGTTTAACTTATAGGCAGTGGTTACGCTTTTATTAGCAGAGGAATTTCATTTCCATCCACAGCTTTCATGTGGTTTAGTCAAATTATGATGGTAGTTTGAAACAAGTTTGTGTTTCGAGTACCTATTTATATTTCATTGTTTACTAATTAAATTAGTATTCAATTAAATTTAGAACCAGGATCCACTGACCGCAAGTAAGGGAGGACCAACGCCTTGTTAGATTAAAATCCCTCACATAACAATAGCTGTCAAGCCATTATGAAAATCTCGCATATTTCAAGGCTTTCATAAAACGGACTTGCGCGTTCCCTGGCAAAAACTGGGTTATTCATCATGTTTTGGGGCTTGCGAAGGGATTATAAGCCTACATGAGAATATTTTTCTTGATGGCTCATAAATCTTGGTTAAGTAGGAATATATTTGCGTTCGATTCGATATTTAGAAAACTTATCAATTGAATTCATTTTTAACCCCCGACGAAAAAAGAGGGGTGTTATAAGTTTGTCTGACTGGCTTTTTACAATATTATAAATTTTAAAAGTTTCCCGGATTCTCGAAGAAAATGATATTTTATCACTTTTATATGAGATTTGTGTATGAACTAAAGACGTTCCATAAGTCAAGTTTCAAATTATGGATACGCGCATGCGTTAAATTTAGTTTGTTTTGTTAATGGTCATGGAATATTACGCAATAATAATTCTAGAGGGCGCTGCTCCACCATTGAGAAAAAATACAGAAAAACAAATAATTTAAGCGTTATTGAAAATTCATCGAGGATTTTCATTGAAGTGTGTGCTTCTTGAGGATATAAGTAGGCTTTTGGATTGGTATAGATGAATACTGGTACCGGTTAAATGTGGGTTAGAAACGGGTTGTGGACGGAAATATAATTTTTGTAATTTGTCCTGGTCTGGGTGTCACTGGACCGTCACCAGTCCATTGTGCGATACCCAAAGTATAATTGTTGCTTGGTTTGGAACCTACACAAAATACTTATTGGGATATGGACTATAAGAGTTCACATTGAGGTGATTATTTTAATTACTAACTTCTACAGACATAAAAATATGCACATACTAATTCGTGCTAATAAATTTGCTGTTTATATACGCGTAATACAGTTTAATTTATTACCCACTCACGATATTACTCCCACCGAAGATATTGTTACCACCCTAATACCTACTATATATATAATCCTCCTTTGTCCCCCTTTGCCTGGTCCGCTTCGAAGCGTTACAGATTTGATCCGGATAATTTGCTTAGAAATCATATCAAGTTTCACACAAGATGAATATGTATCTAAGATATCCCTATATAACAACAGGTAAATATAAACCAAACTTTTGACGTCCGGTTGGCGCAATGGTTTGAGCGTAGGACGGAGAGTTCGATATCGGCGTGGGCAAATTTCGAAAATGGCCTTTTTGTGATTTTCCCAGGTCTGGGTGTCACTGGGATCGCCACCAGTCCATTGTACGGTACCCATAGTAATGTGTTGCTTACTTTGGGACGATACAGTTGGTGTGTCAGTATGGTGATTTTATTTTTCATTGATTTCTGTAGATGAAACCAGAGGTTCTACCAGAAGCACTGGATCTATCCTTCGGCCGGAGGACATCTAGTATCAGTCGCATCCACACCGACTGCATGTCGTGGTTGCCATTATAAAAATATTGGTTCCAAAATAAAGATCAGCGTAAAAGGGGGATCGAATAAACGATGGCTGATTTCCAATAATGATAAAGCGGAAATTATTTTCAATTGACTCTTTCATGTAATAAAATTGAATATGAAACCAAACAAATAATCCCCGGCACAAAACACTGTCTTGCAAAATAAATAAAATTTCGGTGCAAATTGGATCGGAGCAGCCAAATAAATTATAACAATAAACCTTCCTTTGGATGCGACGCTCTGTATTGTGTTTACACACAAGAAGGTCACAAGCAGATACTTGGCGCAAATTAACTTCGAATTTAATGGTTAATACGACAGGTACACACAAAACGGGAATTTAAATAATACCCCGGTAATACAATATTATTAAAACGTTATAATAACCATTTTACAGATTAATTAACATTTTTTAATATAATACTTACTAGATAATTACTAGTTCCATATTTGGATCCCAGACCCATTTCATTGTAAAGAGTTACTTAAAAATTAAACTTAAATAAACAAATCGATGAACATATCAACCTCCTTTTTTGGAAGTCGGTTAAAAATACACGTTCAAATTACGTATGGTACGGAAAAAATATTTTCTTATCGTAATCTTTAGACCGAATAAACTATCAAGTGTGTGAGAGCATTTGATTGTGTTGTGTGAGAGCAGTTTGAGACCGGCAAAATGGTTACTCACTCTGATCAGTTGGGCAAACGCCCGCGTTCATAAACATTACTATGAGGTCTCACAGGGCGAACGCACAGCCCATTGAGAAATAGTCCTGTACACAGACGAGTATTGTTTATGAATATGACTATGACTGTTCTAGCACTCACCTAACATAAAATCCTCAGTGATCTCTCGAGCGATGAACGGCACGCTCGGGTACAGTCTCAGGGTCTCCTTGATCACCGCCTCTAAGTACTTCATCTCAGCCATCTCGGTCATGGTGGTCGCGCGGCCGGAGTTACCGAATATATTCGAGCACTCTTCGTAAACACGCTCCTGGCGAAATCCTTACTAATATTATAAATGCGAAAGTAACTCTGTCTGTCTGTCGCGCTTTCACGCCAAAAGTACTGAAACGATTTAAATGTAATCTGGTACACAGACAGTCTACAGCCTGAGAAAAGACATAGGCTACTTTTTAATGCGAAAAAAGGGGTGTAAGGGATTGAAAGGGGGGATGAAAAGTTGTATGGAAGTATCGTCATTTTTAGAGCTAGAAGCTTGAAACTAATTTTTTTGTCTGTTGATTCGATATAAATAAATATGACATTCAAAGTTTGTAAAAGTTTTACCCTCAAGGGTGTAAAATAGCAATAGGGAATAGGAGATGAAAGTTTGTATGGCAATATAGCTCTTTGCAGTGAAACACTGCAAATAGTTCATTAAAGTATTTATACATACCTATGTGTCTTATTTGTAAAATAATTACATAAATAATTAAAAATACTACTCAAAGTTACTTCCACGTGGACAAAGTCGCGGGCACAGGTAGTATAAAATAATTACATAATGATCTCAATTTCAAAGGGTAGTTGGCAGGTGGTGGACCAAACAAAGCAGAACTGGAATTAATTAACGTCGCAAGACGAACAAAGAATCAGCTGCTTCGCTTACTTGAACCTCCTCGTGATCTGCCAGCAGCATCAACCCAAGGACGATGGCCATTGCAGTCGTATCGTGTCCCTGAAATTATTATGAGACTGAGAAACTCCAATGTTTCCTTCTTAGATACCCGTCGTTTGTATTTTTAAAACTGTAACACCGAAAAACATTGGCAAAATGGTGCCTTTTTAAAAATGGTAATTTGGTTATAGATATTCTAAGGCATGCAGGTTTCCTAACAATGTTTTCCTTCATCGTAAGCAAGTGATAATGGTATTGAAATTATGATTCGCACATAGATTTCGAAAAACCCTGAGGTGCGAGCCGGGGTTTGAACCCAGGTACTTGTGCATTGACTATCAGTTCACATACACTGCTCATTTGCATACTTACTAAAGTCAAATTTATATCCAATCATAAAGTCCATTACACGAAAAGACTATAATCACCTCAAACATAAAAGTATTAACTTCTTCCCTAATCCCTTCCAGATCTATGTCTCCTCTGCTCTCAGCCTCCAACAACAAATCCAGCATGGCTAATCTCTTCTTTGAAGCTATATTTCCTTCCATAGCGGCCGCAAGTCCGCTACCAGGCCTCCAGTTCCTCTTCCTCTCCATGATCACGTTGTCAGCGAAGGAGTGAACCTGATGGAGACATTCCTGGAATTTCCTCCCGATCGGGAACTGTTTGAAGAGGAAATCGTTATGCAGCCACACCCGTGTTAGACGGGCTAATAGAAGTGATCCTATATCTCGTATGGCGGCTTTGTACTGGACCGTTGATGATGATTTGTCAGTGTCTAATTGCGTGCCCATTGCTGTTTCTGAAAAGGAAAAAAAACACACTAACTAAACTTAACAAAACCATTAAATGTCTGAATTCTTGTAAGAAAGACTTGTGAATGCGAACATTGATTTTTATAATTATTTTCATTCGTAATTTTAATTTCGGTCTGGCTCAAGTATATTTTTTGTTTTGTTACTTATCATAATATTATTATTATTTTGTGTTACCATAACAGCTCTATCAATTGCTTACAGGCCGAACTAATTATTTATATAAATCACTATATGAATGAGCAAAACATAAATCATTTACTCGTAATTTGTAGAGGTAGACGATAATTGGCTCACAGAATAAACACAATATCCATTGTGATATATCCTTCATGTGTGACGTAATAAGGTGAGCCTTTTCTGTAACAGATATACGAGGCAAAATTTATATCCACATCATTACAGAAAAAATACATTAGTCGCTAATTTAATGAAGAGTAGAATTAACGCCAGCGAATGGATGAAAGCTGTGCCGTATCTACTGAATATTGTATTACCTGAAGTGCAAAAGTACTTAATGTATCAAACAAAATAAAGTACAGTAGGTTTATGGATGTTACAGAGGGACAAAACAAATTCTCTATTATATAAATTGTCTATTATATAATACGAAATCGTATCAAGAAGGGATTTTGAGTGTTGCCTCATTTAAATGTTGTTTACAAAACGCAACTTCACTGAGTATTACACAGTAAACACTTCTCTTTGGTAATTTCGCCTTTCACTCTTGTTTATTTATGTTTTGTTCGGTTGAATTGGTACTGTTTGTGAAGGTACTATATTATAATGGTCTTAATATTTAATGTTTTATATAAAACATTAGCTTTTGCCCGCGACGTCGTCCGCATGGATCTTGGTACGGAATTTACATACAAACGTCCATCTCCTATTTCACCCCTTCAACTTTTAACATCATGACAATAGGTAGCTTATGTCCTACTCCCATGGGCCAATCTATTTCTATACACCAATATTTGAAGCGTCAATAGCCTAGTGGTGAAGCGTCAATAGCCTAGTGGTTAGAGGGGCCGTCCTCGTGGCTGAGAGGTTCCGGGTTCGATCCCCATCCTGGCCATTAAACTATTGACGTGAGCCCACTCCTAGCACAAGCATTAGGTTAGTTGGAGGGGCTAAAGGGAATACTAGTAATGTGATAAACACACATTGCCAGTAATCTTTTTAAAAATTAAAAAAAAAAAAAAAAAACAATATTCATCGAAATTGGTTCAGCGGTTTAGGTGTGAAACGTAACAAACAGACAGAGTTACTTTCGCATTTATTATATCAGTTTGGATTGTATGGATAGGGAGTTGGTATTTTGTGAAACAGTTGAACCTTCAAAGCCTTCAGCAAATACACGTTTACACTCAGAAACAACAATAATCCCGTAGTTCAATTGTCTACAGCTCATATAATACAACGTGGTAATACCACCCTGTCACAGAAGATTGGCGTAAAGTAGCTATTATGGCTGCGTTGCGTACGATGAGTGTGAAACCAGAAACACCAAACTCCCCTGGCTGCTCCTTCTCGGTTCTCCCTTGCTCTCCCTTTAGGTATCCCACTTTCTTTGACGTTCGTGCAATACCATTGTTATTACAAGCGTCTATAGGCTACAGGAACTGCATAACATCGGGCAGTTCGTACGCTTGTGTGCCGACTTTGTCACACAGGGCTAGGTATTGGTAAAACATTAAATTGCTTAAAACATTTTTTGAGACAAACTTGGAAGCAAAATATTTACTTAAGCAATAGTTCGCAAGCAAATGTTTGCAAACTAGGTACTTCCGAAATATGTACCAAATTTTTGGCGAAAGAAATTGATTGGAAAAAATTCACCGAATTTCTATCAAATTTTGATACCGTTTAATTTCCGATACTCATCCAAATCACAGGAATTATTTGGGATTCTTGAAACACCCTGTAGAGAGTGACGATATACGTAAAAACTCACCACAGATTGTATATAATGTGAAGTCACTAATAACAGGCATTAGATTGACTTCCCTCTGATCGAACTCCATCAGTTGGTCGACCAGCGCGAGGCTCCTCTCCTCCATCATCACGGCAAAGTTCTTCAGAATGTTGAAGTGGAACGTGGGAGTCAGGATCTTGCGCCTTCTGTGCCATTTTGTACCTGGTAACACAGTACAAGATATAATGGTTTAACTACTCAGGAAATTAGAATTAGTGGAGGATGCTGCTGTACAGTTATCCAGGCTGTATCAGAACAGAAGCCCCCATTTTATTTTAATGTACATCTAAAGTAGCTGATATATTCACTAATACTTGTATGTAATTGTTCAGTGAAGGCAAACGTACACAGGTAAGAACATGAGTTTCAAAATTGGACTTTAAATATTTGTCACAAGGTTAAAACGCATTCTAATACCTATCAAATTGTGTAAACTGCAATTATCGATTGCAGCCACTAATATGTAAAGCGTATAAATTTCACATAGGACTAATGTATCTCGTATCAAAGAATAAATAAATCTTGATTTGCTGCTGCATATCGTTTAACCGTTCTCCTACTTGCGTGCTGACGTGGACACAGTATACCTACGATTGGTTATTAATAAGCTTCAGATGTATAATATCACTGTTAGCTAGCAAAATTTGGATGAGGATTGAATATCAATTTCGGTCCAAGTGAACATTCGAAAGAAATCCTACCGATAAAATGAAATACTGTAGATATCTATACAAATAAATTAAATCGGAGTGTCTGTTTGTAATATCAAAATAACACATTTTCACTAAATACATATGAAAGTACATACGATACCTATAACAAAAAAGCGATTTAAAAAAATTGTATCTGTCTGTCTGTCTGTGTGTTTGTGTGTTTGTTTCGGGTATTCTCCGAAACGGCTAAACCGATTTTGACGGGACTTTCACTGGCAGATAGCTGATGTTATAAGGAGTAACTTAGGCTACTTTAATTTTAGAAAAACAATTAGGGTTCCGCGTAAAAAAATAAAAACACAGTAAATCAAAGAGTATCTCCGAAACGGCTGGACCGATTTTGACGGGACTTTCACTGGTAGATAGCTAATGTTATAAGCAGTATCATAGGCTACTTTTATTTTAGAAACACATAATTAAATAAAATGGGTCCTGTCGCGCGGTTCAGAACGCGGGAGCGGGCTTTTTTGTTAAGTTAAATTTCACGCGGACGAAGTCGCGGGCTCAGCTAGTACATGATAATACTTTAACAAACTCGGCAAGCAAGTGTACGACCCGACTGATGTGTGGGAGGGGAGGAGCGGGGGTTGGAGTTCCAGCTCTCTGTCATCGTACGAATCGCAGCTATAATAGCTACTTTACCCCCATCTTCTGTGAGAAGGAGGCCCGTATCTGAGCTATAACACAGTGCATATCAGTGCCTTCGGGAAACACATGCGTGGTGGTGTTACCTGAACTCAATAACAATCCGGTACCAAGCCAGGCTTCCAGGAACGTGTACGGCATACTCTTCTTTATATTCTTAGAGTGAGATAACACTGCCTGCGGACAATCGGGCCATCACGAAACCAATTACTGACGTTAGACAAGGGTAAAACTGTTAATTTACTTAGGTCCGCTGCGAGCAGTCTATTTTAACCAAATTTGTTTAGATACGACGCTTTTGACTTTGACCGTTATATTTGGACGACTCTTTAATTAAGAACATTCAATTATGGACCTTATTCTCGTTGGAACAAAAGTTTAACAAACTAAGAAAGAGCATACTATGTTAAGTATACTGTACTTAATATTCGGGTTCAAAGAAAGCCTCAATATTTCAATATTTGCATCCAAAACGCGCCTAGCAGACTTCTTGAGTAGCCACTACAGATTTATATTGGCAAAGAGATTCACTTGAGAGAAAAAATATATTTTTTATTTTATTTCGTTGAAGACAGCAATTCTCCAGTATAGTACAGACAGATATTATATTGATGGGGTGTCAATACAGAAAAGCTTAACACGCGATGAACACGTTTTACACGATGCAATTTGTTGATGCAATTTGACTCGACATTCTCACATTTAACAAGTTAAAAGTAGGCGTCAAATTGTCTCTGCACAGCGCAATTTGTGAAATCAACTGAAGTTGAATCAACAAATCTATACAAATAAATAAAATTGGAGTGTCTGTTTGTAATATCTAAATAACACCTTTTCACTAAATGCATATGAAAGTATGTACTTTCACCTACGACACCTATAACAAAAACGCGATTTAAAAAAAATTTGTCTGTCTGTCTGTCTATCTGTCTGTCTGTCTGTCTGTCTGTCTGTCTGTCTGTCTGTCTGTCGGTCTGTCTGTGTGTTTGTTCCGGGTAATCTCCGAAACGGCTGGACCGATTTTGACGGGACTTTCACCGGCAGATAGCTGATGTTTTAAGGAGTAACTTCGGGTACTTCAATTTTAGAAAAACAAGTAGGGTTCCGCGTAAAAAAATAAAAACACATGAAATCAAAAAGTATCTCCGAAACGGCTGGACCGATTTTGACGGGACTTTCACTTGAGATAGCTGTTGTTATAAGCAGTAACTTACGCAACTTTTATTTAAGAAAAACAAAATATAAAAAATGGGTCCTGTCGCGCGGGCTCAGAACACGGGAGCGGGCTTTTTGTTAAGTTAAATTCCACGCGGACGAAGTCGCGGGCTCAGCTAGTTGGATATAAAATTGCAGCAGCCACTTTATAACCGACTTCCAAAAAAGGAGGAGGTTCTATGTTTGTCTGTATGTATTTTTTTTTATATAATATATATTACCTCATATCTTATAAATATATTACCTCAACGTCGGCCACATTATGAACGTGCAGTATCCTCCTTTTCATTATTTTAATGACGTACCGATCGCCGTAGGTCCTTGTGAATTCACGAACTTTCAGGAACAGTGCGCCTGGAACAGTAAGAATGACGTAAGAACACAACCTTCAGACATCAGGACCGTGCTCGTGGTATTTAGGCGTAGAGACAAAAAACATAGACAGTTTAGGTATATTTTCAGCATTAATTTTCAACTAGAGATTTTTGAGAGAACTTAAGTAGATAATTTCATTAATAATCACTTATTTCGGAGGATTTTAGACAGGCTTTGTTAATACGCCGAAGTAATTTATTACTTATAGAAAATAATTATGATGCAAAATAATTATTTTATTAAGATCTACCTGAATATAATTGTTCTGACCTTCCTCTTAGATTATAATAGAACCCACACAAGTAATTTAAGTCGTAATAAAAGGCATTTCCGGTTCCCAAAAATCATCCAACTCTCGTAAGTTGTAATATCCGAGCGTCTTTTCAGCAATAACCATCCCCCATGGACCCATAACAACCCTTCATTTATATCAGCGACCCGGAATATTGTTCCGGCTCACTTTGTACCCTACATTTATTTCGTCGGTACTTACAGGTGCCCACCATCTGCCTGTAATCCATGGAAAGGACACACAGGGGTGGACTATAGTGCACCCATGTTTCGCTGATGGTATTTTGTTAATAGGGAATGCATGCAGGGATGCGAACTAGTGCAATTATACCAGGTAGGTACCTACTCCTCAATGCGAGCGGGATTCGTTAACCATGCTCGCCTTACACTCACTGAGGTATTTCACATATCCCCAGAAAGACGTGCAGACTTCCTTACTATGTATACCAGCAAGTGATAATCGTATAGCGATTAATAAGGTATTCTGTGCTTACGAGGTGTAATCCCAAGGAACTCGAGCGCGCAGCCGATGACCGGCTTCCGCGGCGGACCAGGCACCGCGTCCAGCGGATGCCCTTCATCATCCAACACCAGCTTCCAGAGGATATACCCCACGATCACGACCAACGAGACTGTTAGCCACATTTCAATGCTGTAGACGAATAAGATTCCCGACTAAAGAATAGTTACTTGAAAGCGTTTGTACAACAATTACCCCGCCAAAATTGAACCCGCAACCACCCGGTGCAGTGAGCTGAGCGGCCTATGGACAAACTTCTAGACCAAACATAATATACCAATTATTGTTCTATTAATGACTTTTTATTATCCTACGTTTACACCGGCTGAATCATTCACACAAACTATATTGTTGTCCGTTTTTGTCTTAAAATAGAAACCACAACATGTGGTGAATATCAGTGCAAGTTGCGTGTTATTTAGCAACAAAGGAAAAAAAATATTTCGCCCATTAACTCATTGACTCCCGTTCACCTTGAAAGTTGGCCTTATGCATAAAATATAATAAAAAATACGCAGTTAATTAGATAGTTTCATAATCGGATGTTATATTACACCGGTTTTTGACGAAGCAACTTTAAAAAATAATCTAGTCAGTTTAACCTCGGATAAAGACCTTAGTTCAATAATGCGTTCTAGGTCGATAAAGTAGGTAGCCATATAATTAATATCGTCTCTTTAAAAACCCATAAAAACAAATCTAAATAATAATAACATCCATAATACAATCCATAATCTCCAAACTTACTTGAAGTTGGAGGTAATAGGTATACTAATGTTTAAAATTCAGGGTTCGAAAAAATCTGATTTTTATAATAAATATAAAAAATAGTTTTTTTGATATATATCCGATATATATAGGATATATATCCAGGATAAGAATAATAAGCTAATTTCCTTCTGTAAGGGGATTAAACACTTAAAAATATGAAAGGAATTTGTAAAAAACTTAAAAAAAAAGTAACAAAAGAATTAGTGTTTATTTGAGGATTTTTTTTTAATGAACACTTAAAAAAACAACTACCTATTATTATAATAATCTTCATTAGTTTGTAAGATTGGGATTTCCTAGAAAGTGAAAATTATGAACGCTAAGAGCTGGTGCTCTTATCCCCATTTTTTGAATACCTTTTAAAATAAACCTTATGAAATTAAGGTTTGAATTTCAATAAAAAGCTAGCCGGACTGGTAAGTTAAAGAGGATTTTCGCTACGTGTTGCCAGGGTAAACATTAATCTCCAATATTTTTAGTTCAGAAGACAGGAAAAAATCAATTCATATATATCAAGATAAAAATCAATGGATATATATCATGATATATATCCGCTGATATATATCGGCGAACCCTGATTATAACACATTTATCTCTCCATATCTGTTTAACAAGTTGATAAAACAGTTGGTACTTAGCACCTACCTACATACATATCCGAACGTAAACAACAGTATACTCGTATAACTCGTTTATTTACCTACCTACGTCCTCGTATACACTGGAGCAACACATATCTGAACAAGTATAGTTCGGTCAGTCACACAAAAAGACTGATTAGCAAACAAGTGGCAGACAAAACCAACACAAATACCATATTCTTCTTACGTAGGCATATTTAATTCGTGTAAGAGCTTAGGTCTAACCTTCTCGGTTCTCAAGTAAAAGTAATTACTTACCTAAGTTTGTTATTTTATTCAATAGTCCAGAAAATTTCAAAGTGTGATCTGTCAAAAGTTGGAACAAGATTCTTTAAATCTCTGTCTATAGAATAAGTATTATTTATTAAGAATTCTAAAGTGCGTTATGAATGGCATAGCAAAGAAATTAGTTAAAAATATTTAATTAACGGCTTGGTTATTGATGCGGGTGTTACTACAGATTAATTTACCTTATCCATCCACAGTTTTTATACTGAAAATTCCAACGTATTCCAGGGGTAGTCTTCCATAGACAGCAATAATTTTTCCATTGTTGTTTCTCTAGTAATACAGAAAAAATACCGCACAGATTCTAATTAGATAATGCTTCTTACGACAATCACTATATCCGTTGTCGCATCGATTATACACCCGGGTTTAACTCGTATACTAGATTAGGTATCCATTGTCTTCGTGGTTTCTTTAATTTGTGAAAATCACTGCACAATAATTGTTTCTAATCCCACTTAGTATAGTATAATTTCATTTCATTTTAACCATGTAACAAATAAATAATAACAGACGTTCTAAATAACATAACAACAGATAGACACTGAGCAACACAAGTCATTGAAGTCTCATTCAAGCGTTATTTAATAAAAGAGTCATATGCATGTTTGCAGTATCGCTATGATTTGCGTACACTGATTGCGTAACAAGAGCAAAACAAACAGTTATTCAGACATATGTGGCAATGTATGCCAGACAGTACGCGAATAGCCTGCTGTTATTATATCAGGGATATGTAGAGGTAGAGTCGAACCGGTACTAATAATTTTTGCTATCATCTTTAACGTAGATACTTTTATAGTGGCGTATTTTAATAATGCACGATATTTTGCATGACGCCTTAAGTAAACGCTAAAGATGATGTAACTTACCATGTACCTACTACAAAAAAGAAATCTTACGGGTTTCTTGCGAACAGCTGACCTTAGATTAAATGACTCGCTACCGTTGTTCTAACCAACAGAAAATATCCATTCGTCTCATCTGCGTATCATTCGAAAATATTAAATAATAACCAATTTTTTCCAATAATTGGATTTGCGCAATCCACCTGTTGGAGGCACAAGGATTAGGTTTTATGTTGTACTTTATTTTCCAATTTATTTACATCATTGTTGATTAAGGACGAAATTACATTATTCCTTTTATTATACCGTCGCTGGGAGCTTACCGAGATATACCTAGAAGTAAAAGTTGTTGCATTGAGATTATACCACATCCCCCGCGAGGACAACCTACATCGTAACGTTATTAGCCCTGTAGGTATAGCATATAGGTTACACAACTGGTTGTAAGTTTTGATCATCTGATTGATTAGATCTGATAACATTTGTCGGCGACGTGAATGTGAGTTTGGGGTCACCAGTTTGGAGGAAAAGCGAAGATCTTCCAGCCAGGTGGATGTTATGCCACACTGGTCGTTTTTTTTTAATGGACTAAATGTTGATGGCCAGAGTGGCCATAACAACTTCACCCGGACAGAGGGCCCAGCCAGAGGGGCAGGGGGGCAGCTAGCTCAAGGGCGCCACAAGGGACACGACCTCGGCTTGGGCCGCTGCCAGGAGAGGTGGCGCGGGTAAATCTACCACCGGATCGGAACGCGGGCCCCCCACTGGTCGTTGTCGGGCTCTTGTACTAGGTGAAACAGAAAGGGTATACTATTTTTATTGCAACTTTACTTTGTAAATCTAAAACTATCAGCTTTGTGGGACAGTTGAGGTACTAAAGGTTGTGTAGACTTATGAAATATGTCAACGGCTGTATACCTGTAACACCTTTTGTTTTCCAAGTTTCCTCCGAAGCTGATAGTTTTAAAATTACAAAGTTAAGAGTTGAAAAAACGTATAGCCTTTATGTTTCAACCTGTATATACAGCCTGGCGCTACCATGGCGACCGTAAATTAACACACGTTAGGTTTCGCATAGTCTTCGCATTTCGAGATATTTAAATTTTATTAAACATTATTATTCATTGAATTATTCAACATTTTCTGAAATACCATTTTGGAGCAGCCTGTACGTAAATAACTCTAGCGCAGAGGTCACCTGCCGCGGTCACTGATAATAACATTTCTGCAATTAAATTAAAACGTAGAAGAAATACTATTAGAAATAATAATAATACTATTAGCTCGCCCCGCTCCGAGTAGTAGGTAAGAGCGTAAGAGTAGCTGAATGAATCGGATTGCAAGAGTGATGCCAATTTGATTACCTTATTTAGTATCTATTTCTAAGAATCCGTACATTGTATTGAGGCGTCGCATTCAGCGCCATCTATCCGTTCTGTCGGCGTCGTGAACGGGTCGTCACTCGCCACACATTATTTAAATTATTCTTGTAAGGTTTTAGATAAATATAGAGTTTTTCGAGAAGTCTGGACTTATACCAGTGGTGGCTGCTGTTCTTGTGTATAATTAAATAAATGGGTGATGAGAAAATTGATATTGTAGGTAGTTAATAATTATAAATTGTTGGTTAATTTAATTTATTATATCAACATAGGTACCTACACAGCAATGCTTAGGTACTAGCAATGTACTAGAGACGTATAGATGCCAACAGGTTCACGGGTCGGGAGGCGCATAGGCTAGCCCAATGTTCCGGAGTTCACAGTCTTCCTGCATGAAATCATTCAGCAAGAGTTTCTTGAGAGCCGTACGACGAACCTGAGTAACAAAATGTTTGTCAATTATAATCTATTAGGTACCTAGTCTTTAGATCTGGATCCTAACTCCCCTTCCCCTTCCTATATCCCAATTCCCACACCCCTTCAGGTCAGCAACATGCGAGATGTGCCATTGGTATTGCAAGCAACTTATGCTAGGTGAGTAGTAATACCAAAGTTATTAGGTTGTAGTTATAAGTTATTAGAAGTCTGTGGGTGACGATGACGGTGATAGATTAACCATATTTTCGATATCCCACCTTCATTTTGAAAAAAAGAAAATGTAGATTGGCAAAAATGTCCAACACTTACAGCAAGTGTCTGCCACTTGGCTTGCCGTAACTCTTCGCGGATAAACATCATCTCCGGTCGCAGGTGCTGGTGCGCGAAGGGGTCCATGTCGATTTTCAGCCTGGGATCGATGCCGGACAGCTGCTGGTCACTGAACAAATTAAAAAAAAAAAATCATTTTAGTAACAAGTTTGGGCTGAAACCAAAGAATTTGTAATAATAAGACATTAGAAGTGGTATTGACGTATTATTTCATACAAAACCAGTGTCGCCACTTCGCGCCGCTTTCGCACTGCGCAGACAGCTATTTATTTGACGTAGAGTAGTTTCGGGAATATAGTATAGTACTCGTATAAGCCTTTTTCAACATTTAATTCGAACTATTTGAGATCAATTTTTATTGTTTACAGGCAGCATTTGTGATAATTTTTTTTCCTGTTCTAAAATAAGTTACTCCTCATAACATCAGCTTCTGCCAGTCAAAAACGGTCCAGCCATTCCACAGACGATTTTTCATAAATCGCGTTTTTGTTATAAGTGCATATGCATTTAATGAAAACGTTTTATTTTGATATTACAAACAGACACTCCAATTTCATTTATTTGATTTATTTTATATACTAATTCGTTTAAAATATCAGTAATCAATAACTAGGAGCTTAAGGCAATATTAAATACAGTAAAACCCGTTTATGATGATTTCACAGGGAACCAACCAAAAACGCGTCTTAAGCGAGAAAGCGTATTATGGGGGATAAGGAAAATAAAAGCTACTATTATTATGTATGTATTATGTTCTAATTTCGTATATGTATTAGGTAGGTATTAAATGAAACATTTATAAATTACATGAAATACATAGTGTAATAATAATTACGGTATTTAAAGTAATCACTTATTTTGGTTTGACAGTAAGATTTTCAACAGGTGACAAGAGAGCTGGCTCTATCCTCGTTCAAAAAATCAGTCTAGATCCATACAGCGAGGAAATGCAGCCTAGCATTCTTGGCACCATCTCACGCGGGCAGGGCTTTTATTTATTTTATTTTATTTTTAAAGTTTTTCTGTTCTAACATTTATAATAAACGAAGGTACAAAATAAATAACTAGATCTTTAATTTATTGAATTTCGTACGGTGCCACATTGTAATCAATGGAAGAATATCCAGGATTCCTGGAGTATTATGGGTTCACCTTCTTCTTCCAACACGATGTCAACCACTTGTGAGCCATATTGGCCACTATAGAAAATACTGATACAAATAAATTACCTATACGTCTTCAGCATTGTGTCAACCTGGACTGGAAATTAACTTACTTGGAGCCGTTGAAAAAAATATAACAGGATACTACAATTGACACTAGTTCAGACAATATTGCCTACCAGGCTAATAACGCAACGTCGATAAGTTATATATATCTTAAGATATTTGAACAATGTCTCTACAAATCTATCACCACACTACAGATAAAGGGTTTGCTTACAAAATTGTGTACTTACTAATAATTTTAAAATATTTGGAAATACACAATTTCGGTTCGTTGCCTGCCAAGACACACGCGCAGTCACAGCGGTAGGCAGTGGGGAGAGTGTAGACCAAGTAGGAATGTTAAACGCCAAGAGTTGGTTTGTTTCGGAGAAATAGTAGTTCGCCATATTGGCGAGCTAGGTGATAAATACCCGAACATACTCTAAATAGCTAGTGATTGAATCAAATATAAAGTTATCGATTTGGTATCGATATTATTGTTATAAGTATGGTATATGATATTCAAAACCTGACGTACCCAAAATAGTTTATGTTCATATTTTTATTTAATTGAGGATATTGTAAAGTGCATTCAAATAAAGGCGTTAATGACGTATAGGATGTGGATTCATTAGTGGATGTTATTGGTATAGTGTGCCCCGATGGCATACTATCTCTTGACATAAAATATGCTCATGCCATAATTTAGCAAATAACAATATCGTAATTTATCAATTGAAATCCTACGTCTGCAGTGCGTAAATTCCATACATTAATCGTAGGTATGGCTGATTTAATCAAAAACCGTGTTTTTGGCGTAGGATTTAAATTATCTTCTTTATTGTGGACTGAAAAAAATCGACTATAATTTGTAGGAAACCAGTTCTCTTTGTCTGTCATTGTTATAAATTTCCAAATCCTTGATATCTGAATTTGAAGGGAAACTAAAAATCATCACGTAAATAAGTATATAATGAGAAGGTAACAGGGAGGGCCTAAATTAAAAAAAAACGCTTTTATTCAACTCAGATGATACACTAAAAGCTAGAAAATATTTAAGGGCGGGAACAATAAAACCGTTCAATTATTTGTTTTTTGTGGTCCTATTGCCTTAAGACTGAGGAATTGGAACCAAGAGTTAAACAGCTACGTTGGTGATTGATACAAATTAAAAAACAAATATACGAAGTCAAGCCAAATAAACTGTTTTAAAAAGCTTTTTAATTGTTGGTGTCTTTTAATTACCAGCGGAAATTAAATTAAATAAATAAAGTCAATATTTCTTACAAAAATATCGATAAAATACAAACATTGTAACATCACTAACTCCCGTCACAATGACACCGCCGTACTAGTCAAAATCATACGCACGAGGATGTCATACTTTTCGCATTACATTGATTTTTACGGTTCGTCGATATGCCGTACGTTTGATTACGCAAGCAGCAATGGTAATGGGGCTGGTGAGATCATAGTAAATATTTATATTCTCGTGGTAAAGTATACATGTTGGTTTAAATTAGCAAAAAACCTGATTATTACCATATATATCTACTTACCGATGAAATGTAATCCCTTTATTGGTATAATTCTAAGTTTCTGAACAATTTCCGCAATTAAAAATGCTGCATTACACAATTTTTACTAGATGTGTCTCGTACAACGTCTGGTGTCGTACTGAATGCATACGTGTCCAAATGGACATAAACTTAGTGCCAAAATTACGCGGATATGCCACTTCTAATGTCTTATTATTACAAATTCTTTGGCTGAAACATAACAAGTAGCGACATCTATGTTCCTGGTAACAGCAGTTATTACAGCTTTAGTTATAACATAGATGTCGCTACTAGTTAGTATAAGGAAACTAGCCTTTCATGCATTACTTCAAGATAATAATCATGTCTCTGTAGAAAATATCGTAAACATGTTTTGTATTTTTGAGACGATTAAGTTGGTAAGTAAAATATTTACAATCTAGCTCCGACATCTGCTTCCAAAGCGCCTGCTTCCTCTAGAGCTTCGGGCAACGCATCGTCCTCTGCGTTTTCTCCAGACATTGTTTCTTTTCTCAATAACTTTTCCAACTTCTCCAAATTATAATAATTATTGATAATGCAAATCAAATGCAAATTAAGTACAAAGAGAATACAATAATGAAGTATAGATCTTTGGCAGATTTGATCTTGGCAAAGTTTGGCATTCGACTTATTATTATCTTCAGCCAGTGTGTGCACTCCTTTGACGTTTGACCCACAGAGTTGTGAGACCATTGTTTTAATCAGTAAATAAGATTTTTTTTATAGATTCTGATAACACCGGGAATATAACTAAATGCTACCTAAGGTGCCTATCAGGGCGTGAAGATTTAACAAATTGTTAATCTGCGCCATCTATAGCACGTATAAACAACTTTTACCAGCTGATAAAACATGACAGACAACAGACAGCGTACGTTTTGAACTACGAAACCATTTAGCATTTCTTTATACGTTTATTTGTAATACAATAAAATGTAAGCTTAGTTAAAAACTAAATAAGAAGAAAATAGTTATTTTTTTAAACATACTCGATGTAAATGAAAATAATTGTAAATTAATATAAATATCGTAACAAACGCGATGACTCATCGATACACAAACATTTCGAACGCACTCCCACTCTGGTAAAAGGGTGAGTGATCCGCCTCATTGTTATTTATTGCATTTGCCTCTAATAATACATTAATTAGCCGTTTTACGGGCACATCAAATGCAATAACATAGGTCGTGACAGCCATGCCGATGTGAGTAATTCAAAAGGTGTGGCACAACCAGGGGCGTTGTTTCCAATAGTGACATTAGTGTTGTGAAAAAATATTCTTGGTAAATCGCAAGATGACCGAGTACAAATTGGTGGTGGTGGGCGCAGGAGGCGTCGGTAAATCCGCATTGACTATACAGCTGATACAGAATCACTTCGTGGACGAGTACGATCCCACGATAGAGGATTCGTATCGCAAGCAGGTGGTGATCGATGGTGAGACGTGTTTGTTGGACATCCTGGACACGGCCGGGCAGGAGGAGTACTCCGCGATGAGGGACCAGTACATGCGGACGGGGGAAGGGTTCCTGCTCGTGTTCGCGGTGAACAGTGCCAAGAGTTTCGAGGACATCGGCTCGTACCGAGAACAGATCAAGCGGGTGAAGGACGCGGAGGAGGTGCCTATGGTGCTGGTGGGGAACAAGTGCGACCTGCAGGCGTGGGCCGTGGACATGGCGCAAGCGCGGGAGGTGAGCTTTTGTCATGTTTATGTTATAGTATTTGTATTAAAGTCAAGACTGACCTTTCTCAACCTTTTCTAACATAGGACCCCTAAGATATTCTTCAATAATCTGTACAGACCCTTGATGAAATAGTAATGAAACAATAATCATCTTTTAAATTAAATAATAAGAAATAGTTTAGTTTTGCTCGCAGACACTTTAGGATAGCTTGGCTTATCCCAGGTTGGGAAGCCCTGATAAAAACAATAGTAGAATCATTTCAGTAGTTGTCTCAAGTACAATAAATTAAGCAGATAAGCATCTGATCATCATAAAATTGATTGTCACATTAGCTTGTGCTTGTTAACTTTAGCATTTTCTGACACCCTTGCACTCTTTTTGGTCTTCAAAAACTCATACTTTTCACATATCAGATAAATAAAAAATCTAGTTACGGAATTGAGAAAATATCTATTAGTCGAGATCATTCTTAGATATGATTTGACATTTTTTAATTAACCAACTTCTTTCAAATCAAACAAAGACATTTCTGTAATCAGTAATTTCTGATAATTATGATGTCACATAAAGGGTTTTATTTTTCTATATCTTCAGTAGGTACATAGAGGTAGGTGTTCAATTTACATTATCATAAGATGCCATCCTGTTACTGATTTTATAAATAAGAATAAAAGTGTCAAAAGGCTTTCTTGTTGACATGTAATTAGGAAAACACATCAACAGTCAATAATATATAAAACATTAGCAACAGGTGTGAAAATAATTTTAACATGTTTTGTAACATCACCTTAGTGTTTTATATAAACAAAGCTTATTACAACATTCTCCCTCCTAGCCTTATAATTGAATCTTTATAACTTGATACTAATACACCATGGTAAGTACTTTTAAATTAAAAATGTTAAAATAAATAATAAAACTGACATTAAATTCAAATGAACTAAGTTTTCAAAACCATCCCAATGGAAACCTGGAAAAATATTCCACAGACTTGAAATAATAGCACCACAGGACTGCAGTAGAAAGTCACTGTCACAGTATAATAATAATATAATGTAGTGTTCCTAATGGGCTCATACCACACATGCCTGATATATAGACTTAAAAGATGTTAAATATTTTGAAAACAGATTGCATTATGTATAGCGATACAAAAATATCTTGAAGCATTGTACAAACAGGGAAACAAATATAATAGATGGCCTATAAACAAAACCATATTCTTAAAAGGTTTGGTTAGATATATTCCATATGTTCAATATCTACTATGTGTAAAAATCATTATAATATTGTGCTCAAATAAATGGCTTTGTTAATATTCATATATTCAGTACAAGAGTTGATCCCACTAAATCTTAAGTTACAGCTTCATGCAGGGTGAAACAGAGTTAATTAAATTCCTCAACACAAAGTGAGTCAGATGTGAATGAACTTGGTATTATTAAATCTCTCACAGATCTGGGTGCCCCAGACATACATACATTTACAGATTACTTAAAATGAAGGAGAGGAATTGTATAGCTTATAATATTATTGTTGTGTCTAAAATGATTGTATGCAACTGTTTTTGATGTTTGAAGAATATATTGAGAGGTCTAATAATTTTTGTTGGCTGTAAAATGTTAATTGAGTTAATTAAACTTAATTAAGATTTCAATTCAAACATTTAGCAAGTACATATAATCGTTTAGTCTCAGAATTTCACAGTGACTGCTGTGTCACTGCAGCTTAGATGCGGTTTAAGTGCAGTTGTAATCTGCATTGAAACTGCTAACTGACTTCAAGCATGCGTGTCGGCAAGCCGAATGCAAGCTGACTGCGCAGACAGTTGGCAGTGATGATGCATTTAGACCTATAACTTACACCACTACTGCATCCAAACTTCAATTTTTCTGTCGAATTGCAATCCAGCTCGCTTTGATAAACCTTTTTCATGTGGACAGTTTTGGTGCAATAAATCTACGTATAGGAGGTTCTGCTTGTATAATGTTTTAATGATGATCATCTTCTAAAGTGTAGTAAACAGTTTGAGCTAAAATGCAGTGAATCATTAGGTAGGTGTATCCCTAGTCGGATTACCTAAATAGGTAATCACAAACATATAAATAAATACGAAATAAATAGATAAAACCCGTTATGCTAGTATTAGTCATTGCAAAAATGATCTGAGTGCATATTGTACCTACAACTAGACAGCGAATTAATAGGTATGACGCTCTTTACTGATAATTTGTCGTAGGTACATAGGTACTGGGTCTATTTCTAACACAGTCCTCTGTAGATGATTTTGATGTATGGTAGAATTATAATATTTTCATTCTTCTTCCTAGTAGGTAGGTATTGATAATCATAAATAAGTTCTAATGGAGTACCAAGTTTAGTGAAAAGGCACTGCTATACTTAGTGATGCGATTCACCGTTCTCTGAACTCTTATTTGTCTTAATCTTATACGTACATAGTATGTTACTTACCTACTTAATACCTACCTATTTTAAGTGCATTGTCATCATACTAATATTATAAAGAGGAAAACTTTGTTTGATTGTAATGAATAGGCTCTGAAACTACTGAACCGATTTGAAAAATTCTTTCACTGTTGGGAAGCTACACTATCCCCGGGTGACATAGGCTATATTATATTTAAAAAAAAATAGGGATCCTTACTAAAACTCCAATAATGTAACCGTAATGTACCCGTGCGAAGCCGGGGCGGGCCGCTAGTTATTCTATAAATTGACTTCGTTATGATTTCTTCTACCTTATAGGTAAGATAATAAATGGTACTTATGTAGGTAACAACACTATTTTTGGAACGAAGTTCTTAAAGCGGCTTGCGGTAAGAGTTAACTGGCAGAAGTCGTCACGTAAGGGAAAAGGGTCATATCCCTTCCAGGCATCTGTGAGTAATTTTATAAACCACCTACTTTGCAATGTCCGTCCACTGTGAGAAACTTCTCTCAAAAATTGTTTAGTCTAAGTCAAAAATTATACAAATGGCGTGATTTCTTATTTTGAACATTTTGTGAACTAATATGCAGTTAGATTTAAATGAAATAGGTACTTGAAATCTCTTTTAATGAACAACAAAACTTAAAATGTTGTACCTACTGTTGTCCAAAGGGGTAGATATTGGGTAATCTCAAAGTCAGGTCTTTACTTGTCTTCATTATTAACTTTATTAATACGAATATACTAGTTTAATTATTAAATGAATCCCATCATCACAATTATTTACATTTCCTCTTTTCCGTTCCAATCAATCTGACCATCTGCTATTATCTTTTTAAACCATTGACCACTCTCCTTTTACTTTTTAATTATAATACAAAGAGTGCTAGCAAATTAAGTTATAACAAACAATAATTAAATCAAGGCAATGAATCAAGTACAAACAATATGCATTAGTTAATTACGTTACCTAACAGCTCGGCCATCCTATTTGCAGCGAGTCCTCTCGCTTCTTCACAATATAAATGTAAATCTAAGAGAAAATATAACATCTTAGATAATAACATGTTAAGAAATATATTTTTACTTTTCGGAATAAACTATAAAGAAACAAAACGTATCCCCATCTACCATAACAAAATAATGGTGCACTCCTAGTGTTTACAAAATTGAGTGTTATAACATGAATATTGTATACATGACCTATTTATATTGCCTAAGAGCTCGGATCGCTTGTGTCATACTTCCTGGTATTGCGTTTCATTTTAATTTCTTATCGGCATCCTTTTTATCTTTAGAGTAGACGCAGCTCGTTGCACCTCGACATCCGTAATGCCTATGGTCATGGTCACTTAATTCGGTTCGAGGCGTCGTCTCATAGTCAAGGTGACTTAGTTGGATCCTAGTCTGATCATGGTCCCTTAAGCCGGATACATTGTTGTCCTCCTTATAGTGACTGGCTTATCCACTTTTATAATATAACCTCCCATTCCGGTCACTCGACCCGGTTCCTTGGGCCTTCTCGCAACCACGATCAACCTCCGGTTCTGGTCACTCGACCCGGTTCCTTGGGCCTTCTCGCAACCATGATCAACCTCCGGTTCTGGTTACTCGACCCGGTCCTTGGGCCTTCTCGCAACCACGATCAACCTCCGGTTCTGGTCACTCGACCCGGTCCTTGGGCCTTCCCGCAACCACGATCAACCTCCGGTTCTGGTCACTCGACCCGGTTCCTTGGGCCTTCTCGCAACCACAATCATTCAATCCTCTTTTGTGGGTAATCGCTCGGTCACAATCACTTGACCCGGTTCTTTGGGCCTTCCCGCAATCATGACCGATTCTATCTATTTCAAAAGTTATTTGATCAGGATCACTGGACCCATGTCTTTGGGCCTCCCCGCAACCATGATCACTCCCGAATTCAATAATTTCATCCTCCATAGTTTTTCCTCACCTGAAAATTATAAAACTCCGCAGAAAAATGCGATACACAAATTTGCAGTAGGTTTTTTTAAACACAAAAAAACACTACAATGCGACAGCCAAACATCTTTTAATTATTCATCCATCACTATCCTCTGATGTTCATACACTGTATTAATTAATCATATTTTTATTTTTACGATAACCAAGTGTGCACTAGTCTAAGAATTTCTAACTTCTTGGTTTAGTTTTTTTTTTTTTGTTAAATAAAATGTGTTTCCGAACGCATTTTTTTTTCATTATCTGTCGACCACACAGAAACAAATTATCTGTGCTTTAAGCTGCTCTATCATAATATTCCTGGGAATTTATGACAAAAATAATGTTAAGATTTAGATTCCCAGATTTAGATAACTAGATATTAATCTAGTTATATGATGTACTACCCACAACCTCAACTACCTCCAACACGACTCCACCAATTCCCAGTTCCCTTATTCAACAATAGGTTTTTACATACCTATATCATAACAAACGCCATCCACAAACATTCATAAATATACTTATTAAAATAATATCACTTGTAGTAGCAGTCTTTGACAATTTGTACCTAGTAATAGTGCATCTAATTTTACTACACAAAAGGAAACGATAAATTAACTCATGTTTTACATAAAGTCAAATACTCACAAAATTCCCAACTGTGGACGTAGTACGGGAAAATTTATAATTTCCCGCGAATCCCACAATTCTGAAATGTTGTCCAAAGGGGTAGATATTGGGTAATCTCAAAGTCAGGTCTTTACTTGTCTTCATTATTAACTTTATTAATACGAATATACTAGTTTAATTATTAAATGAATCCCATCATCACAATTATTTACATTTCCTCTTTTCCGTTCCAATCAATCTGACCATCTGCTATTATCTTTTTAAACCATTGACCACTCTCCTTTTACTTTTTAATTATAATACAAAGAGTGCTAGCAAATTAAGTTATAACAAACAATAATTAAATCAAGGCAATGAATCAAGTACAAACAATATGCATTAGTTAATTACGTTACCTAACACTACATTCAAAACACTTACTTAACAGAGAAATTCGTTCCTGATGGGGTCCCCCGACCGCACATTTCTTTTTGTAATTATTGTAATGTTTAAATTATTGTATATATGTCGCCGCCAACTGGCTTAATCCGCCGTTCAATTAACAGCCTAGGCACTTTACTAAACAGCGCCGTTCAACTAACGGCCTAAATGATATTCAGCCGTATAGTCTATTACAACATTTAATAAATTGGCTGGCTAATGCTTAGGCAACTGGTTGAAATTTAAGTACTACAAAACTTTTTCAAAATACTACCCAAGCAGAACGACCTGGATGGGTTTAGGTTAGGGTTATTTTTTTTATGACCCCACAGAAACCCCACCCGGCAAATAGATTCGGTGGATCTAAAAAAAAACGTAAAAAACCTAAGTACCTAATAAAATGATTCCATCAAAGTTGTTTTTTTCCGACGCCATATTGACCATAGAGAATATAGAATATAGAGATATTGACAGTTTGGTGAGTTTCGGCGCTAGGTGGCAGAAAGTAAAACTAAATAGAAATGAACAGTCTAGGCAGGTAATTAAACGGCTAGGCAAGTAGTTAAACGTCATCGATCCAAGTCATTTGCCTAGCTGTTTGATCAAATGGCTGAATATCATTTAGGCCGTTAGTTGAACGGCGCTGTTTAGTAAAGTGCCTAGGCTGTTAATTGAACGGCGGATTAAGCTATTTGGCTGCGACATATATACTGCTGTAATTATTTAAATATACGTAAGTACCTACTTAGGCACCAAACAATCTAATTAGAAACTTTATTTCTTCCTACCTAGGTTTTGTACTATAAGTACTTACTGCAAAATTAATAGTCATGTATGACTACTTAATATCATGACGCTGTTTGGTTTGCTGATGGCTGAACTGCTGACATCCAATTTAGAGCAACTGATATACCTATAGGAAAATACCATATAATAATATAAATAATTTGAAATTTCTGTAAACTATGACGAACCCATACGTAGATTGTGCCCTTATTTATCCATTCCTGCAAACCAAACCTAACCCAGTCGCTTGAAACTACTATATCCGCAGTAGAAAACAGTGGCAACCCTGGTAGTACGCCCAGCAGTAGGGACTTTTGGCGGGAAGTGATATAGTGATGTGGTATTTTTTTTTTATTTGTAATAAGTAATGGCATGCATGATAACGATTGCAGGTGGCGCGGAGTTACGGTGTGCCCTTCGTAGAAACGTCAGCCAAGACACGGATGGGCGTCGATGACGCCTTTTACACGCTAGTCCGTGAGATCCGCAAAGACAAGGCGAGCCGCGCCAAAAGAAATAGAAAAGGCCGTAACCAAGGCCACGGCCGCAAGTACAAGTGTACATTTCTATAATTCTACATGTAATTTAGTGCTAATATTTGTGGATATCTCTGACGGAGTATACTGGACGATTACTACACGTTAGTAACGGCGGACAATCTTATTGCTGAGGTTTTTTACTGTTAGTTTTAGCTTTTATTTTTTGTTGTATGGCAACTTTTATTTTAAATTTTAGCCTTTAGGTACAACATCAGTCTTCAGATGTTTTTATCATTTTTTCATCTTACTTCAAATTGTAAACGAACCTATTGCTTTAGACCATAATATTGTATGTTGCTATAGATAAGCTTCTTGATAAAACTCTCATCTTTTCATTGGAAACTGAACTATAATAGTAAAATAACTTTTATTATCCAAAGGGCTTTTTCATATTAGGGAAATACAATTAAACTATAAGATAGATACTTGTAAGCCTTAATCTAAATTTATTATCTAAATAAAAAAAGTACTTTAAAAACGTGCAATTAAAAAATAAACAATCTTTAACAAAGTTTTAAAAGTAAAAGCATATCGAATTAACACACATTTATCACATTGCTGACTCAAAGGTTCCGATTGGCTATCAATAATGTTACATAATTATAAGGATTCAAATTATTTACCATAATAATTGTATAAATAGTTATATCCTATACTTATATTACTTATATACACTACACGTATGACTTTTAGAGAGCATGTCTTGGTGTAACGTCCTAAGTAATTTACTGTTTACTTCCAATACAATATCTGCCAATTATGAATTTACAGAACCTTTAAGTGATTAGCTTTTTACTTTTTTTCTATGATTGCATCGAAAAGTTTCATCAATACTATTTTAGTAAATACTGAGTGTATCATGTATTACTTATACAATAGTATGTATGTAAGTTGTTTTTGGCTCTTTTCATACAACTATATAGGAATACTTCATTTTACATTATCCTAAAAGTATGTGTAAAGCGTGAGAATAATTGCGTTGTTAATGTAAAGAAAGACTGGAGTGATTGTTTATTTAAAAAGCATTGCTTCAGCTTTCTTATATTTATAACTCCGAACGAGACGTGTTTTATAAATCAGTAATTAAACGCGCCCATTACGATTATAAATTGTCACCAACCTTTACCTCTGTGAGAAATATCCATAAATATTATTTGTATAATGTAGTAATGAGGCAGTTATCAATTTCTAAGGCATTTTTCTATGGCTGAGTAAAACGAATATCTTTTTGTACAGAAATAATATCTCAAAATCAAGTGCTTATACACATTCAAATAATTATAGTATTTTACAGTTCACTCGTGTATGAATGCTGAGTGTTTTATGTATATCTTTTCTTAAGGGTAGATAATTAATTAAACGTATTATTGTAAGTCAAAATATCTATCATCGAAATAGTTAATGGAAGTCATAGATGCGTTGGGATTGTTCTTTTTACATTTAGTTTAGTTTGACATAACAAACCTGGACCTACCAACCTATACAGTTAGTATAACTTTAAAGTAACTTGTAATACCGACCGCGCATAAATCCATAAACAAATAGACTGAAGGACGACCGAACGATGTTTAAAGATGACAAATATTTTTATGAAAATTTCTATACTATCAATTATTTATAATTACTTGCCATTGCCAAAAGTTTTAAAAATCTTGATCCGAACATTCAGCCATCGAAGGCATAAAGAATTAAATTATTGGTAATATCTTTAACATTTTGAACCTGTTTTGTGAAAACACTGGCGACCAGTTCTCAAGATGCTATTTAGAATCATAGTATTCTTGCAGCAGATCAAAACGCGTTTTCCAAACTATTTTAGAAAAAAGTTACATGGTGACTGAATTAATAATAATCTCTATATTATTAAACACAGCAGCAGACGAGGGTTTCATCTATTAAACGTAAACAATGGTTGTGCATTATTCAAGTACAATTTAAATCATTTCTTAACCGGTTCAGTACAAATAGTGCACAATTGTTTGGTTCTACACCCACATGTCTGCTATCTACAAATTAGGGATTAAAATATTACGTTATTTGTACCTATAGAATAGATGAAGTTGACTATCTGTCATTATTATTAATTACTATAACAATCATAACGTATGTTTATATCCGACTCTGGTTCACTGTTGTGTCAAAATTGTTAACAGTCTACTTATTATTATGTATACAATGGTTATTGTAGGATAATATTAGGAGCTTTGTTAAATGTTTTCTACTTTAGCTTAATTCTTGATTCATTTTGTACCTACTGAACTATCAACAATAATAAAATAAATGTAGTGGACCTGCATTCTACATATACAGTATTGAATTTGACCTTAACATCTGATAAAGGATACAAGCACAGCTCAATTATCATGTGTTATAAAGATTTAAAAATAAGTTAAACTGTACTATTTAGTTACTTGATTTTTAAAATGTCGCAAGCTAGTGATTCTTCTAAACAACCACCAATAAAAACTAGTTAAAACTGAAACGGTTATCCAGTGTTTCAAGTTAGTATAATTTAAATAATATACACGGCACGTATGTATGTACAATGAATTAATAAAACGAATTTCTTTACAACAACAAACAACATTTATGAATTTTGATATTTTACAGTTTTTATTTTTTAGATTTTTAAGTTAATGTAATGTAATATTAGTATTATTGCTGTGTAAAACTACACCAGTTGCATCCAACGTCATATTATTTTCTCGTTAATCTAATTTTTTCTATTATAAATGTATTTAAATATGGAATTTGGATTCTTTGTGTCTTTAATCTAATATAACTTAGAACTCTGAGCTAATATGTACAGATTTCCAATTCCTTGCTCACCCACTTTTTCCCTTAACATTTTATCCAAGAGTACCTACCTAACTGGTGTATTTTTATAATTATTGTATCGCAAACGAAAAACCCGAGCTGCCATGAAAATCGTTATCAGAAACATCATTGCCATGAATTTATACCTACATTGCATCGCCTTTTTTATTTAACATCTGAGTTTGAAAGCTTTGTAATAAGTAGATACATAGAATAAAATATCCAGTATAATGTATATTAAATGAAATATCCGACTTGTAGACGTTATTCAAATACTTTAGGTATTCTATTTATTAGGTAGTTCTGTGTCCTATAAAGTACTAAATATTCTGAATAACATTTACTGGTGGGAGTATAAATACGGCTTGAATGTTTTCTTATTTAAAACTGGAATTTCAATGCGAGTGCACAATTTTGTTGGAAACACTTGATAATTTTATAACTAATTAACTCTGTAACAATTATAGCACAAGACTGTGCGAATCGAAATAAACTGACGAGGTAAAAAGCGTTTTAATAATTTATTCGACCATGCTATCTCAAAATGTTTCACTTTTGAGCCCCAGTCTGTTATAGCATACCAGCTAATTGTCTAGCACGTATAGTCGAATACTTTTCTTTGAGTGAAACTTTTGACGAGAGACTCCAAAGCTATGCTTGGGGGCAAATCTTCAACAGCAGTGAAACACATTCACATCGTTTAGTAATCTAAATAGAAGGTAGGTAGGTAGATGATACCTATTTTTTATGAAATCACAATTCTGAGTAGTGTAGTGCCAAAAAAAAATGGTAGAATTTTAATTTTTTACATGTTCACCCCCTTCACTTCACTTCACTTTTTTTAAAAGATATGGCTTTCATCGTTAGGTAGTCGACGATTTTGCCAACAACAGGGTTTTATGGGACTGATGGTCGGTAGGTGTGGCTGTTTTTGTGAAAATGATAATATAGAAATTTTGAAATTGGGTTGTACGGTTGAATAAACATAATTTAATTTAGTAGACAGGAAACAAAAGATAAATGATAATAATAATGTATACTAATACAAAGACAATTAATTAATTATTATAAAAGTACAGACGAAAACGGAACGTAAATCAATATACATATAAGTAATAGGTATATAGGACCATAATAAAAACAGCGAGTTGAAAGAAGAAAAGGAAGGGGAGGATTATTTGTTTACAAAACTTACAATCTTATATTATTACGGGAAATAAATTTATATAGGGTTTTAACGGAAGAAATATCGGAAAGAGATAATAGATAAGGGAGGTTCACAGGACGAGGGATATCGTTGGGAAGCAAATCGTACAGAGGAGTAACTAAATTAGGACAATAAAAAAAGATATGCTCCAAAGAGCCTTCGGCCAGGCCACATTCACACAGGGAGTGGTCGCGAATTCTCAGTTTTGCCAAAAACATTGGAGTACACACATGACCAAGGCGAAGGCGAATAATGACCGAAGTAACCCACTTCTCATATTTTTTGAATTTGAAGAACCAGGGTTTGGACGGGATATGTGGTTGTAAGTTGCCGTAAAATTTGCCTTTAGTCTGTCGAGATATCTGCCATAACCTATTCCATGAATTCACCATTTTTGTTTTCGCAGTGGCACGTAAGTCCCGAGCATACAAAGAAGAGTGAGAATCCATACCGATTTGGGCAGCGTCTTTAGCCAACTTGTCAACTATTTCATTACCCACAATACCACAGTGTCCCGGGATCCAGGCCAGAGCAACCCGAATGCCAGAACAATGACATCTATGTAGTACCTGTTTTATTTTTAATGAAACACTATTATTTTTAGAACGGAAAGGGAGCTTTTGTAAATCTGTTAAGCAGCTTAATGAATCGGTTAATATTAGAGTTTTGTTAATTTTGTGTGACTCTACATAGGAAACTGCTTCCAAAATAGCGATGGCCTCACCAGTGAAAACAGAACATTGAGGTGGGCTTTTGAAATTCAAAATGATTTTATATTTGGGGATCCAGACTGCTATACCCACATTTTGATCATTTGATTTTGATGCATCAGTATACATAATCAACCAATCATGCCAGTCTTTTCCAATTATACAACTGAGAAGATTTTCCGCAACAGGTGATGATTTGGAGATGCCGATGGTGGGATATATTTCAGGCAGAAAGATCAGAGAGTCAAAATCGATTTCAAAAATAGGATTAGAAGTATACTGCACTATTTGTACTTCTAGATCTTTGAAAGCAGTAAAACTTTTAACTAGTGGTGTTGGTTCTTTATGATACCAATATTTATCTGTTCTTACAGCTACAGCAAGCTTAGGCAATATCGACATAAGTGGATGACTGGGATATTGGGCAATATTAAAAAGAAAACGATCACATAAAAATTGTCTCCGTAGCCGAAGAGGAGGTTCAAGACACTCAACTTGAAGTGCGTTAATTGGAGATGATTTCATACCACCAGTAATGATACGTAGGCACTTTGATTGTATTTTATCTAACCTACTAAGAGCCAGTTTATTACAAGGTTCAAGGAGGAAGCTAGCATAATCAAAATGGCTTCTGATCAAGGCATTGTATAAAAGCTTTTGATTATAGGGATGCGAACCCCAGTAGACTCCCGAAACAGCTCGCATAACATTAATACTTCTCTGACACTTATCAACAACATAATTTAGGTGTCGAGTACCAGTCATTTTGGAATCAAGGAAAACACCCAGAAACTTAACATCCGGACTGACAGTAATGAGCTCATCATTAACCGAGATGCTTACCATTGGAACAGATCTTTTCCTGGTAAATAAAACTGCTCTAGACTTATGGACAGATAGAGATAGGCCGTGGGCGTCAAGCCAGTCGTTTAAATAGTTTAAAGCTGAATTAAGACGAGACTCGCATTCCGCAATGGATTGAGAGTGCGCATATAGGGCTATATCGTCTGCATATTGTAAGATTTTACAAAAGGAGGTAACTGAAAGTTCTAGGTCATAGGTGTAGATATTATAAAGGAGTGGACTTAATACCGAACCCTGAGGGAGACCTTTCCAGACAAGACGAGGGGGTAAGGAAGAACCTTGAATACGGACAGAGATAAGACGAGAGGAGAGAAGACTATAGATAAGATTTACCAATCTCACGGGGATACTCAGCTGGAGCATTTTCTGCCTGAGTAATGGGAGTTGGACATTGTCGTAGGCTGAGCTAATATCAAGAAAAACCCCTATGAGGCTTTCATCGTGTGAGAAAGCTAGGCGCACCTCAGAGGTGAGTATACCTAAGCTATCCATTGTGCTACAACCTCTTCGAAATCCAAATTGACTATTAGCTAATAGACCTTTGCTTTCTATAATCCACTCTAGTCTATTCTTTATCAGGTGTTCTGTGATTTTAGCTAAGGTGGAAGACATGGCAATCGGACGATATGCAGTAGCATCACAAGGGTCCTTACCGGGCTTTAAAATTGGAATAATTATTTGAGTCTTCCAAGATTCTGGAACACTACCAGTAAGCAGGAAGGCATTGATAATATTTAATAAAAATATCTTGGAGTCTCTTGAAGACTTGCAAATGAATGAATAAGGGATACCGTCTATTCCTGGAGTTGAGTCCCGAAGATGATCTAGAGCACAAGAGAACTCAGCAAAAGAGAAAATATTATTCATCCTGTCAGTTATATCAGGAGACTGATGAGAGGTAAGGACTGGAAGGTTTTCTTGTGAGGGAACAAAAGGTGGAGCTAATTTATTTAAGAAGTCTTCCAGCCAACAGGCACTATTATTTGCGGTAATATTGGGGGTTGAATAATTTCGACGAAATGCGTTAATTTTTTTCCACACAACTGTGATCGATGTACGAGGTGATAATGATTCGCAGAATTTGCGCCACCCAAAGAATTTCTTATTAGACAATAATCTTTTAGACTGAGCCAAGGTCTTTTTATAGTTTAAAAAGGAGGCCATAGTTTTACAGCTCGCAAATTTCAGTTCAGCCTCCTTTCGCTTTCGAATGATGCGCGTGCAGTCTGGATCCCACCAAGGAGGAGACATTATAAAATCCCGAGGTGATTTCTTAAGTGGGATACTTGACTCGGCAGCTAAGTTTATGTAACTGATAAACCTTTCGTAAACAGAGAGGCAGTTAGACGTATCAGCGTTCGGGAGTGAGGCGATAAGATCATTAAGGACCTGGGAGTACTTATCCCAATCAGCCTGAGCTACCTTAAATTTGAGGAGTGGACTGGGAGTAGAAGGAGGGGGAGCATTTTCTAATGACGAAACTAAAATGGGGAAGTGATCACTACCAAAACTGGTTGTTAAGACTGACCAAGAGAGTGTCGGGACTTTGGATGGAGAGGCAAGGGTTAGGTCTGGAGCACTGGGGCTTTGTGTAGGAGAGACTCTACGCGTGGCAGAGCCGTCATTCAAAACACATAAGTTTAGGTCATCGAGGAGGTCTAGTAGGAAGGAAGATACGCGATCCACAGAAGGAGAGCCCCAGAGAGTGTGATGACAATTAAAGTCCCCCATTACAACCATGGGATTAGGAATTGTAGAAAGTATTGAGTTTAATTCGGTAATCGTAGACTGATTGGGATGAGGGATGTAGGCCGAAACATATGAAGTGCCATAAGCTCTAACAGCAACAATGTGCAGATTAGGGCCATGACTTGGTATTGGGAGTTGTGAAAATGAATGGGATCTTTTAATAAGGAGAAGACAGCCTGCATAACCATCCGCTCTGTCATCCCGGAGACATGCGTAGCCCGGCACCCTAAAGAGCGATCCGGGCAGAAGCCACGTCTCGGAGATGGCAAAAAAGATAGGTTTATATCGATTAATTAAAAAAATAAGATCGTGTTTCTTAGGACGAATGCTTCTACTATTCCACTGAAGACTGTGTAGCATTTTTGGAGATAAAGGTGGAGAGAAGTTGTTGAACTAGAGTTAAGACGTTGTTCGGTAAACAGTCACTGAATTTAGAGAGGATATTGATCAGACAACAGGTGAGGATTTCTATTAAGTTATCATTTGCGGTAATGAACGGTGTAGCATCTTCTAGAGGAGGGTAATTTGCATGTTTGCATGCTCCATTGGGTATAGAAGAGGCAGGTTCCCTAATGATGGAGTTATGAGCGTGGTAGTCGTATGATTTGCCCAATTCGGGTCTGGGACGAGGGTCTCTAAAAACAGTCTTTTTGTAAGAAGTCGACGGAGGAGGGGGCGGAGATTGGGAATCTCTTAAAAGAGATTGGGACGGAGGGAGTTGGGAGAACAGAGGCTGAGAAAGGGGATGAGAGGGGGATGATGAAGATACCTGGGCGTAAGACTGGTTCACTGATGGGAACCGGATGGAGGCCTCAGAGTAGCTGAGGTTTTCGGAGGACATAAGCGATTTAATTGACTTTTGTCTGATATGTTCCGGACAGCGGGAGTCTGTAGCTTTATGAGAGCCTCCTCTACACAGTAGGCAAGTAGCGCTGTCGTCAGGGATATTACAAGAATCCCCTGTATGGGGTTGTGCGCACCGGTAACAGCGAGGCTTCGATCTACACTGAGCTCGGACATGACCAAAGCGACAGCAGTTGTGGCACTGGATAGTAGGGAGCTGATATGTGGATACAGGGAGGGAGGAGTGAAAGCAAAATACTCTGTCGGGGAGTGTTTGACCCAAAAATGTAAGCACAACCGCCGTGGATGGCACCCAGGAGGTGACACCCTCTTTAATTTGTTTTATGTTGAGACGTCTGGCTTTAATGACTTTCGAACCATTGGGGGATTTTATCCCTGTTACTAAGTCTTCGAGAGTCCAATCAGTGGGGATATTACGAACCACCCCCATCCTAGATACCTGGAATTTGGGAATGATGGCCTTATATTTATTTGACGTGAGAAGTGGGTTACTGACGAATCTATTTGCTTCTGTTGCAGTTTTGAAGTCCACCGAAATGCGATTCCTACCCAGGGGACGGATACCATCTTCTATGATGCCGGAGATATTATTCTTGCACATGAATTGGGCAAAACGAAGAAGTCGAATAGAGAGCCCTGCTGACAGGTCAGGTTCGGATCTAACTACATGGACAGAGAAAGGAGCTGAGTCCCAGTCGTTATATTTCAAGTCGGAGTCTGCAGCATATCCAGGGGCCGTGTATGACGATTGGATGGAGTCACTTGGAGGGGAATTCTTTTTGGGGTCGTTGGAGTCAAGCTGAGATTCAGCTGGGCGTTTAAGGGCCTTACGTTCCGACGTTGACGTCTGAGAGGACACGCCCATCTCGAAATCTACAGGTTCCTTACCCCCATCTGGGGGTTTATCCTTTAAGCCCATTACGGGAATATCATTAAATCCACAACCACTACAATTGTAACTACTTGGACAATGCACAATAAAAACAGATAAATAACAGCACAAACAAGTATATTTGAGTATTCAACAGTATAATATCGTTAAAAATGTTCGCCAAAAGTACTTGCCTACACCACGTGTTATGACCAACCTACATGTTCACCCAGACCACGTCATTATTGACGTAACTTGACAAACGTGGTGTAATCTGTCGGCAAAGCATATAAATATTTGATATTGATAAGCCTCATCTACCGACCATCAGTCTCATAAAACTCTGTTGTTGGCAAAATCATCGACTACCTAACGATGAAAGCCATATTTTAAAAAAAAGTGAAGTGATATTGATATAATCTCCACCAAAGAGAATATCATCCTACATTCACAGAGCATATAATCCTACATTCATCCGTCAATGTAAGCAATCTGTCGACGGCCGAATCTATTTCCAAGATGAGTTTAGGGGTGGGGGAAAAAATGGCGGATTTCATTTGACAGCTGTCAACTGTCAAAAGTCAGTTGTCAATGTCAAATTTGGACGCTTAACTGTCAAATTTACTACTCTACTGTCAAAAAAACTTCCTACTAGCGCCACAAAATATGAATGAAAAAGATTTTCGTGAAAAACTCTTTTGGAAAGTTACTGTGATTGGTCATTCTTTTATGAATGACAAAATTTGAACCAATCATCTTCGTTCGAGGCATAAAAAGCTGTCAAAAGCTACTTATTCCCAAGATTGAAGTTTATCACCCACGTGTTTAATTACGCTAATGTTTACATTTTTCCTACTCAAGATCAACGTGTATGACCACGTGATTAGTAACCCTCTACATTTTTACAAATCAACAACGATCATGAAATTTGTCATTATTTCTCGTAAAGTGCCTAAAGGCGCTCCGTAGTGTTCTGTGCTAGTATTATATTAACCCAGATTAGAGATATGTACCAATATAGTCTCGATAGAGAATCATAATCTTGTTTAGTAACCGCGTGCGGATAAGTTTTGCCTAAGTGAACAATTCCAGGGTGTTATTCGGATTTGTATATTATTAGTTTGAAAGAAAAAGGAAATCAATATGTGGAGGTACCCACGTTCAAAATTAGAAGAACAATTCATCAGAGTCTAATAACATATTGGTATTGTAGGTATATGCCTCCTGCCACCAATCGCTGGAGGTGGTACCGGCCTTTGGTAAATTTAAAGAATGTAAATACTGAGAGCAACATGGTTAGTAAGTAAGTATATGAGCAAAGAGTGTATATTTACCCCACACATCTCCCAATGTGTGGGGGTTTCAGGGCACAGTTCACTATTCTTTATTCAACCAGAGATAGCTTTAAAGTGTCAGCAGCAGTGAACTTTAACTGTTCTTTACACTTATGAATTCAGTAAAACAAGTTGTGCTTTTAAGTTTTAACACAATGTTTATAGATAGAGTCAGTCAGCCAACCATTATTAAGTATTGTTTTCATGCTACTTATAGAGTGAACCATGTCAGTGCAGTTTTCCAGGCTGGTACCAAGTTAGACCATCCATTAATACTATATTAAATGAAGGGAGGTCTGCGTTCAGTCTACATTGATATAAATAGTTATCTATCTGTATGTAGTTCCTAAATAAGTACTTCATTACAAAAAATGGTTCCATAAAAAATAAAAAGTGTATGGTGTATGTAGATACACAAATAGCATAGGTAAGTACTTATTAACTTGTACCTATGCCTTAGGGCAATCATCAGCACATCAGTTTGGGATTACCTAATACTCAAGTAAAAAACTTATTTATTCTACTTAGGTACAGAGGTAAGTATTATTTTTACATAAGAACCTAATAATTACTTTACTGTATGAGGTGGTAAGCTAGGTAGATAAGTATATAAGTATTCTGTGTCGCTCATAATATATAGGTAAGTACCTAATAGGTACATAGGTAGGTACTTATTATTTCTATTAAGTTATGCCAGAAGGTACAATAAGGTACTTAAACTACTCTGTAAGTAAGTAGCCATCCAAAGAGAATACAATACCATTTATACGCTACGGCGTAGTGGCCTACATTAAAAATAAATTTGAGTGAATAGCTAAAACCAGCCGCCAAGTGCGTATCGGACCACACATACTGTAGGGTTCCGTACATCGGTGTATATTATAAGTTAAAGTTATACATACATAAATTTACTACAAGAAACAAAAAGCTTGTAATTTCGGTTCATTTGTATGTTTCCAATGAATTTATTCAGCAATAGCACGCAATTAATTTTGCATTTACTGGGTCGGATATATAGCTATAACTTATGATTTATTCAATTCTCGACTGTCGTAATAATTTATTACTATTACTTACTTCATACGGTTATGTTTTACATAACCGTATGAAGTAGGTAATAGTAATCTTATTATAGTTAGACTTATTTTCTGTTTTTTTGTGCCTATGTGGGTAGGAATGTGACGAGTTTCAGTATATTATATATTTTTGAAAACCTGTCAGAGAAGCTAATAAATAAGATGGGAGTTAAACATTTCCAAAAATACAACTTTTCACAGAAGGGTTTAAAACAAGAAGCCATATATAAAATTCTTGGTTTAAAATAATCATATCCGTGATAACATAACAACTTATAGTCTATGGTCTCATTAAAAAACAAAATCTTGTCTATGGTCGCCATACGTCAATCTTGACAATAACTCTTTCGATCTGTCGACTGTCATGAACTGAAACTTGTTTATGCTTACCAAATATTAAAATATTGAATTTGTAAGCAATTGTAAGTAAATACGCGGCGATTAGAGCAAAAAAATTGGAACTATTATTCAAGCGTAAATATGGAAGCAAAGGATGTGTGCGTTGAAATTGAGACCGACGAGTTCTACAGCAAGTTTCTGGATGAGTCCATTAAACCCATAATAAGTGAACATCTATCGGTCACAGATCAAGTCAACAAACTCGCCCAGGGAATCGAGAGGCTCGGAAAAAGCTTGGAGAAGCAAGTATTAGCAAAGCACAACGATTTATTGACGCAGGCGAGCCACATTTCTGACTTGGAAGTAACTTTGGAGTCCGTACAATCGCAGGTACAGAGGTTATTACGTGGCGCCGAAAAATTGAAAGACCGCGTACACACTCCCTATTATGCATTGGAAAACCAAACAATGATGCTCGAAAGAGTGCAAACTACGTGTAATTTACTTCGGCACTCGTCTAAAATCTTGGCTTTGTGGAATAAACTTAAAACAATTAAAGAGAATCCTTCTAAAGAAGCCATAATACTGTTTGAACTGAATGAGTTGATAAGTGACTACGATTTCCAAGGCATAGGTTTGTTAGAAGAAGTCCTGAAGGCCGTTGAACATAGGAGGCAGGAGTTGTTGAATAACTCTACAGAATTATTACAATCAAGTTTGTTGAACGGAGATAAGGCAAAACTGTTGCAGTGTTTCAAGGTGTTCCACAACTTGCAATGCACAGAGGAGCAGATTAAGAGTACCGTAGATAGTATACTGAATGATTTAAAGAAAGACATAACCAATGCCCTGAATGTCCAAATGGTCTCCATAGAAATGAAGAAGTCTAGTTCAGGCCGAATTGCACCTGGAAAAGCAAACATCATGAATGCACAGGACTTCAAAATAAAACTCTGGGATAACATTGAAAAACTCTTCAAAGTGGAGATGTACAACAGCTGTACTAAAGTGATAATGCTACAGAATGTGGTGAATGAGTTACATGCTATTGGCAACTTCAGGAATATCGCCAAGAACTTCTGGTCACAGCTGTGTTTGGTGTTCAGCAGTGAGCTTGAAAAGAGCTCCACAACTGTGAACCAGTCTGTGGAAATTGACTTCCCTAAATTGCTCAAATGCTTCAATGATTTGCTGTCACAACTGAAATGTAAAGACTTAGAGATGAATCGAACATGTCTCACTAAATGGGAGAACTCATTCTTATCTAAATCCTTAGGAAAATTGCTTGAACCTGTGAGAAGTATGTGGCACTTGAGCCAAGTACCAAACATGGATCAAATCGACAATGCAATCAGGGTGATTGCTGAAGCGCTGAGCATATCACTTGGTGACAAACAGTTGAGCATAAGTTTGGCTAATAGTGTGGCCAAGTCCATCAAACAAATGAATGTTGAAGCGGAACAGAGACTGTCAATGGACAGTGATGTCGCACAAATAATTGAATCACCAACAAGTGCCCAACAAAAGAATGCTGATCTCTGCAATTCTTTGTACTACTTCTCATCACAAATCAAAAGGGTTCTTATCAACATGAACTCTATGTTGCCCCAAGAAAGTATACAGATTGTTCAAAACTGCTTGAAAGATATTTCTAGCATGCCAATACTGCAGTTGTTTGCTGAATCTATCAAGAATTCCTTGTACATCATCCTCATGACAATGCACGAGGAACCTGACCTGATCAGGACCGATGAGCCAACTGGCAAGAGTTTATCTTGCTCACCTTACATGAAGGAGCTCCAGCAGTTTGTGTCGAGATGCAAAGACATTTACTTGTCAATGTTCAGTGAAAAATCGGCTTTGACTGAATGCTGCACACATATAGCTAGTGCTTGTATTGAGAGGTTCATTCAACACATCTGCAATGTAAGGCCATTGACCAAATTCGGGCGCGTGAAGCTACAGATTGATTGCAAGCATCTAGAGACTGCTTTGTCCCCTCTTGTCAATGATATGACAGAGTTAGGGGACCACTATAGGCGATTGAAAGCTCTACATCTCTTGTTAGAGAAAACTCCCCAAGAAATTGCTAAAAGTCAAACAGAGGGAGCATGTTTACCATACTCTTTGGTCATGATGTTCTTATTCTCCCATGGTGGTCACCAACTGCTGGCCCCTCACACCTGTGCCGGATGGAATGTTCAGAAACTCATGCACTGGCTGGACAGCCATAAGAATGAGAGGGACAGAATTGAGTTTGTTGCTGGTGCCTTGCAAAGATATCAGAACCATGTTAGACAGAATCAAATTGCGACTTATGATGAGGTCTACCCAGTGTTATTGCAGTTGCTTGAAGATGCAAGGAATAATTTCAAAAAATAGAATATGCAAATTCGAGAATTATATTTTTTGCAATTATGCCACAAATTCTATAGTTACGAAACTGAACTGCTAAGGCTGTTCTTCTCGTGACCTGAGTATGTCAATCCATTCCTAATCATAAAATGAGGAGAAAATATTATTTAGTTATTTATTGAAAATAAAATGTGTTTATAACAACAAAATCTCTCAACGCCACTTCCTTATCTTCTAGAAGAACGTCATGCTTGTGATGTCGTCAGTCTGACGCAGGGAAACTGGTATTTAGTTATGTTCACGGCCCATATCCTAGAAATTTAAAAAAGTTGTATACTTTGTAAAATGTAATGCTACATATTTTTAGGGCAGTTACTAACGTAAAATGTATGTGATTTGTAATGTTAGGGGATGTCAACAACAATAATTATCTAGCAAAACATTCATTCATTAATATATGTATTATGTAACCATTGTAGGAAGGATTGGAAATATTTCAAAGCAAAACTACAAAAAGGTAAAAAAAGAACATTATTTATTGTATCATCAACAACCATAAATATCAACAAATGCACAAAATTTCATTATACTTTATACATACATCACTACTTATTATAAAAATGCATTGTTTCATATGAACAACAGGACATAGGTTCTCCTGTTCATGCTCAACAGACATGTGACAACGGAATTATATCAGGATCTAAACTAAAGCCTTTCAACTGGTTTAAATTATGTACAATCATGTGAATTGTTATTAAATTGGAGAAACTCATGCAACTATAACAAATCATAAACTACCGACATGAACGATGAACGCTGACATCAGATAGTCGGAGACCGATTTTTGTATCTGCGAAAATATAATATATAGCCTCCCCTGCTTCACTCACAAGACAGGCATCAATCCCGGACGTGTGTGTGTTTAGTTTACAAAACTAAATCTGTATCATGACCCATTTGACTTCCAAAATCAATACACACCTTAAAGCCACTAGGTACCTTAAACTTAATACTTCTATTATGGACCAAACACCCTTTCGCCTACGCACAAGGAATAACTAAAGCAGGGTCGCTGAGCACGAAGAATTTCGTACAATGACCTGTTATTATCTCGCTCACACAGTTGCCGTTCACGGCAACTGTATGAGCGAGACGTATTAGATTTACGCGTTAGTGACAGAGACAGGTAATAACAGGTCATTGTACGAAATTCTTCGTGCTCAGCGACCCTGCTTTAGCATCAAAATAATTCCGAAAAATCTTGTGGGGCCGCAAATGACGCAACGAATTGGATTGATGTATCGAAAATAATAAATCGATGAAATATGTTCCGGAAACCTTTGTCTTATAGTGCTGAGTCCAAAGGGTGCCTGGTCCATTATTCTATAAATCTAAATACTATAAATACTCTACACAACTAAAGTAAACCTTATTACAGTACAATACAGTCTAAGTTATATCGTGTGTTAGACCTGTTGTTGGTCGAAGGCGACCTTGAACACGTCGTCGTAGTCGCTCACGAAGTGTATGTCCATGTTCTCCCGGATGAAGGAGGGGAGGTCGTCGTAGTCCCGTCGGTTCTCCTCGGGGAGGATCACGCAGTTGACGCCCACTCGCTTCGCCTGTGGGTATAATAATTACTTATGGGATAACTCTAAATTGGCCGATGCGAAAACGGCACGAAACTTCAAGCGATGTTAAAGATTGAAAGCTCTCTTCTATCTCAAGTACTATACAAAAAAAATATAAACATCAATCTATTATCCCAAGAGCCAGCGATAGCCAGACGTTCCATATTTTATAAAGGCTCTCAATTTCTCAGAGCATGGCCCCAACACAGGTAAGAACGATCATCGAGTATGGAGTTTGGATTGTGGTTACTTGGGCAGTTAACAGGTAGTAAAGGTGTATAAAATAGTACCTCAAATTCGTTATAGTATAAAGCTTAATTTTTATATATTTCCTTCGGAATAACATTAGAAATCACGCCATCCATTGCCGGACACTTAGTGCGGTTTCAACCCCCTGCCAGACACCCCTAAACTTTAATAAATTATGAGTATACTTTCGTCATAGTATAAATGCTGGGTTTTACATATGTTACTTGGGAACCCATAAAAAAATATTACTTCATCAGCCGGACAGTTTTAATGGTTTTAACATCTTGCCAGACACATTTAAATAGTTATTAAATCATCCAAGTATGAACGCAATAAAACTATTTTTCATTGGGTTTCTTGAACAATTTCGATACACTAAACTCGCTATCTTACTTACTGATAAGTCAATTTGCAAAACTTGAGGTACTATTTTATACACCTTTACTACCTGTTAACTGCCCAAGTAACCACAATCCAAACTCCATACTCGATGATCGTTCTTACCTGTGTTGGGGCCATGCTCTGAGAAATTGAGAGCCTTTATAAAATATGGAACGTCTGGCTATCGCTGGCTCTTGCTCTATATTTATAGGCCGTCGGATCTGTTCTAACAGTGAGTTTGAACTGGTGAAACAAAGACACGTAACCTATTTTGTTGTCTCTATCTGTTGAATGCACGAAATAGAGACGACATAACAAATCGATGCACATGTTTCGGCAGTGCAAACGAGACGCCAATAACTCGGATCCTACTAATATTATAAATGCGAAAGTTTGTGAGTGTGGATGTATGTATGTATGTATGTATGTATGTATGTATGTTTGTTACTCCTTCACGCAAAAACTACTGAACGGATTTGGATGAAATTTGGAACACAGATAGATTATAACCGGGATTAACATATAGGACTTTTTAACCCAATAATCCAATACTACGCGGATGAAGTCGCGGGGCACAGCTAGTAATATTATAAATATATAAATATCACCATACGAACACATCAATTGTATGGTCCCACCAAACTAAGCAACGCTTGTACTATGGGTACCGTACAATGGACTGGGGGCGATGCCGGTGACACCCAGTCCAGGGAAAATTACTAAGGCCTTTTCCGAAATGTACCCTGACGGGAATCGAACCTGCAACCACCCGGTGCAGTGAGCCGAGCGGCCTACGCTCGAACCACTGCGCCAAGCGGTCGTCAAATTTTCGACCTTTTCGAACTTTTCGTAATTTTCCCTGATCTGGGTGTCACCGGGATCGCCCCCAGTCCATTGTACGGTACCCATAGCACAAGCGTTGCTTAGTTCGGGACCATACAGTTGGTGTGTCAGTCTGGCGATATTGATTAATTAATTAGAAGGTGTCGTACCGCGATGATCTTCTCCTTGATCCCGCCGACGGGCAGCACGCGGCCGGTGAGCGAGATCTCGCCCGTCATGGCGAGGTCGCGGCGCGCGGCGCGGCGCAGCGCCAGCGACACCAGCGCCGTGGCGATGGTGCAGCCCGCCGACGGACCGTCCTTGGGCGTGGCGCCCTCCGGCACGTGCAGGTGGAGGTGGCTGCCAGTGCCGGGACACCATACACGTGCTCACATTATTAAATGGCCGAAATTGTCATGCTTGAAAAGCGTTAGTTTTACGTAACTTTGTAACACAGATATATATTTACATAGATAACGCAAATGCATGTACTTCGCGTGTACGAAACCCCGACCAAGCGTCAAGGTTGGTCGCCGCTAACTTACAGTCCGCGCGACTACAGATATCACAAATATGAGTATGAGCGAGATAATCACTCGAGAGGATCGTAGCGGGCGGAGGGGCATCGGCGGCATCGGTGTCTTTGAATCGGTTTGGATTTCCCGTCACTAATGACGTCACAGTAGGTGTTAAAAATTAAGCACGCTTGGTTCAATACAAATCGTGATAGCGTTATCTATGTAAATCTATATCTGCTTTGTAACATCCACTGTGAAAAAGTTCTCTCAAAATCAACCAGATGGCGTAAGTGACTGGATAGTGCGATATTGAAAATCTTAAAATTGTGGGCATGTAAAACAATTAACAGAGTATTTCGTTCCTGACAGGGATGCCCCGACCACCCAATTTCTTTTGTTATATTTTCACTTTATTTTTACATTTTGTTATATTTCTTTTTTTTAATCGTCAGTTGCTTATATAATTCATAATTACAAAGTAGATACTAATATAAATTTAATAGCTCCAGTGTGTTGCTTTTTAAGATTACCAAGAATTACCTAAGTAATTCGGACTAGTAGGGCAAGACACGCTACGCTTTGACATTATTCAGATACGTGATACGTCAGTTTTGACGTATTGCGAGTAGATCGTGATACCAGAGGTTAACAGTTTGGCCCCTGGTATCGAACTCAAACTCAACTCAAAATTGTTTTTATTAATGCAAGCCAACAAAGTATATGAATAGTCAGAATCTACCACCGGTTCGGAATGCTGCTTCCACTTAGACGATCCGGCAAGAAACTCAATGGTTACTCTTTTCAATGAATTAAAGATGGTGTACATTCTCAGGAACAACATAAAAAAAAATATGAGCAGGCAACATCTCCAACCGTTACTGTATCTATAACTCACCTAGTGTTCAGGAACTTGTTGTCCGGGTAGTAGGTGGCCAGGTAGTTCCTGGCGACGGTGAGCGCGATCCTGGCGGACTCCTTCATCACGTCCCCGAGGTGGCCGGTCAGCTCCAGCGACCCGAACGGGGACTTGTCGTCCTGGTGCGAGTTGCGGAGAGCCGTCTCTATGAAGAGGGTGCTGCCACCTGACGGATATTGAGAATACAATATTATAATAATTTAGCCCTTTTAACGTCCCACTCCTGGTCATGGGTCTCCCCTCAATACGAGGGGGATTCATGCTATAATCCACCACGCTGGCCCAATGCGGGTTGGCGGAATACAATATTATTAAGTGGGCATTAGTTGAGTGAATGTTGGGACAGACTTGTGAAGGCAATGACTTTCGGAAATATATTATTGTTTTTAACCGACTTCTAGAAACAAAGAGGTTCTATGTTCGTCGGTATGTATTTTTACTTTAGTTTATCACTGTTACTTTAGGAGTACAGTACCCATAGTACAAGCGATGCTTAGTTTGGGACCATACAGTAGGTGTCTTCGTCTGGCGATATTGATTATATATTATTATTGTTGCGACCTTGGGACTGTTTAGTCAAATATCTCGAAGAATACTGATCCCACCAACTTGAGACAAAAACGCATTGTTACTCTAGATGTACTCCATCGATAAATTAAGAAAAGTTTGGAAAGTTCGATGTTCAAAATCCACTGTAGGTATTAGTGATGTAACGAATGTTGGATTTTAGACATTCGCGAATGCGAATGCGAATATTTGGCTCCAACATTCGCGAATGCGAATGCGAATGCGAATGTTGACTTTCAAATAACTCTAAATTGAAAATTAAAAAAAACCCCCGATGCGACGACTTTTTAAACTACAAAAGAGCTGATAATTTTCAAACGGCTGAACCGATTTTCATGAAACATAACTAAGAACACTCTAGATCAGAATACCTTTCTATCAAAAAAACAAAATCAAAATCGGATTATCCACTTGGGGGCTACAATGCCACAGACAGACACACAGATACACAGATATACTTGTTAAACTTATAACACCCCTCTTTTTTCGTCGGGGCTTAATAAACAGCGCGCAAAATGTTAAGCTGGCTTGACATTTCGTGTCGGCCGAACATAGCCGAACCCATACAGGTTGGAAGAACGAAGTTAGTCACATGAAGATATTTCTAAGAGATTTGTTTTGATTTGAGGGTACTTTAGAATTATTGAATTAATGAAATTTTATTTATATTCAAATTTTATTGAGTTTGTCAATATATTAATTAGACTAACAAGAACAAGACCGTTCCATATTCTTTTTAAAACAAATATAAGTAAATAAGTGGCTTGAGTTGATAATTACATTACGATCGAGAATGTTTAGCAGCCCGTCACTAACGCGAAGGATGTGATGGAGCCAAGGTGTTTCATACGACATTTTACTACACACTTGCGAGTAAAAAATATTTCAAATATTACAATTATAAAGGAAAAAAAAAAACAATTTATGAATTTGTTTAAGACCTAGAGAATTAGCAGGATGAATGAACGCCACGTCCATCTGTCCATCTGCCCATCCCTGTGACATCACAGTAATTTTATTCAGAGACTATTTGGGCTAAAATACTGCAAATTGGCAAAACATAGAGTTTATGTACCGTTACAAAACTGTGTATTTAAATTTTGAGAGTAAAGTTATTCCATTATACCTCCCGTACTTGAGAAAGGGGAGTGAAAAAAAAGGTTTACTCAGGTATTTAAAAATAATTTTAAGGTTTCTTTGACAATTTTTCAATATTAATTCCCGTTTACGAAATATTTAGCTTAAAAGTGGCCTTTTTTACGTGAGTAGCCAAGATTCGTCCTTTAAATTAGAATCACATTATAAAAGGTTTATTATAAGAAATAAATGGTTAATTACTTTTAAAAATAAATATAATTAATTTAATGAAGTCGAAAGTTTGGACAGATTCTCAAACCTACGCACCACTGATTGTGCACTCAGTCTAATCACAACTTAATTATTTGAATTAAAACTCCTTATAAGAACTTTTCATCAGTCCAAAAGAAAATACAGGTTTATGTCACTTTTCCTTAGGATCTCTATGAATGCCGGTTTAATAAATTTAGTAACAGAAATTCTTACTATTTTATTATTTGGTTATATTTAGCCAATAATTGGTTATATTTATCTGTGGGTCTGGAAAAGTCGTTAACAATTATTATGTTATTTGAAATTTAATATCATTGTTCATTTATTTTATAAAATATTTACTATTTTACGATAACTCTTTACTAAGATTAAAAACAGTCAAAAGCGCTAGTGCGTAATAAGCTGCTTTATGAACCTAAAAGCGGTGCAATAAAAGCCACCCTATGAGCAAGTTTTTTGAAAAAACATATCATTCTCATTAGTTGTATTATCATTCCATATCCATCTATTTATAATTTCCTTTTTGTTTTTCAAAAACATTCGCCAAACATTCGCATAGATTCTCGCGAATGCGAATGTCCAAAAATATGCGAATATTCGCGAATGCGAATGCGAATATTCGTTACATCACTAGTAGGTATGTAGGTATAAGGTGAACGCCCTTGCGTTGTCGGCGCGACGGCGGCGGCGTCGAGCGAATACAAAGGAAAGCCGACAATGGGTCTCGGGATCGTTCGATTGCGATTATTATTACATACCTATATAGAGAACGTTCGGGTAGCAACCAGCCCACCTCTTTATTCAATATATAAGGAGTCGACATCACGCATCGAGTTAGTTACTTCTTGGAAGCGACAGTGTGCGGATCTCAAGTAAGCGAACGAACAGGAATATAACAGTGACCTAGGCGATAATATCGGAACACTGTGCGTCTGCTAAGTGATTCGGAACAGTGATTGTTGTGTGTGACTAGTGTTAGTGAAGTAGTTTAGTAGTTTGTATTTGTCAAGTTTGTGGAGAGCGAAAGAAACCCTTTATACACGTTTATCGGCATTAATTGTACCTACCCCTTGTACGTAACATTATTATACTAGTATATTTCTGTGTAGTACTCACCCATAGCGGTCCAAGCGAGCCCCATGACGACCCCGGGCGGCGTGACGTCATACATGCGGTCGTGCTTGAACGTCGGCTTGCCGACTAGCTCCGACAGGTTGCTGTCGGTCACCGTCAGCCTGTCGGTCTCCTGCTTCACTATTTTGTATGCCACTTTGCGCGCAATCTGGGACAATTAAGATAAACGCCTGTAAGTTATGAATCTGTCAGAATAAACCGAAATCTTAAAGGAAAGAACTTATAGAGTCAACATATTTCATTGAAGTATTAAAGGTATGTATATACTTCACTCTTCATACTCGACAGATAACATGTTAAGAAAAAAGAGATAGCTATACAACGCAAGTACCATATTGAATGGCTGATGAAGTCGGGTTGTTTAACCGGCGGCCTTAAAAAAGGATGTGTGTTTTTTAATGTATGTTTACTGATTACTCCGTCTACTGTGGACCGATTTTAATAATTATTTTTTGTTTTAAAGACTATACTTTCCAGTTGGTCCCATATAAATTTAACCAACATCGGTTCAGTAGTTTTAGAGATATGGAGAGATACTTAAGTAGTATACCACAAAAAGTCACGAAAAAAAATATTCCAACAACTTCAAAAAATCCTGGATGCACTAAAAAGCTAGAAACAACTAGGGAACTTATAATTTCTTTCATTTGAAGTAGGTGCCAAATGTCAATTCAAGTAAGTATGGAGTACTTAAGAAGTAGTCCTAACTTAGTGGCACCGACTTAAAAATATTTGTTTGTACCATACCTTCTCAATGTGCTTCTGCAGGTTCCTGACGCCTGACTCCCGGCAGTAGGACCTGATGAGCGAGTGGAGCGACTCCGGCGTCAGCTCCAACTGCTGCAGATCCAGGCCGCAGTTCTTGCGCGCCGTCGGCACCAGGTACTGCTGCGCTATCGCCAGCTTCTCTTCTGCTACGTAGCCTGCGGTGGACGACCACATACTCAAACATGGGGCACTTACAAATTGTCAATTTTACATTTTATATCTACAACTGGATCGGAACGCGACCTCGACATTCAATTGGCGTAGGCCCGTATTAATATATAGATCCTAAGTCTGACAGCGGTCTTGAGTACGTTTTTGACATATCATTTTGTACAGAAATGATTTAAGTATCTCTCACAGACTTTAGATCGATTTATTCATACGGGTCACAGTCTATTTAACATAGGAAGTCCCGCGGACAAATGCGCTTCAAGCAAAACATATTTTGTCATCTGGAAATTGAACGCAGACAAGTCTCCATCTCTCTCACTTGTATAAACTCGTGTTTGTCATCAACGTTTCTTAGTCAGCCCAAAAAAAACCTTTAAACATAATTTCCACGGCGTCTTCCGATATTTACAACTTTTGGATCTGGCAGCACTGCAGAGAACCCTTATTAACCCTTTGCATAATGGTGAATATGGTGAAGCACGCGGCAGGCGGGAGCAACTCACCGGACATGTCGATGAGTTCCATGCGGTCGCGCAGCGGCTCGGGGATCTGCTCGACCACGTTGGCAGTGCAGATGAACAGCACCTTGGAGAGGTCCACCGGCACGTCCAGGTAGTGGTCCAGGAAGTTGGCGTTCTGCTCCGGGTCCAGCAGCTCCAGCAGCGCCGACGAGGGGTCCCCGTGGACGCCCCTGGTGGACAGGTGGTATATTCAGATTATACATTTACGCCACCAAATGGTCATAGTTTTCCAAAATCGAACCAACCCACACACACTTCTGCAAACTAAAACCAACCTAGAACCACTAACACAAGGTCGGTTTTGGTCCACAGCAGTGCATCTGGCTTAATTCCGTTCTGGAAAACGATATCCAAATAGTTATACGATATTCAGTATTTTTTCTAAACACGAGTATTTTCAAATTGATCATCTATAGAATTCTCAATTAAGGTGATGGGGGCGGTCGTGTTCTCCATACATATTTCATTCCGAATTTATACGAGACACACAAAGTTTTTCCTTAAAACAATGGATTTTATCACTTCTAAATAAATTATTGTATTCGCATCTAATGATTTCAGGCATTTAAAAATAGATTAACATATTCAAAATCGATCGTAAAATTTGTTAAATTTTACGCCTGTGTGTGTGAATTTGTCAGCGCCATCTGACTAAATTAGGCCATTATTAACATAAAATTTGTACTTTGAGTAAACTGCGTGCTAATAGTGTACTAGTTGAAATGACAGATGGTGGTGACCAAATTTTTATTGCAAATATGTATATCCCTATATTGCGCCATCTATATTAATAATTCCGTCAAAGGGTACGGTAGACTCGATTGAAACGTTACCAGAATAATAAAACTTAAAAAAATAATGATTTTGAGTCGACAACATATATCCGCAAAATTCGGATTGTCGTGATAAACAATGTTATAATTATAATATTCGGCACAGTACCGCCATATTTTCTATGGACGCATGTCAGTCAGTGTCAGTGATGACAGTGCCAGTTAGTTGGTGGGCCATATTTTTAAAGAAAGAAGAAGAAGTGCATTTATTGATTGAGCTGTCAGAACAAACAAATTCAGTGTTCAATGTTCATGATGTTTCCGTACGAGTATTCATTTCATTTAGTTTTGCTTTGCATAGTGATTAACTTTCATCATCATCATCATCAGCCTATGCTTGTCCACTGCTGGACATAGGCCTCCCCTAATGAGCGCCATAGCGCCCTGTCTTCAGCTTGCCGCATCCAGCATCTGCCTGCAGTCTTTCGCAAATCGTCATCCCACCTGGTCGGAGGGCGTCCTACACTACGCTTGCCGAGTCGAGGTCTCCACTCAAGAACACGTTTAACCCAGCGGTTGTCGGTTCTTCGCGAGATATAGCCAGCCCACTGCCACTTCAGCTTGCTAATTCTTTGAGCTATGTCGATAACTTTGGTTCTCTGTCGGATGTATTTGTATTTCTATTAACTTTGTTTGGATGTAAACACATCATGCCGAAAATTGTAATGAGTCGCATTTCACCCGAGCGAAGCCGGGTTTTCATCTTTTATTATCATAATAATAACATTCAATAAAAAAATGAAGTAACGAGCTAAGTATTTTTAATATTTTCCGGACATAATACAATACTAAGTTTCTAATAAATAAATTAATGTATCGCTGACATGATAGGTATCAGATAAATAAATAAATATCGCCAGACTTACTCATCAACTATATGGTGCCAAACTAAGCAACGCTTGTACTATGGCTACCATACATTAAACTGGTGGCGATCCCAGTGACACCCAGACCTGGGCAAATTACGAAAAGGCCGTTTCAGAAAATTTCCTTTGTCGGGAATCGAACCCGCAACCATCCGATGTTGTGAGCCGAGCGGCCAACGCTCAAACTACAGCGCCAAGCGGTCGTCAATTCGCCACACGAGGTACTACGTCGTTGCAGACGCGACGTTGTCAATTGGTAGAGAGCGGCGACTTGACAACGTCGGATGTCTATTAGAAAAGCGTTTGTTGTCGGAAATATTTTTTTCGTTTAGTGTATTATAGGTAGGATCACAGATATAGATTTACATAGATAACGCAAGTATCACGATTTGTATTGAAACCAAGCGTGCCAAATTTTTAACACTTACTGTGACGTCATAGATGGCGGGAAATCCAAACCGATTCAAAGACACCGATGCCGCTGATGCCCCTCCGCCCGCTACGATTCTCTCGAGTGATTATCTCGCTCATACTCATATTTTTATATCTGTAGTCGTGAAGGACTGTAAGTTATAGGCGACCAACCTTGACGCTTGGTCGGGGTTTTCCGACACGCTAAGTACATACATTTGCGTTATCTATGTAAATCCATATATGTGGGTAGGATAGTGTTGCCGCTGGCTTAGGATTACCGTATAGGTACATAAAAATGAAAATTTACTGTATTTGCCAAATAAATACCGAACCTGGTATATACAAACCATAGATACTACTGTACTATCTATACAAATAAATAAAATTGGAGTGTCTGTTTGTAATATCAAAATAACACCTTTTCACTAAGTGCATATCAAAGCACATACGACACCTATAGCAAACACGCGATTAAAAATTTTTTTGTCTGTCTGTCTGTGTGTTTGTTCCGGGTAATCTCCGAAATGGCTGGACCGATTTTGACGGGACTTTCACTGGCAGATAGCTGATGATAAAAGGAGTAATTTAGGCTACTTTAATTTCGGAAAAACAATTAGGGTTCCGCGTAAAAAAATAAAAACACATGAAATCAAAGAGTATCTCCGAAACGGGTGGACCGATTTTGACGGGACTTTCACTGGTAGATAGCTGATGTTATAAGCAGTAACTTAGGCTACTTTTATTTTAGAAAAACGAAATTTAAAAAAATGAGTCTTGTCGCGCGGGCTCAGAACGCGGGAGCGGGCTTTAGTTAAATTCCACGCGGACGAAGTCGCGGGCTCAGCTGGTATTACGAGGGATGCCTTTTAAGTTTTGTCGTTTGAAGAAAAAAACACAACTAGAACCTTATAGTACTTTTTATTGTTTTTCAAAGTATTCACCACGTAGCTTAATACACTTTTCCATTCGCTCAAACCAGTTATTATAACATTTATTCCACTCTAAAGTGGGGGTGTTCAAAATGGCTGACTTGAAAGCGTCGACTGCTTCTTCACTGGACTGGAACCTTTGACCACGAATACTTTTCTTAATTATAGGAAATGTAAAAAAATCGTTAGGGCTTAGGTCAGGACTGTATGGAGGATGGTCAAGAATTTCTACTTTTTCCTGCTTCAAATACTCAATCGTTTGACGAGCGCTGTGTGAACTTGCATTGTCGTGGTGCAGGATGATGCGTCGCTTTGAGTTAGATTTTCGAAGTTCGGCGATGACTTGTGGTAAACAAACTGTGGTACCTATACCACTCTGCGTTAACCGTTCTACGATCATCAAGTGCAATAGTCGCAACATGGCCGGTTTTTCTAACGAACGTGGCCACCATCTTCTTTGAAGTGCTTCGAGAACGAACAACTTTAGTCGGCTTTGGCTCGTCTTGAAAGACCCAGATTGTAGATTGTTGTTTGTTATCAGGATCGTAGGCATAGATCCAAGATTCGTCACCACTGATGATGTCGTAGACGTGATTTGACTCTCCTCAGTTGAACCTTTGCAGAGTTTTCTTACACCATCTGACGCGGGCCGCCTTGTAATCGTCGGAAAGCAGATGCGGTATCCAACGGCAAACTAGCTTTCTTACACCAAGCGCTTCATGCAAGATTTTCTGAATGGTTGTCCCTGAGATGCCTAATAGAGCCTCTATCTCTCGATACGTCACATGACGATCTTCGAGAATTAGTTGTCTCACTCCAATGATGTTATCTTCAGTGAATGCAGATTTTGGGCGACCTTCGCGAGATTTGTCACTAACACTAGTATGTCCACGCTGGAATTCTAAATACCAGCGTTCGACAGTCCGCAGACATGGGGCTTCATCCCTGAACACAGATATTAGCTCTTCAAAACACTGAAGCCGTGTCAGGCCTCTTCTAAAGTTGTAGAAAATTATTGCACGAACATTTTCCTTAGAAAGATTCATTTTCGTACGTAACCTGACAGATTCTAATCGACGCTGTGACTAAACAATAACATTAATCCTAATACATTCAACTGTTTAGAGATTCGAAATTTAAACACATTCGAATATAGAACAGTTCCAAATTCAAAATTGCCGGGAATTATGGAAACGACAGAACTTAAAAGGCATGCCTCGTATATATGTACTTGTACACATGTACTAGGTAAGTCCTACTAATATTATAAATGCGAAAGTTTGTGAGTGTGGATGTATGTATGTATGTATGTATGTATGTATGTATGTATGTATGTTTGTTACTCTTTCACGCAAAAACTACTGAACGGATTTAGATGAAATTTGGAACACAGATAGATTATAACCGGGATTAACATATAGGATACTTTTTAACCCAATAATCCAATACTACGCGGATGAAGTCGCGGGGCACAGCTAGTATATAATAAATATTGGAATGAAGTTCCTTATCGCGCGTTGCGAAAGGGGGCTAGACGGAAAAAATTGAGACCAAAAAATGTGTAACGACACTTTTTTCGCTATATGTGCGGCGTGCGCGTGTTTCTCTGTATGTCTCTCTCTCTCCCTTATAGAAAGCAAGCCAGTTATTATTTTTTTCGTATCGTCTTTCTATTTCGCATTGAACAGTGTGGTGTCGCGACTAACTTTTCCTTTTCCTGTTCCTTTTCCTTTCCCTTTTCCTTTTCCTTTTCCTTTTCCTTTTCCTTTTCCTTTTCCTTTTCCTTTTACCTTTACCTTTACTTTTACTTTTACTACCATCGACGATTGACGACCGCTTGGCGCAGTGGTTTGAGCGTAGGCCGCTCGGCTCACTACACCGGGTGGTGGCGGGTTTGATTCCCTTCACGGTAAATTTCGGAATTGGCCTTTCCGTAATTTGCCCTGGTCTTGGTGTCACTGGCATCGCCCCCAGTCCATTGTAAGGTATCCATTGTCCAAGCCTTGCTTAGTTTGGGACCATACAGTTGGTATGTTTGTCTGGCGATATTTGTTTATTTATTAGTATTATTTTGATTGAGCTGAAGCTGTGATAGCCGATTGCTTAAAGCACGCGTCTTGCGGGCACCAGGTATTTTGTTCAAACCCCGGCTCGCACATCTGGATTTTTCGAAATCTATGTGTCTATCTATGAAATCTATGTGACTCATAATTTATATATGAATATCACTACCTTACGGTGAAGGAAAACATCGTGAGGAAACCTGTATGTCTTAGAAGATCTAACCAATTTTCGTAAGACATGTGAAATCCGCCAACCCACACTGGGCCAGCGTGGTGGATTATGGCCTGAATCCTCCTCATGTTGAGGGGAGGCCCGTGCCCAGGAGTGGGACGTCAAAAGGGCTAAATTAATATAGTTATTACTAGCTGTGCCCCGCGACTCCGTCCGCGTTCTGTTGAAATTTTTCCCGAATTTTCTTTGCTATAAACCTCACGGAGCCCGAGACCTTTCCAACGAATGCAAAACCGTGAAAATCGGTTCGTGCGTTCTGGAGTTATAGCGTCAGGAAGGAAAACCCGACTTATTTTTATATAGTAGACTAGCTGTGCCCCGCGACTCCGTCCGCGTTCTATTGAAAATTTTCCTGAATTTTCTTTGCTATAAACCTCACGGAGCCCGAGACCTTTCCAACGAATGCAAAACCGTGGAAATCGGTTCGTGCGTTCTGGAGTTATAGCGTCAGGAAGGAAAACCCGACTTATTTTTATATAGTAGATTATCTTTGTTGCAACCTACGTAGTGGAAATCATCAAAGAACTGGCCTGTTAATAATTAGTTTTTAAATTCCGTGTAATTTATATTGACATTTGTTTTTACATAGAATGTATTCTCTTTGCATAGAATTCTATTCTGTCTGTCAAAATACGCTGTACATTAAATATCTTGTCTGGCCTCCGTATATGTTTTTATTTAATCTGCTACTCAGAACAGTCGTCGTCAAAGGTACAACCACAGCAAACTGTCTTTAGTAGCTCTTCAACAGCAGTGGGTGCCAACACAACGTTGAGCTTCGCAAAATTAAAGGGAAGCGTCAACTACGCGGCTTGGAGCTTCGCCATGAAGATGTACTTGATCGACAGCGAACTATGGGACTGCGTCATGAAGCCTGCGGAGGAAGTTGACGACTTTCAACGCAAAGATGCCAAAGATCCAAGATTTGCTTGAGTCTAAGCGAACATCTATATCTCATCGTCAAGACAGCTGAAACTTCGAAGGAAACATGGAAGCGACTTCGGGAAGCCTACGCTGACAGCGGGCTTGCTCGACGCTTACAACTTATGAAGAAATAGCTTGGTACTAAACTTGTATTGTACTCGAACATAGAAGCCTATGTGAATGACAAACGTCATGTGCAACAACAACTGATTGCCAATCAAGCTGGTCTGGAAGATGAACTTGTTGGTGTGATTATGCTGGCAGGACTCAAGGACAGCTACAGCCAATGGTGATGGCAATAGAGCATTCCAGCACCTCGATATCTTCAGACTCGGTTGCATCGATCCTGCTGAAGGAAGAACGCCGAGATGCCTCTGCTACATCTACTGCCTTTTCGTCGTCTAGTGTAAATAATGTGCCTAAGGTGTCGTGTACATATTGCAAAAAAGTAGGCCATGTAGTGTCTCAATGTAGGAAACACTACTAACGCTACTCTGTATAGGACTCTAGGTCCTTTAATTTTGATAGAGACACGATTTTTATGTTGATTTCTTGTAATTATTGTTGTTGTTATAAATAAAAATATGTTCACATGGAAAACCACATCTATTTCTCAGTAATGTATCTCATATGTTAGAAAATACACCAACAAGTGTATTACAGTTATATTTTCACTATATTTAGTAACATCTAAATATATTACTCAAAGGTGACTGACTGACTGACTGACATAGTGATCTATCAACGCACAGCCCAAACCTCTGGACGGATCGGGCTGAAATTTGGCATGCAGATGTTATGACGTAGGCATCCGCTAAGAAAGGATTTTGATTAATTTTACCCCAAAGGGATAAAAGAGGGGATGAATAATCCCGAAATTTTTGTTAAGTTAAATTACACGCGGACTAAGTCGCGGGCACAGCTAGTCAGACAATAAAATTATTCTATAACAGATGTATATTTTTTATCGTTTTTTTAGAATGATGAATACGCATACAATAATGAATTTTACAATAGCAAAAATATAATATATTCGCTATTTATTATAAAATAAAAAGGCCGCAATAAATATAAAAGTACGCCCTCTAGTGGCTAGTGGCTAAAATACACCTTTTGTCAATGTGTGCGTGTATGTATTACAATAAAAAGTGACAGAAGTTTTTCATCGGAAAACGCTTAGATTATGAATTATTTTAGGTTGATATTATTGCGTATGTCAATGCAGTATAATAAGTCTTAATCGCAAACAATAGTATTATATCTTAGAAATGCTCAAATTTTGCGTAAAAAATAAATAAGTAGAATCTGTTGACTACAGCGTCATCTTGAGAGAAACTGCAATAAACCCGACCGACGCTTCAACCTTAAGTAACAATTGCTGGGTAATTTTGGACGATATATCATTTAATTAAGCTATATTACGGTGTCTTTAATACGTTCTCAATGACTTAAAACTCGTTTAATAAGTTGTTTTTAGGGTCTTTATAAAAATATCATAAACACCGAAATATATACGAGGGCGGGATGATAAGTAACTAGCCTCTGCTATTTAAAAAGTTAAAATTATAAAAAATATATGTCATTTTTAAATTCGTATCTCTGGCCACCTGTGTTCTAAATTTGAATTTGGTGGCATGAAAATTTTATTGTTTTTTTGTCATTTGAAAATATATTTCGTCAACTGTTTTCAAAATGGATAAAATTGAACAAAGAGCGGTGATAAAGTTTCTTCATATGAAGGGCACGAAGGGGAAAGATCTCTATGACGAGTTAAATAATGTTTTGGGTGAATATGCTGCTTCTTATGCCACAGTAAAAAACTGGGTGGCTGAGTTTAAACGCGGTCGTACATGTGTCCAAGATGAAGCCCGCCCAGGACGTCCAAAAAGCGTCACGACTCCGGAAATGGTCGTGAAAGTACATGATATGGTTTTAGCAGATCGACGATTGAAGTTATCTGAAATAGCTGACACTACAGGTATCTCAAAAGAACGGGTACATCATATCCTAAGTGAGGAATTAAATATGAAAAAGTTATCGGCCCGTTGGGTGCCGCGATTGCTTACGCACGATCAAAGAAGCTATGGCAAAAATCAACGAATTGAAGTATGATTTGCTGCCCCACCCACCTTATTCGCCTGATCTACCGCCATCAGACTTCCACATATTCCCTAACAAAACTTTTTTAGGCGGACAGAAATTTGCCACAAATTATGAAGTCATAGCCGCTGTAGAGGAGTATTTTGCAGGCCTCGAAAGAAATCATTTTATGGAAGGCATTACTGCTTTAGAACGAAGATGGAATAAGTGCGTAGAGGTTCACGGAGACTATGTCGAAAAATAAAATTAATTTTATCACGGAAAGTTAAGTGTTTTCTTATTAGGCTAGTTACTTATCATCCCGCCCTCGTAGATAACGACTAAATTTCGACTTTTAATTTCATTACAGGGAGTCTGATTCTTTGCATTTCCTTTACTCTATCACACACCGCAAGGAATCCGTAGGCAAGTAACCCTGTATAATACCAGACTCTTTTCTTTTTTTAACTTTTTTAACAACTGTACGATCCCCCCACTATAAGCAGTTACCATAGCCTATAGAAGCTTGCATTACCAATTGCATTTCTCGCACGCTGCCGACGGGGGAGTGGAAATTGGGATTGAGGGGAGCGGAAGGAGCAGGGGGCTGTGCTGCCCACTCACTTGCCAATCTTGTCGACCTCGTCGATGAGCACCAGCGGGTTCTCCGTGTTGGTCTTCTTGAGACACTGCACCAGCTTGCCGGGCATGGCGCCGACGTAGGTGCGGCGGTGGCCCTTGATCTCCGCCACGTCCGTCATGCCGCCCACCGAGAACCGGAAGTACTGCCGGTTCAGCGCGCGCGCGATGCTGCGCGCTAAACACGACCCACTCGTTAGCGGGGGAAGGTTCCATTTCCATTGGCCAGCACGACCGTAACGGTCGCCGACCACCTGGCTGGGCTATGTAGCGGGCCCACTCGCTTTGACTGACAGTATAACTTCATTTCGCAAGCTTAACCGCGATGTCCAAAAAAACATGCCCGCCATACGCAGGCTAGGCCATAGGCAGGCCAGCTGCTAGGTCAGCTTCACCAGCGTTGGACCGCGCGGTATTGACCGGCTCGGCGGCGGCGCTAAATATCGCTTACACATCAAAAACCCAAACACTACACGACCGCTTGGCGCAGTGGTTCGAGGGTAGGCCGCTCGGCTCACTGCATCGGGTGATTGCGGGTTCGATTGCCGTCTGGGTAAATTTCGGAAATGGCCTTTTTGTAATTTTCCCTAGTCTGGGTGTCACTGGGATCGCCCCCAGTCCATTGGTATCCATAGTACAAGAATTGCTTAGTTTGGGACCATATAGTTGGTGTGTTCGTCTGACGATATTTATTTATATCCTAATGTTTATATTATTTATACACATATTTACACACAATAAGTTGACAAGAAACGAAACTATTCTAATTGGTCGAAGCGGGCGGGCGCGCTTCATAGCACGGCCAAGTGGATGGTCACCCTAACCACTAGCTTTCTGCTACCGTTCTTTACCGAGTGAGTTTTGCGATTGTGAGCTCTTAAGGTCTAAATGTAAGCCACTCAAGTGGCCACAGGTCCAATTTCCAAAAAGGTATTTCTTTATCGATGGTAGAATGAGGTGAGGTAACGTCGAACCACATCTACATAAAGCGAGGTTCGAACGATCATCGATTGAAGGTCGACCAATCTATTGGTGCGGTAAATACAAACCCTACACCTGGTGTTACACTGGTAAGGCGATTGTGATGCGACAGCGATTTCTATACAAATTTGGCACTATTTTTTCCTCTGCATTAATCTGAACTGGATGTTACTAGGATAGCCTCCAGTGCGCGTATTAGTACATTTCTCAATTTGGAACTATAATCATTATCACGCGAGATTTATTTCTTATGCGAAATCAATCATTACACCACACCATCGAAACAATTCCTTATAGTATAACTATTATTTCAAGTGTTATTATTTACAAGGTGAAACAGAAAGGGTATACTTTTTTTTTCAAAACTTAACTTTGGAGGGAACTTGAAAAACAAAAGGTGTTATAGGAATACAGCTGTTGACTGATTTCACAAGTCTACAAAACCTTTAGTACTTCAACTGTCCCACAAAGCCGATAGTTTGAGATTTACAAAGTTAAGTTGCAAAAAAAATAGTATACCCTTTTTGTTTCACCTAGTACTATTAGTTTATCTTTAGTAGACAATAAAAGTTTATCAACCTAGTTTGTTTCTTGTGTCTGTATGAATAACAGTGCTCGGAAGCAGATAGTTTTTAAAGGGGTTTATATGACTTAGAGTAGTGATAGCCGTATGGTTAAGCACACGCCTTCTTTGCACCAGGTCCTGGTTTCAAACCCCGGCTCGCAACTCTGGGTTTTAGAAATACATGTGCGAATCATAATTTGTATATGATTATCACTTGCTTGAGGTGAAAGAAGACATATCGTCGAAACCTATCGAATATCGAGTACCGTATCGAGGAAACCTGCTTGTCTTAGAAAATCTAACCAATTTTCGATCGATCGAAGATATGTGAACTCCGCCAACCCGCACTGGGCCATCGTGGTGGATTACGGCCTGAATCCCCCTCGTAGCGAGTAGAGGCACGTGCCCAGGAGTGGGACGTAAAAAAAAAAATTAAAATTAATCTCAGGTATTTGAATTTCAGGAAAGGGTTAGTCGTATAAAAACCTCTTAAAACCTATTCGCTTCGGGGCCTTGATAAGTAACTATCTATGTTCTATGACAAAGTACTTACCTATACTAGTCTTTCCCACCCCAGGTGGTCCGTGGAAGCACAATATCTTGCCCTGCGTGGACCCCTTCAGTTGCGACACTGCGATGAACTCCAGTATCCTCTTCTTGATGTCCTCCATACCGTAGTGGTCCTCGTCCAGGATCACTTGCGCGTCCTCCAGCTTGAGGTTCTCCTCTGACGTCACGCCCCAGGGGAGGGAGGTGAGCCAGTCCAGGTAGCAGCGGGTCACGCTGGACACGGGACATACAAGAGATTTCACCCGGGGTCCAACTTTCACTCGACTCGTAACGACACGCTATACGTCAAAACTGACGTATAGCGTGTCTGAATACGTCACGTTTGACAGTTTTCCTATAGAAGTTGGAGCTCTGCCCTGGTACAATGGCAATGGGTAGACTCGCTCGCTATTACAACTAAATTAAAATTACGATCAGCGAAATGTGGATTGTATTAGTGTTGCCTTACTTGAGATTGTCTATGGATAGGTTGCCAATACTACTGTGACCATGAAAACTATTCATAATTATCTATAGTACCTATCGAAAATCATAATTAATACTTTTATATTATGCATACAATTGAGTAGGTATCGAAACTATCGATAGAGCAAAACTATCCATCTACGAGACGCAGGCAGCTGCAATAACTACTTTACGCCGATCATCTTAGACAGGGTGGTACTACCCCGGTAGACAAATAGCTACAGCTTGTCTTTACCACCGCTGATATCTAAACAAAATTCATATAAAGTTGTTTACGTTTGTACTTACTTAAACTCGGAGCTGTGACTCTCCAGGAAGTTGAGTTTGTTGAGCTCCTCGTCGATGACGGTCTGCACTGCTTGCGGCACCTTCTTGTCGGCGAGACGCTCTTTGAACTTGTCACCTATTGCGTCCTTATCGTCTTTCTCTAGCCCTAACTCTTTCTTGATAACCTGTTTTACAAATATGGCCGCATCATCATCATATAATAAACTAGCTGTGCCCGCGACTTCGTCCGCGTGGAATTTAATTGACAAAGTTTCATACAAACTTTCATCCCCTATTTTATCCCCTTGGGGTTAGAATTAATCAAAATCCTTTCTTAGCGGATGCCTACGTCATAACATCTACCTGCATGCCAAATTTCAGCCCGATCCGTCTAATGGTTTGGGCTGTGCGTTAATAGATCACTATGTCAGTCAGTCAGTCAGTCACCTTTGAGTTATATATATATAGACTAGCAACCCTCCCCGCCTTCCTCTACTATTTATAAATTAATTTTAAATGTATTATATTATACATACAAACCTTTAGGAAGAAATTCTCTAAATCAGCGTTTCCCATTAGCCCGGTCGCGATCCGGTACCGGGCCATCAAAATAAAATACAGGGTCGCAACATTCCCGTCTTGTTTTAAAAATAATTAAGAAGTATTAATAAAACATTTTAACTATTTAGAAATGTGTATTATTTTACCTAATGGAACCTTTTAGCTTGGGTTTAAAAGTATTAAGTGGGTCACGAAGGCGCAGTGTGAAAATTACCGGGCCATGGCAGAACAATGTTTGGGAAACACTGCTCTAAATTATAGTGAAAACCGCACTACGATCCGTCGCGCAGTTTAAAAGAATTAGCCAAAGATAAGGACAGACAGATGCTTATAGCAACTTTGTTTTTACGAGACTATGGGAAAGCCAAAAGGAAGGGTTGTTATTTATAAATCCTATTTAGAGATATGCATTTTTTTTGTGTTTTATCATCGACCAATAATTTTATCTATTGTCTGGTTATGGTTACACGTTATGTTAAAGACTGCCTGGTGCACGGGCCTCCCCTCAATGCTAGAGGGATTCCAGGCATTATCCGCCACACTGTTGCGTGTTATGGAAATGCTAAAACTAGTACAAAATGTCCCGCGAATCCAGCCTATGCCTATGTCAGTAGATCAATTTAAGAATCGGATCAGTAGTTCCAGAGATAACCATGAGGTTATGAACAAACATACTTACAAAGGAAACACAAACTGTTTTAGCTCTTTAGGTATATTAGTGTAGATATAAATTACCTTGAGCTGTTCATGCAGGATGTATTTCCTGTGTTGCTGCTTGACTTTCTCCTCCACTTCCTTGCCGATCTTCTGTTGCAGTTTCGATAGTTCGTACTCTTTCTTGAGCAGCGACAGTGACATCATAAGCCTTTTTGGTATCTGAAATAAAACTGTGGATATTATAACTGCTCATATAAGGGCCTGTGTCCACCACGTTTTTTAAACGCTCCGTCGACGCGCGCTTCTAACGATACAAACGCGATACGCACGCGAGTCACACGCAGCCTGTAGACTTTAGACTGTAGACTTTTGTAGGATAAAAGCGCGCCGTCGACCCACGTTCCGAAAACGCGCGTCGAAGGCGCGTTTAAAATACCACATGGTGTGCACAGGTCCTAAGGTTCACGGACTAGATATGGTCCGTCATAATCGCAAGAGGACACGCGTTCGTTCAATACCATGTTCAATGCTCTAAGGCCGTAAGGCGTATTAATAAATCAATCTCAAGTCTGAGAGCGATCTTGGTAATGTCATTCTTCTGTCATACCATCAAAAGCGTTCTTAAAGATCGCTCTTAGACTTGAGATTGATTTCTTAATACGGCCCTAAGTAATCTCAATATTAATATACGCTACATCGCAGTTGCATCAACTATATACTTTAAATCCTTTAAATGGGCAGCAGCGTAACAACAAACAAGGCTAAGGTTGCTCGGTACGTAGCTATAGTGTTGAATAGGTCTCAGTTATTTTACATTTCTTTATGAATCAACACAGTATGAATACAATTACTGAGGGGGAAAGGGGGGAAGGGCGACAGGACCCCTTAACTCTATTTAAGAGTCAAAATCTTAACGCAAAGGAAGAATAAACGTACGTCCATCTCCTCCAGGATGCCCTGCAGCTCGGCGGGCTCGGCGCCGGTGAGCGCGGCGCCCAGGTCGCTCAGGTACACTGGGTTGTCCACCACGCGCTGCCCCTGCGCCAACATGTGGTGGAGCGACTCCCTGGAACAAATAAATAAAATATTTTAATATAAAATTATCAGAGACCCCGGTGACACCCAGACCAGGGCGAAATACGAAAAGGCCATTTCTAAAATTTGCCCCGACGGAAATCGAACCCGCAACCACCTGGTGCAGTTAGCCGAGCATTCTACGCTCAAAACACTGCGCCAAGCGGTCGTTAATAACCCAGAATAACACTAGAGTCAACAAGCCAGATGGGATGTAATACTTGACTTGGAGAGACATAGGTACTTACCTTTTTGATTAATATTAATTTAAATATAAATATATTTTTGTATGCAATCTGTGACTGTGCGTGAAAGAAAGTTAACAAAACTAACCACTCACCTATACAATGGATTCAAATTAATGATATCCCTTATCGTCTTGATAACTTCTTGCGTCAGCGCCTTCACCTCCTCAGTCTGCTGGAACTTCTCGTGTATCATATTCTCCACCTTCACCATCATCACCTGTTCAGGGGCGGGTTTCTTCGGCTCCTTGGTGTCTGCGGCCTCGGCCTCGGCCGGTGGGGCGTCCGGCTCGGCCTTCGGCTTCCGAGTGTTCCGGTACTTGCGGCGGCGCCTCTCGGCATCCGACTCTTCGCGGGTAACGTTAAGCTCCACGTTAAATAATGGAAACTTCAACTTCATTTCTGAAATGAGGGCATCATTTCAGGAAGGAAGTTGTTTGACGATGGGGGATTGATGGTGATGGTTTATTGCCAGATGTGGCTTGCCCAGAAGCCGGCCGCCGATTGGCAATGAGCATGTATAAATCTGTTTTTGTGCCAAAATACGCAAAGCGCGGAACCGAATAATAATACTGAATATATGGTTTGGTAACAGTCAAACCAAATAGTATTCGGTATTTGGGTATTTGATGTATCACCCATTAGGAAAAGGGAAAGGGGGTTTAGGCTTCTTGCTCTCTTACTTTTTGTACAAAATGCAACTATATTAACTACTTTACGCCAATATTCTATGAGAGAGTGTTACTACCCTGGGCAAGTCAGCCCGTATGTGAGCTACAGTCATTAGCTTACAACTTGGCTCTAACACAGAGTGTATATTTAAGAAAATGTGCCCACTACAGAAGTAAATAGAGTTTATTTTTACTTTGGCAAAACAATATACTATGGTTGATTAGAGCCTTAATTAATTACGGATTGGCCAAAATGGCAGGAGCATACATATAACAATTAACTTACACAAGCCTACTTCACATGTGTCAATTTTCCTAAGGGTTCTAATAGATTGCTTATAGTCCCTGATTCAGCATCAGTTTGGGTTTAATTATAACGTAACAATTTTGTAACTCACCAGCAGGCCCACTCTCAATCTCATCTTCAATGAACTGCCCTGTGATCTTTATCCTCCGGTGCGCCATCACCACCAGCCTCAGCTTGTAATCCATGTCCTGCATTTCGTGGATCTGTGCAAACACCCCCACTTGGTGGAGGTCGTCCAGATTCGACACAATGTCAGACTTCTCATCCTCTTTCTTACGTAGGAAGATTCCAATGTAGGGCTGGTTCAGTTTGACTTTACGTCTTATTAGATCTATTAATGCTGGATTTGAGATCTGAAGCAATTGGATATGGTATTATGAATTACTAGACTACTTAGCAGGTTTTAGATAATTTAAGTTTCAATACTCAGTACAACTGATTGGAAACCCTTCAATGCCAAGCCATGCTGATAATTTTCCTTTTTCAGTCTAAAAAAACATCCATGAAAGAATCTATGTTGACGACTTTGGCACTACAGTAAAAAACTTAGAACATGTTTCATTATCTATAGAAAACTTTATTATCTATCCTTTTTATGTTTGTTTCATGACTTAACTATGATAACAGAACATTTAAAGAATTTATTACTAGAGGACTTATATTAACTCCTTACAGCTTGCCTCCTGCTTTCTATTTTACATAGTACTTGTTAACCTATTTTTAAACTCACCTCTATAAGCTTAATAAACCTAGGGAATACAGGGTTTCTGTTGATAGCAATGACGGGCACTTGCGGCCACACTTCAGGCACAGCCACTGTCGCCGGCAGCTGGCTGCTGAACAACGGCGTCTCATCCTTGATATCAGGCTCATCTTCAGGGGGATCATTCTTGTTCCCCGTCGAAAAATACCTCGCATGACCTATTGACCGGCTCGGCACCAAATAATGACCACTATAACTGCATATTCTAGCACTCCTAGACGCTGAGCTACCGTAATAACACAACCTGTGCACCGGTTTACTGTGTGATGCAACTTTTGTCAAGTTTTGAACCACCGATGACTTCAATTTCGGACTAAGGAAACTGTTCCTCAATAAATTACTGGCCGTATGCATGTTTGTGGTTTCGTAATCGAATCGAGGGTTTTATACGCCGCGTTTCATTTAAAATTATGTAGTTTTTTGGATAATTTAGGTTATTTTTCCAGATTATTCAAGCAAGACGGCCGTAAAACCAAACGAAAGGTCACTAAATAAAATGTCAGACAGACAGTTTGATTTGACAACAATGACTGACAGTAAGCCGTGGGGCTGCATTCAGAGCCTATACTCAGTGCGTTAGTTTTCACAACAAATACAATTAGTTATATAAATAGTAGGTACTTGTAAGAAATATTTGATGTAATAAAATAATTGGTTTTATTATTATTATTACAATACACAATATACAATGCCAGAAAATAAGTTAAAACAATTATAATCCCTAGTATTTCGAAGTCTGTGGCTAATCTTTTCTTTCTAGCATCGTTTCGTTCTGAAACTTATCTGAAACAAGAGATAAATATTGTATCTATTATCAAAATTATTGTAATTTGGTCATTGGTGTGAACTGTGAATATATATTTCCGAATAAAGAAATTTATGTATTTACACAGATATCGTAGAATACTTACAGTAGTTGGCCAGGTTTGTTTATTCATGTTATATTCTATCTATCTATTACCTTAACAAACACGTCGCAAATAGTAACCTTACTGTAAATATAACCTGTTCTTCAGAAAGTTCAGAAGATGGAAGCATCAACAGACCAAAAGTCAATAAAAGAAGGACAAGCGGAGATACGTCTTAAAACGGATAAGGTTTTTTACAACCCTGTTCAAGAGTTCAATCGTGATCTGAGCATAGCTGTGTTGACTGTGTTTGCTGAAGAGTATAAAGCGGAAAAACTGGCTAGAGCTGAACAGAGAGGTAAAACTAAGAAGGAGACGATAACAGAAGACGTTGAGGGTAGTGGAGGTAAATCAGAGGTTTGTTATTTTTTTTTATTTTGATGTTTTTTTATAATGTGGCTCAAACTGTTCAATCTGTGTCTTTAATTTCATTTTAAATATCGCCAGACAGATACACCAACTGTATTGTCCCAAACTAAGAAATGCTTGCACTATGGGTACTGTACAATGGACTAGGGGCGATCCCAGTGGCACCTAGACCAAGGCAAATTACGAAAAAGCTATTTCCGAAATTTGCCTTGGCCGGAATCGAACCCGCAACAACCATGTGCAGTGAGCCAAGCTGCCTATGCTTGAACCACTGCACCAAGTGGTTGTCAAATATTATAGAACAGTTCCACACAAATAGTGACTAAAAAGACTCAAATGTTGCTATCTAGTTAAAAAGTTGATGCTATCTAATTAAAAACTTTCAGATTGATATAACAATACTAGAGGCATTATCAGCTACTGGTCTCAGAAGCATACGGTATGCTAAAGAAGTGCCTAACATCACAAAGATTGTAGCCAATGACCTGTCCAAGCAGGCCGTAGAGACTATCAAAGAAAACATTGTGCACAACCAAGTTCAAGACATGATTGAGACAAGTCATGATGATGCTTGGTAAGATCTTGCTTAATAATAATGATGATGATGATGATAAAATTGTAATTACAATAAACCATTAACTAAATTTTGTTTCTCTTGTTCATGTAGGATATAAACTAGTTTCCCATAGTCCTCCTGATGTATTGGAATACAATCTCATTGAGCAAAAATTCATGCTCCACCTTGTCAAATATTTCTCCAAAGTCTGGAAATTTTGTTTTTCAGTATGATAATGTACAAACACAAGCAACCATCCAAGAGATTTGCCGCTATTGACCTAGATCCCTACGGCTGCCCTTCCATATTCCTGGACTCTGCTGTTCAGAGCGTCCAAGACGGAGGCTTGCTGCTCATAACTGCCACAGACATGGCGGTACTGGCCGGCAACTCTCCAGAGACATGCTATTGCAAATACGGGGCTGTTAGCTTGAAGACTAAGAGCTGTCATGAAATGGTGAGTCTTCTAATTCCAATTTAAAGTTTATGGCCCCATCGACTACCCATGATTCTGCCAACGACAAGTTTATGGGACAAGTTAAATACAGATAAACTATTATACGGTACGAAATGATAGTAAGACGGTAGATGGAACGCGGTGCTTTCAATTGGGCAAACTAGAAAGAGACGAAAAACAAACACAAGTTAGACATAAACTAATATGATGCATTTAATTCTGACGCGAATGTTTAAACTAGAGTGAGACAATAATACGATCGTCGGCACGACCGTTCCTTTCTCACGTCAGTTTTAGCAGACCTTTACAACCTTCCCTCTTATAAAAAAAAAATTAGTAAATTTGTTAAATTCTTCCTTTATCGAAGGTAAACTCATAGAAAAGATGTGGACATTTCTTTTCTCTGCTAGCAATGTACTTTTAGGATCTATTTCTAAATAAGTTCTGTAAGATGTTTTGTTTCAGGCACTAAGAATATTGCTGCAGTGTGTTGAATCGCACGCGAACCGCTACAGCCGCTACATCGTGCCGCTGCTGAGTATATCCGCCGATTTCTACATTCGCGTGTTCGTCAAAGTGTACTCTGGGGCGATACATTGTAAGAACACTACTAGGTGAGTCGTGTCAATGTTTAGATGCATTAACGGATATTTACTAAAGATTGTATTCCTTTACGCCAATATATTATTAGTGGTTAGAGGGGCCGCCCTCGTAACTGAGAGATTCCGGGTTCGATCCCCATCCTGGCAATTAAACTATTGATGTGGGCCCACTCCTAACATAAGCATTGGCAACAGGTGGGCTAACGGGAATACTAGTAATGAAATAAACTCTGTGATAAACTCACATTACTCGAAAACTGAAAAACAAAAATGATGGAATACAATATACTACCAACCTATAAATGATACAATAATTATACAATTTGCAGCAAGTTGTCAATGGTGTACCAGTGCACCGGGTGCGACAGCATCACCCTGCAGCCGCTGGGCGGGTTCAAGGCCAACCCGTCCGGCGGCAACCCGGCGCAGCTGAAGGCGAGCCTGCCGCCCGCGCCGCCCGTCAGCCAGCACTGCGCGCACTGCCAACAGCGGCATCGAGTGAGTTATGACTTACAATTTTACAATGTAACTTTCAAACGCTTAATACGATAATTGCGCGGACGGAGGAGTATGAAATTTGTCACACTTATAATTTATATAGGTAAGGAGTGCAGTATGCAAATATTTTTATATTATAATACTTAGAAATCATTAAAATCAACAAATAAAACATTACACACACTACCATGAATGACACATACACATTCGTAACCTCCACCCACACCAACTGACTGTCTAACTGACAAACGGTGATAGTTTTTGGAGGGCGGAACTTCCATAGCATTGCATTCTGCGTGCCAGTATCAAATAGTCTTTGAAAATAAAACCTTAATGACGTTTAAAATTTAAATTTTAATGAATTATGGTCGAATTTCGACCATTACAACGGGAATGCAAGTAATAAAAAATACACCATCACAATATGTAAGAAAACAGGCGGAATGTTGATTCACCTGTCGCTTACTCATAAAATGTAATAACAATATCAGCTAGGAGGTCCAATCTGGTCAGCGCCCATCCACGAGGAAGGGTTCGTGTCCCGGGTGCTGCTGCACGTGGAGACCAGCCCGCGGCCGCTCGGCACCAGCAAGCGCATACAGGGCGTGCTCGCCATGGTGCGGGAGGAGATACAGGACGTCCCGCTCTACTACACGCTCGACAAACTGTTCGGGAGGGTGCATCTGGAGACCATGCCCATGCTGCTGATGAGGTGAGTCACGGTGATTCACGATAAACTTCCTCCATTCAATCAGAGCTTCTAGATTTATTTTGCCGCCAGGGCGGCGCCACAATGGAGTGGCCTGACATTGACACATGACAGTTTTGACAACCTCGCTCCCTCCGACTCGCGAATATTATATAATATTATATATGTCGCCGCCAACTGGCTTAATCCGCCGTTCAATTAACAGCCTAGGCACTTTACTAAACAGCGCCGTTCAACTAACGGCCTAAATGATATTCAGCCGTATAGTCTATTACAACATTTAATAAATTGGCTGGCTAATGCTTAGACAACTGGTTGAAATTTAAGTACTACAAAAAACTTTTTCAAAATACTACCCAAGCAGAACGACCTGGATGGGTTTAGGTTAGGGTTATTTTTTTTATGACCCCACAGAAACCCCACCCGGCAAATAGATTCGGTGGATCTAAAAAAAAACGTAAAAAACCTAAGTACCTAATAAAATGATTCCATCAAAGTTGTTTTTTTCCGACGCCATATTGACCATAGAGAATATAAAATATAGAGATATTGACAGTTTGGTGAGTTTCGGCGCTAGGTGGCAGAAAGTAAAACTAAATAGAAATGAACAGTCTAGGCAGGTAATTAAACGGCTAGGCAAGTAGTTAAACGTCATCGATCCAAGTCATTTGCCTAGCTGTTTGATCAAATGGCTGAATATCATTTAGGCCGTTAGTTGAACGGCGCTGTTTAGTAAAGTGCCTAGGCTGTTAATTGAACGGCGGATTAAGCTATTTGGCTGCGACATATATATAAGGTTTAAATAAATAAAAAGATTTAAATAAAAATAATCAGGACAAAAAGTAGCGTTGATTCCCTCACTACTTAGTTTGAGCCTTTCCGATAAGAAGTTATGTTACAGATCAGCAATACTGAACGCGGGCTACAAGGTGTCGTACTCGCACGCGTCCAAGCTGTCGGTGAAGACGGCGGCGCCCGCGCAACTCATATGGGACATCATCAGGACGTGGGAGAAGACTCACCCTGTCAAAGCTGTCAAGTATGTATATATGTTATTATCCAAATTTGTGAACTAGTCAGATTTTGTTTAAAAAATAAATTCTTTGAATCCATAATTATTTCAAGACCTTTCTTCGGAATTATTTCTGGCCTTTTAGTGCTGGTATTTCGAAGTCTGCTTTAGTTTTTTTTAATAGGCACATAATTTTCTTCCAGATTAGAGGCGGACTTAGTAGCAAAACACATTCTCTCCCAAGAGATAAAGACACAAGTGGACCTGAGCGCGCGTGCGGACGCGAACCCCGGCAGCCGCCGCGACGGGCGCCTGCGCTTCCAGTTCAACCCCGCGCCGCACTGGGGGCCCGGCGCCAGGGCACAACTCAAGTGAGGCTACATCTATACTTTAAACTATTCATTTATAATTTTGTTCCATATGAAAGATGTTTTGTTCCATAATGCTTATATTTTGTTTGGAGTTGGCTTCAAAATGGCTTTCAGCTTACATAATTGACTGGAACAGTTTGTTTGATTTGTATGGGGGATTTTAAGGGTTTGACATTTTTTTGTACTTATATATTAACTAGCTGTGCCCCGCGACTTCATCCGCGTAGTATTGGATTATTGGGTTAAAAAGTACTCTATATGTTAATCCCGGTTATAATCTATCTGTGTTCCAAATTTCATCCAAATCCGTTCAGTAGTTTTTGCGTGAAGGAGTAACAAACATACATACATACATACATACATCCACACTCACAAACTTTCGCATTTATAATATTAGTAGGATTTACGCTTCTATGTCCAACCAACTACTTAATATAAATTCCAATGTATTTTAAATCGTAATCATTTTACAGTGTGGGTGAAGAGAAAATGTCGAAGGCCTTACGGAACCAAAACAAGCATTCGAAGCATAAACAAGGTGAGAAGAGGGAACACTCGCCGCCGACCGAAGCCGACGCACGGAAGAAGAATAGCGCAGAAGTTGACGATGCTACGTGAATAAATGCTATATTTAGACTACGGCTGTTTATTTACTACCCTAAAAGTTACATTTATATATCCGATTATTGCCGAACTATTATTAAGTAGGTACCGCATGCTTCTATTCCGAGGTAAATATGTCATCCATCAGATAATAATTATAACGACTATTATTTTGGATTTTCCCTGATCTGCCTGCCTTCGAGGGTTTTTTTGAAGAATCCGATATATGTCACTTGTCAGGCAAATTACTTATTTCCGAACGAATTTGACATTTTTGACAGCTATAATCCAACCAAATTTAGTGCACACATCGCAGCTGAGACGTAATTCAATCCTTCTCACTCTCCCACACTGCAGTGCACGTATTTACTAACGTCGTAAGTGTAACCGAAAATAAGCTTGCGTATTTATCAACATTATCGCATGACGCAAAACGTGTAATGAATGCGTGAGCGTATCCCAGAGAAAGCTACAAATATTTAATTGATAACGTGCTATCATTTAGTGAATAATTGCTCCACGTCGAAGTGCGACACGTGCCGATGTTATTATCATATTCTGTTTATTGTAGAGTGCACGGAGGCGCTGACATTTAATAACAATATTGATTGTTTTGTTTAAAATTCCTTTACTAAACATGCATTTACGGACTTTCTTAATTGTTTTTGTGATATCTCTCGCGTACGGACAAGATAGAAAGGTACGTAGAATACGTAGTTACTTTTATAAACAGTTTTTTTTGTGTACTAGTCTGTATGCTTATCTCTTTGTTTGGTTTGGGAAGGTCAAAATATAGAGCCGAAATTATCGCTGATATTGACCGAGTCATGCATTGAATATTTCAAATAGTTTAAGAAAAACTTTGGCTTTAGCTTCACAGTGAGCCAAATAAATTTAACTGTAACAAATAAATATAATTCCCACAATAATTAACTTCTATGAACAATGGCCATTCTTTACTTAATCACACTACCATAATAAGGTATAACTAAAATGCATAATAAGCCCTAGCAATTAGTAATCAAGGACATGAAGTTATTATACTTGTACAGACGATGTAAAATATATTAAAAACTAAATCAGTTTTTAATTATTTTTTTTATTAGATAACACCTACACTGAACCCAGGGTGTGAGAACTGCAACTTCAGCACAACTTTGGTGTACATAAAGGCTGACAGCAGCCATGACCGTATACACCAGATATGGGACTTCACTCGCGGTAGTCCCACCATCATCTTTGCAATCGCCAGCATCAATTCTACGTTGAACATCTCATGGAGTGACGAGGTGCCTGTCAAGTTCTGGATGTCGGAGCCACCGTTGTATAGTTTTGCTGCTTCTATTGACAAAGTAAGTGAGAGAAACAATTTCTTTTTCTTCTTCTTTCTTTAAATATATGGCACAACCAGTTTTATAGGTATTTCACCAGTGTCAAGTAACAAATAGCAATACAAACACATTTAATAACAATACAATAGAAAATTGTGACCGTCCAGTATGGAAAACCAAAATAGGGGCTTAAAAACTTATTTTAGACTCCCCTCAGAAAGTTGTAATGCATTGGCAGTGGTATTACCATTTTTTTTTCATCTAAAAATGATTCATAAAGCAATTGTAAATGGATTTCCATTTAAGTTATCAGTCACGGTTCTATCTGCTTGTGTGTATAAATTAATGTTGTAAGTACTCATAATGTACACTGGTTGTATAAAGAATTGATACCCTGGCTAACATAATATTATGCACTAAATTCATGATTTATCATTATCCAATATTGAATTTGCAAACTGCAATATTGATTGCTACTAGTATGTTTTTTTTTGGGTATAAAGTTGCTTAAGCAACTGTTTTTTTTATATTTACCTGACATTGCAACCTCTTTTTCACAGTTTAATAAGTAGGTTGTTATTTGTACAAGCATTTATAGTTTGTCTCAGATTTTGCCCACTAATCTTTTCACTTATACAAGGTGACACATAATGGGTATACTTTTTTTTTCAAAACTTAACTTTGTAATTCTAAAACCATCAGCTTTGGAGGGAACTTGAAAAACAAAAGGTGTTATAGGAATACAGCTGTTGACCGATTTCACAAGTCTACAAAACCTTTAGTACTTCAACTGTCCCACAAAGCCGATAGTTTGAGATTTACAAAGTTAAGATGCAAAAAAAATAGTATACCCATTTTGTATCACCTAGTAGTATAAGGTAGAAAGTACTTAAGCATGTTTTTACCTACTCATACAGTTAAATATGAACATGTATTGTGTGTGGGTACATTAAGCCTGAGGTAAATGAAAAACTTTTATGTTTTCTTATAATATTGATGGCTGAAAAGCTACTCAATTTATTTATTTTAGCTGTTTGAGTAATTTTAATATTTTGATGGTGCATCGAAATAATGGAGCATTCAAGTAGGTTTTCAGCAGATAGAGAATCTATTTAGTAATAAAATACCTACCTATCTGTTGATGAAATCAGTTTCACAAAACAAACATGTTCAATATATTATATCCGAAGGATGGAAACGGAACATAATATAATTTATTATCAGAGTGTACATTCCAATAATTATTAAACGGACACCATATTGAGTCAGCAGTACCTAGCATCTGTGTAGTAGCATCTGTTTTGATCGCGAATGAGTCAGAGGTGACGCGACGCGACGCCCTCGTTCGATAAACTAACCCAAATACCAAATGCATTTCAATGTACCATACTATCTGTAGGTAGACCTAGCCTAGAAGATGTTAGAATATACTATGTTACGTAGAATACCCCCTATGTATACTTTGTTCTGGACGAAACATTCACACAAAACATGTTGTTGTCTCTATCTCATGACTGCACAAAATAGAGACGAAATCATAAATTGGTGTATATTTTTCGTCAGTGCAAACCAGGGGTTATATTAGGTACATAACTATACCTAACAGTGTTATTAAATAAAATAATTAAGGGCTCTGCATTCAAATTTGGATTGATTTGGTTATTAGTTGTGTGTTGTGTTACCTGACTCATTTTTGCAATTAATTTAGAGCTAATAATATGCCGGTATTTTCCCTTTACCCGTAGTAACGGGTACTCATGTATAAACCACAGTGATAATTAATAATATTACTTTTAAATGTTTATTTAACAGCTTTGCTAAGCATTTATTAATCAACCACAATCGCAAAATAAAATACGTCACAACAGCTGGAGAATTTAAATAAATTTCTGTTACCAAGAATATTGTTAAATTAAAATAGGTACCTATTTTTTCATAAATACTTGTGGGTATTTACTATAAGAATGAAATAAATTAATAAACCTATAACAAAAAATGACTTAATTCTCAAACTAGTGTCTGTAGATGAAACTAAGGAAAGCTCCATCTTCTAATATATAAAATTCTCGTGTCGCGGTGTTTGTTGCCAAACTCCTCCGAAATGGCTCGACCGATTTTCATGAAATTTTGTGTCCATATCAGGTATCTAAGAACCGGTCAACATCTATTTTTCATACCCCTAAAAGACAGGACAACGTCTGTCGGGTCAGCTAGTTGAGCTATAAAAATCTACGGCTCCCTAAACTTCAAGATTAAAACACACATACAATACAAAGTCTGAGAGTTAAATTATTTTCAGTTATATGAATATGACGACATCAAGGACGTCGGTCACATCAGCGCTAACAGTCCGCGGCGGGCGCTCCCGCTGCACCGCACCGGCTGGACGCGCCGGCGGAGCGTGCTCACCGCCGACGAGGCCATGGTCAGCCTGCACGGGAACTACCGGGACGACTACAGATCAGGGATCATTGATATTAAGGTGAGATGCTAATATTGTTTAGCTATTGTCCGCGGCTCCGCCCACGTGCTACTTCGATAGAATAAAAATAACCTAAGTTACTCCTTATAACATCAGAAATCGGTCGAGCAATTTCGGAGGTTAGCTGTAACAAACAGACAGACAAACAAACATTTAAAAATATGTTTCTTCACATACAAGTTTCGTAGGTATTTTACATATTTTTATAGACAAAGTTGTTCAACAAGCGTACGACGAAAGATATTGCTCGCTCGTTGCCCACCTAAAGGGGAGTGATATAGGTGGAGGGGACAGTTGTTGTTTATGATGTTACTAATACAGTACAGCAAGTTAGTTGACCTTCTCAGTCGAGGTCACGTTCCGATCCGGTGGTAGATTTACCCTCGCCACCTCTCCTGGCAGCGGCCCAAGCCGAGGTCGTGTCCCTTGTGGCGCCCTTGAGCTAGCTGCCCCCTGCCCCTCTGGCTGGGCCCTCTGTCCGGGTGAAGTTGTTATGGCCACTCTGTCCAACAACATTAGGTAATTAAAAAAAAAAAAAAGAAAGCTGCGGAAACGTCCAACAAAGTTATAAAATCACCAACAGCTGGACCTCCTGCCGTTCAAAGACTACGCGGTGGACCTGCCGCACCTGATCCACACGGCGAACTCGACCCTCGTGGACGTCAGCCTGGTGAACTTCACCGCGTCCCGCGACTACAACGCGTCGCGATACGCGGTCCACTTCACACTGGTCAGCACCGACAGCAGCGAGGACTCCATGAGCTACAAGATGAGGAAGAGCTTGGATGATGAACACACGCCAGGTGTTTTTGAGGTGAGCGATAGACTACACTTAGAAACTACTCGCGTAATTTCTTAATTAATTCTAACAATGATCTTTGTTTGAACAATTTAACTGACAGCGTTTAAATTAATTTGGACAATAACTACATGAAACAGAGAGGCTATAAAATTTATTTGTAACTTTACTTTGTAAATCTAAAACTATCGGCTTTGTGGGACAGTAGAAGTACTAAAGGTTTTGTAGACTTGTGAAATCTCCGTCAACAGCTGTATCCCTATAAGTATCACTTTTTGTTTTTCAAGTTTCCTCCAAAGCTGATATTATTAGAGTTACAAAGTTAAGTTTTGAAAAAAAAGTATACCCTTTCTGTTTCAACCTGTATAAGGGAACATTCCTATCACAATAAATACGTACGTCTTGTCCGAAAGCCAAGCGCAGAATGCCTCGTTCGTCGTTTGGTACGCTCTTTTATACTTTTCCACTCGGTGCAGTTAGGTGGGTAGGAGAATTCTCTGACACTACTATTTTAATCGTTATTCTGTGATAGCCTTTGTTGGATTACATGAATGAAAACAATTTTGAGTTCAGTTTGAGTAATTTGAACTAAGGCCCGTATTAATAAATCTATCTCAAGTCTGAGAACGAGTCAAGTCTGAGTGCATTTATTAATATATCCAACTTACTCTAAAACATTTCAAGAACGACAGATATCCAGATAATCTGGCAATTTTTGTATATTTAGTGATTGGTGTGTACGTCTGGCGATATTTATTTTGTTTATTTTATTAAAATAGTGTCATTGTTTGTAGATAATCGAGATCAAAACGCCTCGGTCGAACATGTCGGAGGACGGCGGGTTCATTCAGTTCCGTCCGGTCGGATACACGGAGCCCGAGAGGAGCGTGTCCTCCTCCACCAACGCTTACATGTCCAACTTAAACAGGTGAGTGACAACACTTTAACCACCTTATTAATACACGTGGTTTAGCGGTCCTTTTATATATTACTGGCCTCTTTCCATTGGGTCAGGCCCAATGTGATTCTGCCAATGTCGACGTAGTAGAGACACAATGGCGATTGTTTGATCAATCGGTGTTTATTCCAAAGTGGACTTTCCGTTGAGATTGGCCGGTTAATGCTGTAACTAGCTGGTTTTGCGGTTGTATGGTTACACCATGCTCTGTCTTCTTCTTTAAAATGTCAAATTACTGATGACAGAAAAAGATACTTCGGAGTTTAACCGTTCGCCGACGGTATCACATTTATTAATAAAGGGGTAAAAGCATAACTTTTTAATATAAAACTAGAAGGTGCCCGCGGCTCTGCCCTCGTGGTAGTTTTCATTAGCCTCCCACTCCTGAGCAAAGGCCTCTCCCTTAATACTCCACAAAATACGGTCTTGTGCTATTTCGGGCCACGTTTCCCCCTCAAAAGTGACCAAATCGTCCCGCCATCTTTTCCTGGGTCTACCCCGGCTGTGGAAGACGTCTGTGCCACGTACCATAACAAAAAAAAATATTCTAACAAGTATTAAGCAATCATAGCATGAGAATTTGTTAATATCCAGGATTGTTTGTTGAATTTATTGACTAAACTAGCTGTGCCACGCGACTCCGTCCGCGTGGAATGTGGACCACCCTTAACATTTATTATAATAAATAGTAGCCGATTCTCCGACCTACCCGATATGCACACAAAATTTCATGAAAATCGGTCGAGCCGTTTCGGAGGAGTATGGTAACTGACATTGTGACACGAGAATTTTATATATAAGAAGATATAATCGTTTGTTTAGGACATCCATTCCCCGGGCGAGCACGCTGCAGGTGTTCTACGGCGGGCTGGAGCCGGCGCAGCTGCTGGCGGAGGGCTCGGCCGTGTCGTTCGGCCTGCCCGGGGACGGCTACTACAGGCAGAACAACTACACGTCCTGGTGAGCCCTACATCCACATTCAAATTGTATACATGTTTTGTTTAGGTCTACGGGGGCACTTACAAATTGAAATGTTTCATTTTGTTTCTTATATCTACAACCGGATCGGAACGCCTGAACACCACACCCTTCGGGCAGTAGTCTTCCTGCATAAAAGTAGACCTGTCCGTGGGGACCCTAACCACAAACGCCTTGAAACTAGCGTTGTGAATAGAGTCCAACGGCTGAACTCTCAATATGGTTACTTATTATGTTAACAACTTGTATATTATTTTCAGTATTAATTAAAGAATATATTTTTTTAAATGACTCTATTATAATTTAGTTTCAACGATTTCTATAAAATAACATAGATTTGGGCAAAATATTTAACATTTTATCAATGATGAAAATGAAAAATAATGGCTGAATAATGAAGCTGGCCGGCCAACGGAAAAAAAACAAAATAGGTAACAATCCGATCTTCATTTGTTTTTCGAGTTGTAGAGTATTGTTCATACTTCCTTGTATTATTTATTTAGCTAATCCTGTTTTTATTTTTACTTGTATTCGTAATGAAAAGCACAGTGTTTACCTCGGGTGAAAGACTTATTTTGTCCCTCGAACTATTGGCGCCCTCGCTACGCTCGGGTGCCAAACCCCGTCTCGAGACTAAATAAGTTACCTTCACCCCCAGGGTAACAATGTACTATAACACATTGTATATTGCGTGTCTCCGCAGGTCGTTCACGCTAGGCTACGGGGCGCCCCCCATGGAGAGCTTCTCCCTGTTCGTGGTGGTGGTGATCTGCTGCGGGCTCGGCGTGCCGGTGCTGCTGGCGCTGTCCGGCGCCGCCTGCGTGCTGCTGCGGAGGCGGCGCAGACAACACAACGCGCCTGCACGCTTCACCGACAGCGAGTGAACACACGCACACTATTAAAGGGGTATTAGACTAATGCTAAAGTCCGGTCGCGGAGCAGGAAGAATTTCGTACAATGACCTCTTTGCCTACTGACAGTGGTCACAAACATTTTTGCATCAAGTGCGGTTTAAATGAAATATTTCAAGTGCAAAAAAATATACTAGCTTATTATAGCACTCAGGTAAAAGGTTTACAATCCCCGCAGACGGCGGTCACGGCAACTGTGTGTGCGAGACTTATTAGATTTATGCGGGAGTGACAGAGACAGGTAATAACAGGTTAATGTACGAAATTCTTCGTGTTTCGCGACCGGACTTTAGCGTGACCACTGACCAATAAGCCATAGGCGCCGCATAGCCCGGCTCCCCTGCTCGCCTCACATATGCATTACCATTATCACTGCATATGTATGACCGCACATACGTTTTGATTGGTCTATTCACAGCTCGACCTTGAATGGACCAATAAAAATTCCCCGTCTTCCCAACTACCCCGCAACGTTTGACGATTGCAAGCTCATAAAATAGTGGACGCAGGCGATGTCTTGTCTTATTGGTGTGTGATATGATAGTTAGCGGGAGTGTGAGTTGGGTAGTTGTGTATTAAGGTAACAACTGACGCAAGAATACCACACATGAGACATTAGGTCTCGAATACGCTATTGAGATGGAATTTTGTACTACCTATATATCAATACCGGCGTAAAAAAGTTATTAAAATTATAACAAACTAGCTGTGCCCCGCGACTCCGTCCGCGTTCTGTTGAAATTTTTCCTTGCTATAAACCTCACGGAGCCCGAGACCTTTCCAACGAATGCAAAACCGTGGAAATCGGTTCGTGCGTTCTGGAGTTATAGCGTCAGGAAGGAAAACCCGACTTATTTTTATATAGTAGATAATATTAAAATGTATCATTGGCTACATCTGTCCGACGCCGGTAGTTGGCGGTTGTCTACCATACAGAGAGAGATATAACTTTATCTGACTATTAGAAAGGGAGAAGTATAGAACAACGGTGTTGGACGCCTTATCATAATCTACCCGACAAAATGATGGTGTGTTCACTACTAAATTTGGTTACCATTTCATAGAATATGGGGTCTTTGCTTAGTAAATGTGTAGATGTAATTTATATTTGTATACTATGAATTATGTAGACGAATTTATTACCAAAATATTGCTGAGACTTAATAAGTAATACTAATTTATTCAGTCGAAGTTTGAATCGGTGTATGAAGCCACGCACTTGCAATACGAATATATTATTTAGATGTAGTATTAGAAATTATTGTAGACGAGTGCCTATAGTTAAAAGGTCGATCGCAATTTTAGTTCGCATGCCTATTTTCTTTAGTAAAGCATGGACGAATCACTGGCGTAGATGAGTGTATGGTTTAAAATGATATAAAAAGAATTATTATTTTTTAAAATTTTAAAATATAAGTACTTATGTCTAGTTTTAAATATGTTTTATAACGTCCAAAGTAAATACTCGGGTGGGAGAAAACATGTCAGCGTTGTAACCAAAAATGACAAGCTTTCACAGTAAATTTTGTATGCTATTATTGCTATTTAAAAAAATATGATTGAGATCCGAATCAGACACATAGGTATATAATTTTATTGACTTGTCAACTTATATCTTGCAAAGTAAAATATCTTTTTGCTTGCCTATCGAATGTTTATTGTAAATATGGATATAATCTCAGAGAAAATCATTAAAATGCATTTTATATGGTAATTTACTTCGATTATATTATAAAGAAATGTTCCCAAAAATACCAATTATGTGATGTTACAGTATTTTTATAAAGATGTTTGAAATACATATTTATTGGATTAGTTTTTAAGTAGATATATATCTTATTTTACTGACATTGGTGACAAGAAATTCTATTTGAGAATATTTATAATAATTGGGACGATTGTATAGCTTTTAATAATACAATGGTGAAATCTGTACATTTATTATCAGCTATATAACATCATGTTTACATCAAAAGTAATTTTGACAGGATATTTACTTTTCAACCAGATAATTATATTTTCTAACAGATTATATTTTGTACATTATTTTTAGGTTTTAATAATTAATTAGCTTTGTATTTTTGATGTGATATTAATTTTGATTATCTCTACTTGTTTTGTAAATGTGTAATAAATAAATAAACACTAGTATTGTAACAATGTTTCGTTTTTGTTCAGAATGTTACCTTCATACATGTATAATGTGTAAGTAGGTACCTAATCAGAGTAAAAAAAATACGACATTTATTTATTTTATCAGAGAATGAAGAATGTATGTCGTAAATAAAATTGATTTGCATATTACCTACTAATTAGTTATCCGTACAGAAATACGCAGTTCTGCACAACTTGGCCCCAGATAGCCCGAGTAGCGGCACGAGCCAAAGATAATAAATATCACAACATACTTTAAAACCCTCTGCACTGAACTTTGAGATGTAGGTAAGGCATAAATAGTTCCAGGTTGTTTTAAGTAATATAAACTTAATTATAAGGAGTACAGAGTTGCAATTGATTAATAAGTAAACGCATGACGCAATCATTACTGATTATTGCAGTCTGTAAAAATGATTGCAATTTATCAATGAGCCTGGCAATGAACTGCAGGAAGTGAAGGCTACATGATCATCTATACTAATAAATAAAATTGGAGTGTATGTTTGTAATATCAAAACTCCTTTTCACTAAATGCATATGAAAGTACATACGGTAAGTACTTATAACAAAAACGCGATATAATTTTTTTTTGTCTGTCTGTCTATATGTTCCGACTAATCTCCGAAACGGCTGGGCCGATTTTTACGGGACTATCACTGGCAGATATCTGATGTTATAAGGAGTAACTTAGGCTACTTTAATTTTAGAAAAATAATTAGGGTTCCGCGTACGATAATAAAAACCCATTAAATCCTGACCCCAATTTGTATTACTAACTTTTCGTAAACTCTGCGAGCTGAACGAACATTATTTGTTTAATTATTTTTTTTTTGTATTTAAAGTTCACGCGGACGAAGTTGCGGGCACGGCTAGTTACAAATATGATTTACTTTTCATATTGCTAATCTTCAAAACAGTTTTGTGGGACTCCTCTCATTTTGGTCCTTGTATAGTAATGTCGGCTATCAAGCGTACGACCCAGCTGATCTGAGATGCGTAGCCTATAGATGCTTCCAGCACCAGAGGCATTGCTCGCACGTTGCCAACTTAAGGAAAGCAGGACAGAGGGAGGCCAAGGGGGGTTGAGCTTCCCACTCTCGCACTCGTCATACGGAACACATAGCTACAAAAGCTACTTTACGTCGAACTTCCGTGAGAGGTTGGTACTCCCCGGGTTGAGCCACCGCGTAAATGAGCTGAAGTCTCAAATACTCAAGTTCTCAAATAAAACTACAGTTAGTATAACCGAATAAGCTTGTTTTGTAATTATTTACAAAATGAAAGTCAAAATTGTCTTGTGAATCAAGATTTTTCTACATAATTGAGACAACCATATCTACTTTAAATTAGCTCAAGTAAGGCACTCCAGGATCGCTCGCCTGTCGAATTTGAAGTTAGCCCACGAGGGAGCTACGAACGTGAAGAACGCATTCTCGTCCTGCACTTGGTCCGGACTAGTGTCCTTCTGCACTGGCGAAAACCCATTGGTATGAGTGTTCTGTGGCGTGAACAACTGACGCTTAGCCACCTTCCTATCCTTCCTGCTGCTGTTGGGATTAGAATTATTCTTTGGCCCACTTCCATGGTTATTCTTAAACTTCGGCTCGGAATTCTGCTGAAAGTCCTGTATCTCATTCTGCAAACCCTGAGAGATTTTAGGTTTATTCTTGGTCGTAGTAGACTCGATATCACCCATTGACTTGTGGCGAGTCCTCCTAGTGTTCGTGAACACTTTAGAATTGGACATTCTCTCTGATACCCACCGTCGCATTCGTTTCACGAATGGTAGCACCATGAAGAAGGCGTTGGGGCTGACCCCCATTTTGAGTTTGGGGGTCATGTCCTTCTTGTTGGCGGGCAAGTCGGCGAGCGGGAACCACTCGCAAGCTTTGATCTCGTTCCGTGTGCGCGGCTGGAACTTGGTCTCGTGTGGAATGTAGCCAATGATGTACAGGCGAACTATTTGTTCGTGTATCGTCGCTTCTATGTAGTCGTTTTTGTTGATCAGCTTCGATATGTCGAAGCCGGTCTCTTCCAGCACCTGGAACGGGCGACAAATTGTTACTTACAGTTGGAAACGCACCAAATTATTGTAATCTGAAATGCCCCAGTAGTTGGAATATTTGCACTGATTCGTAAAATGTAAATAAGATGTGATTATTGTACACCAGCCAAATCTAAACATATTTGACTACTGATAAAGGCACCAATGAGGTCATGTCTTAAGTAATATACCTTTACTAATATAATATATATATTTATCTCTGTCAGTCTGTGTATAGGCATAGCAAAAAAAAACGAGTGTCAGTGTATTTTTTGTTGAATGAGTTAGAACATGTTAGTGCATTTGTTAGGAGAGTTTTACTTACCTCTCTAGCAGCACATTTCCAAGGCTCCTCATCCTCATTGACCTTCCCCTTGGGGAAGCCCCAGGAGGCCTTAGTCCAGTAGGACTGGACTAACAGCACATGCGATAAGTCTGAGTCGAGCAATATGGCGCCGTACGTGGGGACAGTCTGCTTGTACTCGCGCCAGTTGTCCAGCACCGAGTCCAGGCTGCTGACGTGTTCCCGGAGTTGCGGGACGTGCTGGAATAAAAAAATAGGAATTTTGATAAATAAATAATATCGCCAGACTGACACACCAACTGTATGGTCTCAAACTAAGCAACGCTACTACATTACCCATAGTAATGGGTACCGTACTATGGACTGGGGGCGATCCCAGTGACACCCATACTAGGGCAAGTTACGAAAAGGCATGTTCCGAAATTTACCCCAGCGGGAATTTAACCCGAAACCACCATGTGCAGTGAGCCGAGCGGCTTAGGCTCAAACCACTACATCAATGAATGCCCATTGTAAGACATTGTCGCCAACCCATAATGTTTGTTGAATAATGAAATGCTCCTGAAATTTTTAAGTCTCAGCAAAGCAGGTCTGCAACTTGAGCATTTGGCAGTGGGTCACTTAATTTATGAAATATTTGAAAATTATGAACATTTCAAGTCCTGAATACCAATAACTTAGGGGTCAAAGTGGTCCTTATATATTTACACTCACTGACATAAGTTGTGACTTGTGTCATGTCTGTGCTAGTAAAAGGGTTCCAGATTACTTAGACTAGGTGACATGTTTACTAATGTGATAAGTGACTAGATAGTTTTGTAGAATGGAACAAGACCACATATACTTCTGCAAATGGAAACCAACCTACAACCACTTGAACTAGGGTTTGTTTTGGTCTGCACAAGTATGTCAAACTATGAAAACTCTTTGCTAGTAATGTTTGAAACTATAGGTCTACCAGAATCTCATGGCATTAAAAAAATATAAAAAAATGTGATTTTCATATGGCAATGTCAATTGTCACCTGCCAAATCAAAGTACAAGGTTTGTCAACCGCTGTTGAGATTTTGTGATATCTTCTTGGCAATTTATTGTTTTTGTGAAAATGTCGAAAAAGCCACTTCGATCTCAAGCGAGAAATATTGTTTTCAATGTGTATCGTAAAATAAGGGAAGAAGAAGGCGTAAATCAAACTCAATCTTTGATTTTAAAGCGCGTCGTAGAGTTGACCGGTAAGTTGGACTGAGTTGTTTTGATACTTTTAGTTTATTTTATATTTATCTTACTTAATTATAGCTTCTTTATAGGGGTTTTCAGTACTACTATACGGCGAATCATAGGTGAGTGCACATCGAACGATGGTGTATTTTCCACGCCTGGTAAAAAGAGGAGAGCGGGGAAGAAGAAAATCAACTTGGACAGTTTCGATTTACAGTTGATAAGGAATAAAGTAAATGAATTTTATACAGTTCGGAAGGAAATTCCAACAGAAATAAAACTGTTAAAAATTCTTCGACAAGAAATTGATTTCAACGGAGGGAGAGAATCTCTGAGGTAAGAAAAATATTAAGTAATAATCCTTCTCACTCGTAAGACGAGGCCTGTGCCCTGCAGTGGGACGTACGAGTATTTAGACTGATGTTGATGTTGATGATTGACTAAGCTATCGTTTCAGTAACATGATAAATTTTATTATTTTTTACAGACTTATACTTAAGGAGACAGGTTTTGAATATTTTAAATGCCAATCAAAAAGGATCATTTTGATCATTTTGTGTACGGAACTCAAGTAAGCGAACGAAAAGCAATTATACCAGTGACCTGAGCGATAATATTGGAATACTGCGAGTCTGCTAAGTGATTCGGAACGGTGCTTGTTGTGTGTAACTAGTCTTAGTGAACTAGTGTACTAGTAGTGAACTAGTACTGTGTATTTGTCGAGTTTGTGGAGAGCGAAATAAACCCTTTTTACACGTTTAACGGCATTAATTGTACCTACCCCTGTACGTGTACGTAACATTATAATAAATTAGTACATAAAGTAATATATGATTGGATTTATTTTTTTTGTCATATTTTCCTATGTTAAGAACCCGATGCATAACAACAATTTCATACACATACCTAGTATACTTTATGTTAATTAATGACTAAATATATAAATAAAAATTAAACAGTATCAAGATCGTTTAATCCAATTTCCCCAGTATTGCACACAACAAATTTTTATTTCCCCATTTGCCATGAGATTCTGGTAGACCTATAAACCAAATCATAGTTCTAAGGCACATTATTCTGTTGGTAACTATTTACCAAGAAACTTGAAAAGTTGAAAATGAATTAAACTGTCCCCTTACTTGAAAAATATGTGCTGCAAACTCTCTGATGCCACACGGATGCAGCTTCTTGGTCTCATCTGTGCAGTAGTAGTCCAAATAGAACCAGTGGGCCAGTTCTATCTGAAAGCAGATCCGGACCAGGTTCCCACGATCTTCTGGCGGGAGGTTAATTATGAAGCGGCTGGAAACATAAGGACTAATCATAAATATGCAAGCAAATAACTGGGCATTCACATACTGGGCTAGTTTCATCCAACACAGAATGGGAACCATATGAGAACTACCGCTTGCTGATGCTGGAGACACTATATTATTAGCCGTCTATTAGCATTGGCCTTTGTGCAGCCAGGCTAAGCTAGGGTCTAGATGAGCCATAAGCAAAAGGTACCTACTTTAAACTTCATTATCCATCTGAAAATTGGGCCTGACTCAATGGAAAGAGACCATTAACACAAAAATAAAGATTGAAATTTAAACAAATCTTTTGTTCCATACCTCACTGAGCCACAAAAATACTTTGTCCCTCCCTTATTTGGTGCGTGAACAAAAACACAATAAATAAATATGTAACCTACCTGCACAGGTCGTCTAATATATCGATGGGTATAGAATGCTGGTAATGATATCCGTTGCCACCATTAGATCCCATGTTTTCTGTGTATATTTTTAACGTTTATTTGAAGTAATTTATAGAGAAAACGTTGAAAATTTACTAAGTTTTCTGTTTTTGTTTGGTTAAATATCACAAAATAATAACATTAACCAAAGACAAATTAATGAATGAATGAATGACATAACATTGACATGTAAATAAATACATATGCCAGCTAGGACATATCTGTCATTCTAACAGGACCCAAGAATTTTATAAGTTTCTTGGTTGCTTCGATTTTGGTTTTCCAAAATGGACGGTCACATTTTTGTATTGTATCGTTATTAACTGTGTTTGTTATTGCTATTCGTTACTCGACATTGGCAGAATCATTATTGGGCTTGACCCAATGGAAAGAGGCCATTAATATAAAAAAAACATATAAGTTTCTTGGTAAGACCACAAAATGTCAATGCTCCGGTAAACATTGTAAAATCGATCGTGTCAATGTGTCAGTCAACCCATTATCCAGTAAGTCAGAACAGCTGTGAGCGTTTTGTGTTTAGGAGAAATAGAAATAAATCTTTTTTCTTGAAATATCTATGTTTAGAGCATAAAAATGGATATAACACCGTTATTTAAAGCATGCATAAAAACTGTAAAGACTCGAAACAAAGCTTTCGGCATACAGAGTCCCGTCAGTGAAGATAAACAGCGTATACTCAGAACTAAATCGAAGAATGTATTTATGGCGACAGCGAAGGAAATAACTTTACAAATCACCAGGTTACGGGATTTTCTTCTAGAACACAGGGAGAAGTATCTAAGTTTCTTTAATAACGTAACTGGAGATGAGATGTCGGACGAAGATAGAGATCAAATTGACGCTGGCGCGCAAAGAATAATCAATACTTGCTCTCATTTGCTAAAAGAGTTCAGAAACGACAATCGCCGGCTAACAGTCACTCCTCAGACTAGAGAGTACATGGAAGCAGTTGTGGAGCTGATAGATATGTACCTAAAAGCTGTTTGCAAAATACATAGCGAGTTAAAGGCTTTACGTGTAAAGAGAGCCCTGGATATGCGTAAATTGGCGCGCTTAGAGCTACCACAGACTAAACCAAACATTCCCAATCCATTTACAATAGAGAAAGTTGAGAAAGAGATTGAGACTGAAGTAGAGGAAATAGACAATGTTAAAAAGGTGGACTTGTCAGAGAATGAGGTGGCCGTGCTGGCTGATGAGGAATTAAGTGCAGAGGAACTGCAGATGTTCGAGTCAGAGAATGTGCAGCTGCTGAATGAGCTAAACAGCATGACCGAGGAGGTCAGGGTGATTGAAAGCAAAGTACTTCACATTGCAGAGTTACAGGAGATATTTACTGAAAAGGTATATGATACAGATACACTAAAATAACAAGAGATTGATAGAATTAAGTTTTTGATTGTCTAAATGAATACTGTTTCTGATGAATATCATTCACTACTTTGATTATAAAAAAAAACAGAATTAGATTAGTAGTCCCAGACTGCATAACGTAAACACCTTTCTTCGCTGCAAATTAATGTATTATTTAGTTATAGCTGTCAACCCTAAAGGCATAATATAACAGTATAGAGTTTTTGTTATTTTAAATGTAGTTCTAATTTTCAGTCTATATATTTTTCCAGGTGCTACAACAAGAGCAGGATATAGACAGGATATCCAACACAGTCGTTGGTGCCACGGAGAATGTGAAAGATGCAAATGAACAAATAAAGCAGGCCATACAAAGGAATGCTGGCCTCAGGGTCTATGTTCTATTCTTCCTGCTGGTCATGTCATTCAGCCTCCTGTTTCTAGACTGGTATAATGATTAAATGTGGTAAACCGGGAAATCTGTTATTTAATTGTAATTTCCACATATTATTAAAAAAATGAAACATTAAAATTGTGTTAAATATTAGTACTATGGTGTAAAAAACACATCTTTATTTTTCCACACAAATAAATAAAATTTAAATGTCTGTTGGTAATGTCAAAATAACAGGTTTTTTACGAAATGCACATGATAGCATATTGGGGGTATTATAACAAAATACTTGCAGAAAAACAATTTGTAAATTTGATGTATGTTCCGGCTAATCTCCGAAACGGCTAGACCGATTATGACTGGACTTTTACTGGCAGATAACTGATGTTCTAAGGCCCGTGTTAATAAATCGATCTCAAATCTGAGAGCGATCTTGGAAATGTCATTCTTATGTCATACTAGTACAAAATGACACATCAAAAGCGTACTGAAGATCGATCTCGTCATTTATTAATACGGGCCGAAGGAGTGACTTCGGCTACTTTTATCCATGCGGGCGGAGCCAATGCATACATACAATACTAAACTCTGTTTTCTAATTCTTGAAAGAAAAATGACATTCATAATGTCAAACTTAAAATAATGTTGCCACATTAATTTCTGTAGTATCACCTTGCGTACTGGTTCTAAGTGAATACTGAATAGCCTAATATGAACCGAAATATTTTAAATGTCGTACGTGTATGTTGTTCAATTGACGGGATTTATTTATCTTGTAATATTGAATACATTCGGTAATGAACTATATAATTTTAAGAAACTAAAAATATACATTATGGCTAACTGTAGCAGCTGTATTTCACAAATAATTAATTTAAGAAGAAGGTAAAATATGTTCGGTCATATAGGTAATAGAGGACGACGGTAATGATGATTCATCAGTGTCACGATTATTTAAAGTAAAAAAATTATATAATATTTAATTATATATAATATATGTTAAATTTTATAATGATTAATGTTATAGTCAGTAAATTATGTATAATTTTAATGATTCCATCGAATTTTTTTTAAAATCCAATAACCTAGCAACACTTAAAATGTCAATTTACTTTCAGGATTAAACAGAGTTTAGGTAAGTAGTCAGCAGAGACGTCATAAAAAAAAAGTAGTCACTAGTCGGCCCAGCCGGGGTTTTGTTGATGAATTATTTTGTTTGTTTTTATTATATAATTTCAGTAGTTTTCACTTAAATAGTAATTATCATTTATCCAGCAGTTGCCACGCCAGTTTATTTCAGTGAATTCTTGATGTTTAAGCAATTCCTATGCAGATTTAAACCTTCATCTTCATCAAAACATATTTGGTCAGACACTTCCGGCCCCTCGTATTGTGCGACTAATTTGAAGAAAATGGACGCAATTAAAACAATAAAAGATTTGGGATATGCTTTCAACGCCGGTGAGTACCATATCCTTTCCTACTAATATTGTAAATGCGAAAGTTTGTGAGTGTGGATGTATGTATGTATGTTTGTTACTCCTTCACGCAAAAACTACTGAACGGATTTGGATGAAATTTGGAACACAGATAGATTATAACCGGGATTAACATATAGGATACTTTTAAACCCAATAATCCAATACTACGCGGATGAAGTCGCGGGGCACAGCTAGTCCTACTAATATTATAAATGCGAAAGTTTGTGAGTGTGGATGTATGTATGTATGTTTGTTACTCCTTCACGCAAAAACTACTGAACGGATTTGGATGAAATTTGGAACACAGATAGATTATAACCGGGATTAACATATAGGATACTTTTTAACCCAATAATCCAATACTACGCGGATGAAGTCGCGGGGCACAGCTAGTCCTACTAATATTATAAATGCGAAAGTTTGTGAGTGTGGATGTATGTATGTATGTTTGTTACTCCTTCATGCAAAAACTACTGAACGGATTTTGATGAAATTTGGAACACAGATTATAACCGGGATTAACATATAGGATACTTTTTAACCCAATAATCCAAAACTACGCGGATGAAGTCGCGGGGCACAGCTAGTAATATTATAAATGCGAAAGTTTGTGAGTGTGGATGTATGTTTGTTACTCTTTCACGCAAAAACTACTGAACGGATTTGGATGAAATTTGGAACACAGATAGTTTATAACCTGGATTAACACATAGAATACTTTACTTAAGTCTACGCGGACGAAGTCGCAGGCAAAAACTATTTCTTATAATTATTGTGATTTCGGGCCTATTTGTTGGGGAGAAGGTCACTCCTTGGGAGATAATATCTCCCAAGATATTATGTCTTTTGATTATGATGTTTGATGGTAATTGGACGTTTCTGCCACTTTTGTACCTCCCAAAAAACTGAAGAGTCCTTGTAGGTTGTATTCAAATAGGTAAGTAGATATTCAGTTTCAGTTAATGATTTTATTTCCAAAGTTTTTTGATTGTTTATAAACTGGTGTCACATCCATTATACCCTCGAACGTCAAACAATACATAAATAATTTAAAAACCAATTTACTTTTACAGGTGGGCAGCTCCGAAAAATTGGTCCAGATGGACTACCAACTGATGAACCATTCCAATTCAATGTTAGCAATGAACACACAGAGTGTCAAGCTCACTACGAAGACCTTGGTGCAGCAGTCACGGAATACATATACCATTTGCTAGAGACAGATCAGAAACTAGTCAGATTACCAGTACCGAAAGACTCTTCACAGGGCACATTCATATTTGTGTCTAAGGATTATGATAAGAAAGATGTTTTAATGATTTTGATCCATGGTTCTGGAGCCGTACGAGCGGGGCAGTGGGCTAGATCGTAAGTTTTACAAGTTATTTATGTTTCTTAATTTATTCCCTAACATCAGTTTCTTATAGAGGAAGGCAGATTTATTATTTATTTGGATAGGCATATAGTTCTTCTTTCAAGTGCCTTCTAGTCTTATTTCAGGTCATTTCTAAATGTATTAATAGGTCAAATTTATAAATAAGGTATATTTAAAAAATGCATGACAATAAGATATACCAATGATTTTTCTTCCAGACTTATAATAAATGACAACATAGATATGGGCACTCAAATACCTTACATCAGGACAGCTCTCGCAAGAGGGTATGGTGTGATGGTGTTAAATCCTAATGATAACTACCAACCGAATGACCGCAAGATATGCAGCAGTAGCACCGGACAGGAACATATACATTATGTGTGGGATACATATGTGAAAAAAACTATGGCATCTTCAATAGTGATTGTAGCTCACAGTTATGGTGGTGTGTTAACCGTCACATTAGCTAATCAATTGAAGAAGGAATTCGAGAAGAGAGTTAAGGCTATAGCATTTACAGATTCAGTACATGCATATTCTAATATAAAGATTACGAAATATTTGAAAGAGGTGATTATTCATTGTAAAGTTGTGTATTATTGTATGTATGCATTACCAAAATTATTATTATGTTCATCAGTTTTCTTAATGGTTAATCGTAAAAGCGAGATGTGACATCAGGCCTAGCCAAATAGATAGATATGGAGCACTCATGGATGGACTTTACATCAATTAAAAGGTAAATTTATTAAATAATTGTATTTATGTTTTCAGGTTGCAAAGAATTGGATATCAAATGCAGAACCTTTAGGTACACCAGTCAACACACCTGAATTTGATATTACAAGAGTATCTGCAGGTAACTCAGCAGCCCTAGTCTAATGATAAATAGAAAGACTTTAATAAAATTGCTTTTACATTTGTTTCTTTTCATCTTTGCAGGCCATCAAAAGCATGAAATGACATCATATTCATGTATGGAATCTGTATTCAAGTTTATTGAGGAAAAACTGTCAAAAAAATAATACATAAGTATTACTAAGTACATAACTGTTGTTATATGTATAAGCTGGGCATTTCAAATTCGCAAAATGTATCATTAATGTAAGGAAAATAGACTATTTTTACATAACATACACATTATTTATTACCCACTTAATTTTACTAGTGCTTAATATCTAAATATGTTACCTACTTTTTTCCTTTTGAATAGTTTTTCATCCAATACTTGATATCTTGTTTATTAGCTCTCACTCCTAAAACAGCAGACTTTGAATTTACATCTCTCATTGCAAAGGGGGAGAATCCTGCTGTATAATCAGGGTCCATCGCATTTGTCTTACTCCTCGCAATTTTAGTGGCAAACCTCTTATGTATGTGCTGATCTTCAGTCAATATTGGGTATTGGAAGTGCTGACCACCCCTAGGTGTTGGCAAACTGAACTTTTTACCTCTAGCTGTTAATGGTTTACGTCCATTAATGTGTATATGTTGGTTACCCTCCTCATCTATGCTCACTCCTACTTTCTTGAGAGTGGAATGCCCACATTTTGGACAAAACAGTTTTGTCATAACACTTGTGGTTTTGAAGCATGTGGTGCAACGAAAAATAAATGTACGTAGCTGCCTTATTATCCTACCGTCTATTGAGGTTACGTTTAATCCAATTTGTTTCAGTACATTTTGCATGGCAAAGTCTGAGGTGATACACGCTACTTCTACAGTTTTTTCTTCAAATTCTCCCAGTTCCATTTCTTTCTTCTTGTCTGCTAGATTGCCGGGTGTTATCCATTCCCCACCATCACTGTCAGTGTCTTCTTCACTCTCTGATTCTTCATCTGACACCTTGGCCATGATATCATCAACCTCCTCATCCTTAAGATCCATGTTCTGTATTTGCTCTGCAATTGTTTCAGGTGAATCTAAATCATCATTTTCTGTTGCATTTATGTCATTGTTTGTCAAATTTGGTGTTTCATTTGTAGGTAGAGCCTGTGTTTCCTGATTAACTTCGCCTGTTTCTTCGTTGACTTTGTCCTTAGTCCCGGCAACTAATTCACCTGTTTCCTGATTAACATTTGATTGTTTGTCTACAGATTTTTCACCAGAATTTGAGTTGTAATTCGCGAGTCCTGTCACTTTCACGATTTTCTGCATCGTCGGTTCAGTTTTAAGATGTTCAGTACCGATCTTCTCTTTCTCCAATTGATATGTTAACGCCATTACCTTGATGTCGGTGGCGGACAGGCTGGGGTAGTCGCCAGTTTTCTTGGAGAATTCTGTGATGAATTTAATGTTTTCGGTGAAGACATCTTTGACGGTCAGGTCGTACGGGAGCACCACAAGCTTCTTACGCTGCCTGTCGTTCGTAATTTCGTCTATAACCTCTTGTATGGTATACACATTGTCGGCCAAGTTTTGTAAGTTGGCGGCTTTTATGAATGCTGTCGTGTCGACCACTAAGTGATTGATGTTTTTCGGCATTTTAATTACTTATAAACTCATGAGACAGTAATCAGGTGCAAAAAATAAAACTATTTACACGATATTCGTTCACGTGTTGTGTCCAATATTGACAGATGTCTGTTTGACACAGGAGAGCTTGGGTGATAGCCTTCTACGCTATGGGTGTCTTATGAGCTTCTTGGTGTCCCACATCTAAGTCACTAACCCTAGGTCTGTACGTAGTTTGTACTGAAGATTATAAATATAATCTTCTTTTACTGACTGATTACGGCAAGGACCACAGGTATTGACCAAAAAATTGCACTGAAACCTGGAACCAAGAAGATTTATATAATCTTCTTGACTGCAACATGTATATTTTTTATGGCAATTAAATCTATATTGTCTTTGCTAATATCATCTTTAGGGATGCGCAATGCGATTAATCAGATTGCAATTCATTTTTTCAATATCTGATCAATCTTTTCATTATTGGAAATCGATTGACTATAAGCAACTGGCGATAAAAAAAAATGATGTAAAAAGACGCCCCCTGAGTTTCTTGCCGGATCTTCTCAGTCGAGGTCGCGTTCCGATCCAGAATATACAGATATAGATATAGATATAAGATACAGATCCGATACAGATATAAGAAAAAAAAATGTAAAATTGACAATTTGTAAGTGCCCCCGTAGGCTTAGACAAAATAAACGATTTGAATTTGATTAGGGTAATTTATAGTTTCAAAATTTAAAAATATATCGATGTAATGCGATTGTTATTTTTGTAGAACAAAATTTTCTGACTGACTATATTTATGTTTTTTTTCTTAATTCCTAAAACTCACAAAACTATGTGCAACTAAAGTTTATTCCGAAACTCTGACGATACAAACAAACTATAAAAAATGTAATATTTAACATTAATTAATCATCGGAAACAGAACTATCGTTTATATTTATTAATCGACTATGATCGATTAATCGATTAATTGAACTGATGATGGAGTTTGACACATCCCTAATCGTTTACTTTTTCGCTGGCGATTACCTATATATTTATTTTCCCAATTTCTAATTTGCTTACTAAACAATTAACTAAAACATATTATGTGTAACTTATTGTGATCAGGAGATATCAAAATGAGTTCCAATAAAAAGGGGAAACGTCATACTGGTAACAAACATTTTCCAATAGCCGAGTCCGTCAGTATAGCACTAAAGATTCAACTGGACAAGTTTATAAGTGACGAAAATGAGACTGAACTCAAGTTTCCAACGTTCCTATCGGCCCAGGAGAGAGGCTTCATTCACGAGACTGTGGCTAAGTTGGGCCTGAAATCGAAATCCCGCGGAAAAGGTATGTAGTTTGTTCTATCACCTGTAGATATTTGTGTGGGTTGTAGAAGAAGAGAGAGAAAGAAAGTAAGCATAATCATCAACTTACTTGTTCTATTTTTAATGTATCTTTCTTTTAAATGGTGGCAATTGTGTTCGAGCTATGAGCCTAAATTACAATCTATCTGGCACAGTTTGACAATACCTTAAGATGCTATAGTTTCTTTTAAATTTCAGTATAAGTAAGTTGTAAGGTAATTATAATTGGGTAATCCACAGTAGGTGTAGTAAAAATGCATTTTCATTTACCCAATTAATCCTGTGAAATAATTAATTTGGCAATAAGATGAAATAAGTTGCACCATTTTATTGTATGTGAAGTGATAGTTGTAAAATCTGTGTGACTCATTTTTTGCAAACTCAACTGTTCATTGCTCCCTACTTAGCTCACAAGTGTGGTTCAATAATCTGACTTATGTTGTCATACCTATTTTTTCTGTATATTTACTTGCATCAATATGGATCTTACAATAACACAGCTTATTATCAAAACAAATTCATTCAGATCTACCCTCAAAATATATCTGTATTGTATAAGAAAATGTTATTCACACAAGAAAAAAGGTCAATAACAAGGTGGTTATTGACCTTTTTTCTGCATACTGTAGTAACAAAGTATATTCATCAACTAGTTGCTGCCCGCGAGTTCGTCTGCTTAGACTTAAGTAAAGTATTCTATGTGTCAATCCAGGTTATAAACTATTTTTGTTCCGAATTTCATCCAAATCCGTTCAGTAGTTTTTGCGTGAAAGAGTAACAAACATACATCCACACTCACTAACTTTCGCATTTATAATATTAGTAGGATTATTTTACTAACTTTTCTATTCCCAGGAGTTAACCGGTACTTAACAATATACAAGAGAGTGGGCTCCACAATCATCCAGAATGATGCTAAACTCATTCTGGACTCAAACATGCGATGCAGTATTGCCGAGCTGTACAACGCGTTCCCTATCACCAGCAAGGAGAAGGATGACCTCAGCAGCTGCCCTGAAAAGGAACGAAGCCCACAGCTCGCTCACAAGACCCTCGGACAGTTGAATAATGGGGTGGCACAGGTGCCCAATACATCATACAACCCAGATCTGGTGAAGTTCAGAGAGAAACTGCCTGTCTATGAGCAGAGACAAGAACTTATCAATGCTGTCATTCACAATCAGGTTAATTATTGATACTGTTATACTTACATTTATCTACCTCTTTGGTGGCAAATTACTCTTTTCATGTTGTAGGTATTAGGCCTGTATTAACCTGTATCAAGTCTGAAAGTGGTAATGGAAATCATTCTTATGTCATACCAGTACAAATTGACATATCAAAAGCATACCCAAGACCACTCGCTTGAGATTGATTTATTATTAGGTGCCTTGATATGCCAATGTAGGAGCCAGAGCGGGCACAGAATCTAATATGAAACTGAGCACTCAAAGCTCCCTACCAAATGAGTAAGAGTAAGGTCGTTCTAGTTTTGCCAATGAAGTTAATAGTTTGTAATTTGTGTAGGTGATAATAGTGGCGGGCGCCACGGGGTGCGGCAAGACGACTCAGCTGCCGCAGCTGGTGCTGGACCACTGCCAGGAGCACAAGCAGCCCGCGCGCATCTACTGCACGCAGCCGCGCAGGATATCCGCCGTGTCTGTCGCCGAGAGGGTATGTCACACACCTTTGTGTTTAACGGACTCTTCAAACAGATTCTCCCTGCTATTTATTTATTAATTAAAGTAGAATGAATTTTTATGCATTATACATATACTGTTACTAGCTGTGCCCGCAACTTCGCCCGCGTGGAATTTAACTATAAACAAAAATTTTATTGAACATTTTATACCTACTATCGCAAAAGCCTGCTCGCGCGTTTGAGCTCGCGTGACAGGCAGCAAATACGCCCTGTGCCTACAGCTTATAACATCAGCTATCTGCCAGTGAAAATCTCGTCAAAACCGGTCCGTTTCGGAGATTACCCGGAACAAACATACAGACAGACAGACAAAAAAATTTAAATCGCGTTTTGTTATAAGTATAGTATGTACTTTCATATGCATTTAGTGAAAAGGGGTGATTTTGATATTACAAACAGACACTCCAATTTTATTTATTTGTATAGATATAGATATGTTTTGGTATAAAGTATCAAAGTGATAGTGAAAAATTGAATGGTTTGAAATATTTAATTCAACATCATTGTAAGGGGGATCTTGGCTATACCTGTATGTTTTTTCTTGTTTTTTATATTTGACAAATTTGATTGCTGGATGTCTAATAATGACGGTATAAATGGGCAGTTTTAGAGTATCAGGTGTGGTATCAGGGATTCAGGTATACAGGAATTTGTATAGATTAAATGCCATCGGCATTTGCTCTTAATCACCTGCTGGTCCATGGTCCAGGTAGCGTACGAGCGCATGGAGAAGATAGGCCAGTCCATCGGGTATCAGATCCGGCTGGAGTCCCGCGTCAGCCCCCGCACGGTGCTCACCTACTGCACCAATGGCGTCTTGCTGCGGACCCTGATGGCCGGCGACACGTCGCTCACTGGTCAGTAAACACCCTTTTGATTTACCAACCACAGAGAAGGAAAGGGAGACTTGTATTACATACTTTCCTTTTGCATCATCTTTATACTATAATTAAAGGTAGTTTTATAATCCAGCCCGACAACTAAGAGGTACTAGACAATTCAATCTGTGAATTTGGATCAGTTAGATACATGCAAGAACAATTAATTACATTCAATGCAAGAACAGTTGATTACATTCAATGTAAGAGCAGTTAGGTACGTGCAGGAGAGCAGCTACAATCAATGCAAGATCAATAAGATAGATGCAAGAGCAGTTCGGTACGTGCAGGAGAGTAATTACATACAATGCAAGATGAATTAGATAGATGCAAGAGCAGTTAGATACATGATGCCGTTTCCCTGGCAGGTGTGACGCACATCTTCGTGGACGAGGTGCACGAGCGCGACAAGTTCAGCGACTTCCTGCTGGTGGCGCTGCGCGACGCGCTGCCGCGCTTCAAGGAGCTCAAGCTGGTGCTCATGTCCGCCACCATGGACACGCAGATCTTCTCCAGGTAACACTCCCGTGGCGACACACGTGCACATCTCACTAAACTAGCTTTCTCATTTTATTTAAATTCCTAAATCTGAGTGAGATTTGATTACTATTGTTAGGTACTAGGGGTAGGTACACTAATGCCGTTAAACGTGTAAAAAGGGTTTATTTAAGCTCTCCACGAACTCGGCTAATACACACTAGTACACTACAGGGCCATCCATAAATTACGTCACACGAATTTCATGATTTTTTGACCCCTCCCCCGTCCTTGTCACAGCTGGTCACATTTGTGAGACCCCCCCCCTACCTAGTGCGACGTCACATATTTTGCAATTTTACATTTAGAAATTAAAACAGCAGTTCCGGAATAATTTTTATTTCCATATAAATTATTTTTCAATAAAATGAACGTCAAAAAAGTGATGTCATAAAATTCAGGATACATTGTGTGACAAGGGGACGGGGAGGGGCCCTTGTCACACAATGTAACACTTCGTCGACCCCCTCCCTCGCCCTTAACGTGGGACGTAATTTATGGATGGCCCCTAACACAAGCAGAGTTCCGAATCACTTAGCAGTCACACAGTATTCCAAAATAATCGCTTAGGTCGCAGGTATATTCCTCTTCGTTCGCTTACTTGAGATCCGTTCACTGTCGCTTCCAAGAAGTAACTGTCTCGATGCCCGACGTCAACTCCTTATATACCGAATAAAGAGGTATGCTAGTTGCTTCTTGACCATTCGAGGTGTAGGTAATAATAATCGCAATTGAACGGTCCCGAAACCCATTGTCCGCTTTCCTTTGTATTCGTTCGAGACGGGCCGCCGCGCGCCGATAACGCAAGGGCGTTCACCTTATACCTACATACCTACAATTTTCAACTTCGAATTTTCTAGACTTTTCTTTATGAATCGATGGAGTACATCTAGACTAACAATGCGTTTTTGTCTCAAGCTGGTAGTATGAGTATTCTTTGAGATATTGGACGAAACAGTTTCAAGGTCGCAACACTATTTACTTATTTAGTGACAGTGGTGTTGCCTACTCACATTCTGTTGCTGTTCCTGAGAATGTACACCATCTTTTATTAATTGAAAAGAGTAACCATTGAGTTTCTTGCCGGATCTCCTCAGGGGAAGCAGCAAACCGAACTGGTGGTAGATTCTGACTATTCATAAATGCTTTGTTGGCTTAAATAAATAAAAACAATTTTGAGTTGAGTTGAGCCTGAACCCGGTCATATAGTTCAGCTCGCACATTGGCAACCTGAATGTCTGGGACGAAGGGAAGGGGGGTTGGCCTGCTGCTTAATACATACTTTACGTCGGTCTTCTGAGAAAGAGGGTGCCAGGACTAGTTCCCGCCCCACACTCCTACCACTGTTACTTTTATAAGCCGGGATCGACAATAGTGATCAACGATGACGCCGAGGTTTTCACGTTTTCAAGAGCGCAGTGATGGGATAGGTTAAACCCCCGCTCCCCCACCCCCAGGTACTTCAACAACTGCCCGGTGCTGTCTATCCCGGGGCGGCTGCACGAGGTGCGGCGCTACTACCTGGAGGACGTGCTGCGCATGGCGCGGCATCGCACCCCGCGCATGGCGCAGGCGGAGCGCGAGCTGCGCGACAAGCGCGCCGCCGGACGCAGCTACTGGTCGCATCTCGAAGGTCAGATATCATGTCACAGGACGTGCTGCGCATGGCGCGGCATCGCACCCCGCGCATGGCGCAGGCGGAGCGCGAGCTGCGCGACAAGCGCGCCGCCGGACGCAGCTACTGGTCGCATCTCGAAGGTCAGATATCATGTCACAGGACGTGCTGCGCATGGCGCGGCATCGCACCCCGCGCATGGCGCAGGCGGAGCGCGAGCTGCGCGACAAGCGCGCCGCCGGACGCAGCTACTGGTCGCATCTCGAAGGTCAGATATCATGTCACAGGACGTGCTGCGCATGGCGCGGCATCGCACCCCGCGCATGGCGCAGGCGGAGCGCGAGCTGCGCGACAAGCGCGCCGCCGGACGCAGCTACTGGTCGCATCTCGAAGGTCAGATATCATGTCACAGGACGTGCTGCGCATGGCGCGGCATCGCACCCCGCGCATGGCGCAGGCGGAGCGCGAGCTGCGCGACAAGCGCGCCGCCGGACGCAGCTACTGGTCGCATCTCGAAGGTCAGATATCATGTCACAGGACGTGCTGCGCATGGCGCGGCATCGCACCCCGCGCATGGCGCAGGCGGAGCGCGAGCTGCGCGACAAGCGCGCCGCCGGACGCAGCTACTGGTCGCATCTCGAAGGTCAGATATCATGTCACAGGACGTGCTGCGCATGGCGCGGCATCGCACCCCGCGCATGGCGCAGGCGGAGCGCGAGCTGCGCGACAAGCGCGCCGCCGGACGCAGCTACTGGTCGCATCTCGAAGGTCAGATATCATGTCACAGGACGTGCTGCGCATGGCGCGGCATCGCACCCCGCGCATGGCGCAGGCGGAGCGCGAGCTGCGCGACAAGCGCGCCGCCGGACGCAGCTACTGGTCGCATCTCGAAGGTCAGATATCATGTCACAGGACGTGCTGCGCATGGCGCGGCATCGCACCCCGCGCATGGCGCAGGCGGAGCGCGAGCTGCGCGACAAGCGCGCCGCCGGACGCAGCTACTGGTCGCATCTCGAAGGTCAGATATCATGTCTGGAGGACGTGCTGCGCATGGCGCGGCGCCCCTATGGAAGCGTCGCGACGCCACTACTGTAACATGGCGACGCGACTATGAAAGCGTCGCGACGCCACTATGGAAGCGTCGTGACGCCCCCATTTTGAAGCGTCACGACGCCCTTGTTGAAGCGTTGCGACGCCCCTATGACAGCGTCGCAGGGGCACATTAGAATGTAAGATATTGCGACACTCGACTCTATCACCTGTAATATAGCTCATTTTCTTTTAAATCTCCAGTTGTTTTGTCTTGAAATTCTGTCTGTAATTTCTTGTCGCTTTCTATCAGGTCAGAAGCAGAACCCGGAAGAGGGTTGCAGCAGTAAGGAGATCAAGGAGGAGAAGGAGTCCAGCCTGGAGCCAGCCATGCAGGCTGACATGGACGAGTTCATCGACGAGTGCTTCAATGAGGGCAGCCTGGTGAGTTGCTGTCTACTATAAGCAGGAATGATTAAAAAAATCCAGCAGCGATTTAGAACCGTCTTCATTTTATATGTCACATCATTTACATAATATACGGAACCCTCCCTTATAAGAACATCCAGTCCGTCCGTCAGTCTGTCACAGTTCCATAACTTCTACAGTTTTTGTCGAAAATTGAGGAAATTGGATACGGATATACCTTAAGAATAGATTAAGAACATTCCTTTTTTGAGGTCGAGGAGGACCTCCTCGAACATGGAAAGAGAGGATTTTTTTTTTTAGTTACCCGTCAAGTGGGGTATTGTTGAAAAAGTCTTTTCAAATGAAATGGTGTTTCGATACAACATTTCATCATCAGAAATTCTGTTTGCGAGATTTTTAACTTTTAAAGATTTCATCAAAATTTACGTAATGAATACCATATAATACCATATAACCACGCTAGCTACGCAAATCGTAATAGAAGGCAAACGCTCGCGATTACGTTTCAAACGCTCCGCTTTTGACGTTTTGCTGACACAAGCTTCACGATTTCCACTGACATTGATATGGTATGGCACCATGAAATGAATGTCAGTCAGTAGAAATCGTCAAGCCCGTTTCAGCAAAACGTCAAAAGCGGAGCGTTTGAAACGTAATCGCGAGCGTTTGCTTTTCTATTACGATTTGAGTAGCTAGCGTGGTTAGGGCCCTGATTGTTGTGCCGCCGCCATAATCTCGTAGTGAAATACTCCTAATACATTCATCCCTAAAGTGGTATATATCGACCTCTAGTGTTTGAATCCGCTCAGCAGTGCAGTGTGGTTATTTCAAACCATTCGAATCGATATCGGAAATGGATTCAGAAACTTTAAATATCTGTAATTTAGCCATCTGTATTTGACGACCGTTCGGCGCAGTGGTTTGAGCGTAGGCCGCTCGGCTCACTTCTTCGGGTGGTTTTGGGCACAGATATAAATTTAAATAGATAACGCAAGTATCACGATTTGTATTGAAACCAAGCGTGCCGAATTTTTAACACCTACTGTGACGTCATTAGTGACGGGAAATCCAAACACACCGATGCCCTCCGCCCGCTACGATTCTCTCGAGTGATTATCTCGCTCATACTCATATTTTTTATATCTGTAGTCGCGCGGACTGTAAGTTATCGGCGTCCAACCCTGACGCTTGGTCGGGGTTTCGTACACGCGAAGTACATGAATTTGGGTTCACAAGGAATCGCTCTACTATAGACGCAGGTGTTAAACTAATAAAAAATGTATTCAGTGTCTGGGAGAACTCGCAGGATGCCCTCGGTGTATTCTGCGATTTGTCCAAGGCATTCGACTGCGTCCATCATAAAATACTTGCCAGGAAATTGCACCACTACGGTATCAGGAACAAGGCTCTTGACCTCTTGACTTCATATTTGAGCAATAGAATTCAAAAGGTCAATATTAATGACAAGAAATCGCCCGGTTCTGTAGTCTCAATGGGTGTACCGCAGGGTTCGATACTGGGTCCTTTCTTGTTTCTAATATATATCAATGATCTGCCCTACTATGTAGAAAATAGTCACGAAGTTGTGTTGTTTGCTGATGATACTTCTTTATTATTTAAAATTAAAAGACAGCTTTTAAATTATGACGATGTGAACAACGCACTCGCTAAAGTTGTAGATTGGTTCAATGTAAATAATCTTCTACTTAATGAGAATAAAACGAAATGTATAAAGTTCTCAACGCCAAATGTGAGACAAGTAGGAACCAATATACGACTAAATGGAGCAGAATTGGACCTTGTGGAGGAAACTGTCTTTCTAGGGATCTCTATAGATGCTAAATTGCAATGGGGTCATCATATCAAAAAAATGTCGGGTAAACTCAGCTCTGCGGCATATGCTGTTAAAAAAATCAGGCATTTAACCGACGTTGAAACAGCTAGAATTGTTTAGTTTAGTTATTTCCATAGCGTTATGTCATATGGCATACTGCTCTGGGGATGCTCTGCTGACTTAAACACCATTTTTGTTCTCCAGAATACGAGCTATTTACAATCTAGCTCCAAGAATCTCCCTCAGAGAAAAATTTAAAGAAATAAATATTCTAACTGTTGTGTCACATGAAAATCGCTAATAATTGCTAATAATTTTGAGAAAAGGATCGACGCTCATTCTATAAATACGAGGGATGCCTTTTAAGTTTTGTCGTTTGAAGAAAATAACACAACTAGAACCTTATAGTACTTTTTATTGTTTTTCAAAGTATTCACCACGTAGCTTAATACACTTTTCCATTCGCTCAAACCAGTTATTATAACATTTATTCCACTCTAAAGTGGGGGTGTTCAAAATGGCTGACTTGAAAGCGTCGACTGCTTCTTCACTGGACTGGAACCTTTGACCACGAAGACTTTTCTTAATTTTAGGAAATGTAAAAAAATCGTTAGGGCTTAGGTCAGGACTGTATGGAGGATGGTCAAGAATTTCTACTTTTTCCTGCTTCAAATACTCAATCGTTTGACGAGCGCTGTGTGAACTTGCATTGTCGTGGTGCAGGATGATGCGTCGCTTTGAGTTAGATTTTCGAAGTTCGGCGATGACTTGTGGTAAACAAACTGTGGTATACCACTCTGCGTTAACCGTTCTACGATCATCAAGTGCAATAGTCGCAACATGGCCGGTTTTTCTAACGAACGTGGCCACCATCTTCTTTGAAGTGCTTCGAGAACGAACAACTTTAGTCGGCTTTGGCTCGTCTTGAAAGACCCAGGTTGTAGATTGTTGTTTGGAATCAGGATCGTAGGCATAGATCCAAGATTCGTCACCACTGATGATGTCGTAGACGTGATTTGACTCTTCTCGGTTGAACCTTTGCAGAGTTTTCTTACACCATCTGACGCGGGCCGCCTTGTGATCGTCGGAAAGCAGATGCGGTATCCAACGGCAAACTAGCTTTCTTAGACCAAGCGCTTCATGCAAGATTTTCTGAATGGTTGTCCCTGAGATGCCTAATAGAGCCTCTATCTCTCGATACGTCACATGACGATCTTCGAGAATTAGTTGTCTCACTCCAATGATGTTATCTTCAGTGAATGCAGATTTTGGGCGACCTTCGCGAGATTTGTCACTAACACTAGTATGTCCACGCTGGAATTCTAAATACCAGCGTTCGACAGTCCGCAGACATGGGGCTTCATCCCTGAACACAGATATTAGCTCTTCAAAACACTGAAGCCGTGTCAGGCCTCTTCTAAAGTTGTAGAAAATTATTGCACGAACATTTTCCTTAGAAAGATTCATTTTCGTACGTAACCTGACAGATTCTAATCGACGCTGTGACTAAACAATAACATTAATCCTAATACATTCAACTGTTTTGAGATTCGAAATTTAAACACATTCGAATATAGAACAGTTCCAAATTCAAAATTGCCGGGAATTATGGAAACGACAGAACTTAAAAGGCATGCCTCGTACACGGAATAAGCACAAGCTATCCGTACATGTAACTCGTCTCCACAGAATAAGTCATTATTTTATAGGGCAATGTATACGTTTTTACAATAAGCTTCCCAATGAAATCCGAGATTTACCTATCAATAAGTTTAAAACCCTAATTAAAACTAAACTCAGTGCAAAGGGTTATTACAAAATCTCGGATTATTTGAATGATAAATCAGCTTGGGACTGAGCAGCTCAAATCTCGACAGTCAATAATAATGTCAAAGCGTAGCGTGTCTTGCCCTACTAGTCCGAATTATTTGTGTAATTCTTAGTAATATCAGAAGGCAACACACTGGAGCTATTATAATATTTATATTAATATCTACTACCCTTTGTAATTATTGAATATAAGCAACTAGCGATAAAAAAAATAAAAAATGACATGTAAAAAGACAAGCCCGCTGAGTTTCTTGCCGGATCTTCTCAGTCGAGGTCGCGTTCCGATCCGGTTGTAGATATAAGAAAAAATAATAATAATATAAACAATTTGTAAGTGCCCCCGTAGGCCTAAACAAAATAAACGATTTGAATTTGAATTTACGTTATCTATGAAAATCTATATCTGTGGTTTTGGGTTCGATTTCCGCCGGGGCAAATTTCGGAAATGGCATTTTCGTAATTTCACCAGCTCTGGGTCTCACCGGGACCATACAGTTGGAGTGTCAGGTTGGCAATATTTGATCTTTAAAGTTTTTTTATTTCTAATATTATTGCACTGTTAGTAATTGTTAAGATATATTCGATAACTTTCATATTTTAATTTCGAATAAATTTAAAAATGGCAAAAATACAGACTTATATTTTCCGAATTCATTTTCAATATCGATTGGAAAGGTTTAAAATAACCCCCATCCGAGCTGGACGTGCCGATAGAGCGTGGTGTGATGTGTGATGTGGTGTGTGGTGTGGTTGTGGCAGGACTCGTTCAGCCAGCTGCTGTACATGTACCTGTCGGAGGGCGTCCCGGCGCGCGCGCCGCACTCGCGCTCGCGCCGCGCCGGCCTGCACGCCGCCGCCGCGCGCGGCCTGCCCGAGACCGTCGCGCAGATGTTGCACATAGGTCAGTCACTGCACTCCACACTCGACCCTATGCACCTACACGCTCGCGCCGCGCCGGCCTGCACGCCGCCGCCGCGCGCGGCCTGCCCGAGACCGTCGCGCAGATGTTGCACATAGGTCAGTCACTGCACTCCACACTCGACCCTATGCACCTACACGCTCGCGCCGCGCCGGCCTGCACGCCGCCGCCGCGCGCGGCCTGCCCGAGACCGTCGCGCAGATGTTGCACATAGGTCAGTCACTGCACTCCACACTCGACCCTATGCACCTACACGCTCGCGCCGCGCCGGCCTGCACGCCGCCGCCGCGCGCGGCCTGCCCGAGACCGTCGCGCAGATGTTGCACATAGGTCAGTCACTGCACTCCACACTCGACCCTATGCACCTACACGCTCGCGCCGCGCCGGCCTGCACGCCGCCGCCGCGCGCGGCCTGCCCGAGACCGTCGCGCAGATGTTGCACATAGGTCAGTCACTGCACTCCACACTCGACCCTATGCACCTACACGCTCGCGCCGCGCCGGCCTGCACGCCGCCGCCGCGCGCGGCCTGCCCGAGACCGTCGCGCAGATGTTGCACATAGGTCAGTCACTGCACTCCACACTCGACCCTATGCACCTACACGCTCGCGCCGCGCCGGCCTGCACGCCGCCGCCGCGCGCGGCCTGCCCGAGACCGTCGCGCAGATGTTGCACATAGGTCAGTCACTGCACTCCACACTCGACCCTATGCACCTACACGCTCGCGCCGCGCCGGCCTGCACGCCGCCGCCGCGCGCGGCCTGCCCGAGACCGTCGCGCAGATGTTGCACATAGGTCAGTCACTGCACTCCACACTCGACCCTATGCACCTACACGCTCGCGCCGCGCCGGCCTGCACGCCGCCGCCGCGCGCGGCCTGCCCGAGACCGTCGCGCAGATGTTGCACATAGGTCAGTCACTGCACTCCACACTCGACCCTATGCACCTACACGCTCGCGCCGCGCCGGCCTGCACGCCGCCGCCGCGCGCGGCCTGCCCGAGACCGTCGCGCAGATGTTGCACATAGGTCAGTCACTGCACTCCACACTCGACCCTATGCACCTACACGCTCGCGCCGCGCCGGCCTGCACGCCGCCGCCGCGCGCGGCCTGCCCGAGACCGTCGCGCAGATGTTGCACATAGGTCAGTCACTGCACTCCACACTCGACCCTATGCACCTACACGCTCGCGCCGCGCCGGCCTGCACGCCGCCGCCGCGCGCGGCCTGCCCGAGACCGTCGCGCAGATGTTGCACATAGGTCAGTCACTGCACTCCACACTCGACCCTATGCACCTACACGCTCGCGCCGCGCCGGCCTGCACGCCGCCGCCGCGCGCGGCCTGCCCGAGACCGTCGCGCAGATGTTGCACATAGGTCAGTCACTGCACTCCACACTCGACCCTATGCACCTACACGCTCGCGCCGCGCCGGCCTGCACGCCGCCGCCGCGCGCGGCCTGCCCGAGACCGTCGCGCAGATGTTGCACATAGGTCAGTCACTGCACTCCACACTCGACCCTATGCACCTACACGCTCGCGCCGCGCCGCACGGTGGTTCAGAAATTGAGGTCCCTAACTATAGGAATCGAAAGTCAGAATACCAAAAAAATTTGAATGGGAATACTTTAAGCCTACTAATATATATAACATATTATGATATGGGTGCCATAGAACGCTGTATGTGCGAGATAATTAATATTTCGTTTTTTTTTTGTATGGAGAAAAACAGAAAATTTCATTTTTCTCGCGACTGTTTCCAACTGTAAGCTTGCCGCTTATATGGCTTATTAGGGCCCTTACAGCGATTCAAATGACATATAGAACGTACGCCTATCGTTGCCGCTTCACGAGTTAGAGCATCATGATTTTCGGAAAATTCGGTTGCTCTAAGTTGGTAACGTATATTGATAAAAAATGCAATTATATGGACAAATTTGGTCATAATTAACTTGTTTGGAGTCAATAAACCCCAATGACCCCTTTTAGAGTGGTTCAAAAGAAATTTCTCAAAGAAATTACTCAATTTATTTATTTATTTATTTTATTTATTAGAACGGTCAAATTAACCAATTACACTAATAATACAATACAAAGCAACAACAATTAAGTATAAACAAATTAGAAATATAAAAACGATCAGGCATCTATCTCGCAGAACTTCAAGCATACCGACATAATCTTCACCCATTCATCCGCAAACAAATCTAAAGTTGCGTCTGAATCCAGGAGTTCATTAAGCGCAGTGAGGGTGCGGGGTATAGGGGACATCGCTCGGGCAACGGTCCGGCAAGCAGTAATGTTAATATCCTTATTAAAGGTCAGTATATTTGTACACGTGTAATAACAAGAAATAAGCCAACACCGATATTAGTGTTGTCGGTAATCATGAAACAAAACAACAGGTAGTACTAATTACCTGGAAAATGACGATAATAAATAACAATAGGACACGTGTTATAACAAATGAGGAGTAATTAGTCAGGTAACAATGATAATAGTTAATAATAGTAATAGACCGCCTAATTACATAGTGATATATTGAAGATAATTTTAAATAAATAGGGGATATTATTCTGCACCAAGTTATTCTGCATTTGCACTTGTGCGTGCTCACTTTGAACTTACAAGTGTTTCGTAATGGAGGGTTTTGTTACCAATTTGGACATCTTTATGTTTGTGAAAACTAATAAGTGTTTTTCGAGTCCTGATGTGTTATTCCAGAGTTTCGGAATATCATTGATTTGTCTGAGGAAGATCAGGAACAATTGAAGCTGTTTTGTCAAACTTTTATTTGCAACTTGCGAGTCAAATGGACGAAATGTAATCGTACTGCTCATACTTTTATAAAAAATATGAGACTTGGCTGCAAGAGGAAATAAATTGGCCGGAGTTATTCAAACGCAAATTGGAATGTGTAAGTTTTGTGCGGGAAGAGCAACCATCAACTTCAAGTTCTACCTGTGAAGTTGCTTCTACGTCAAAATGTTCTGTTGCAACTTCAACAATAAATTTCAGTCCAAGGAAACCTTTTGTTGAGCTAAGCCCAGCACAAAAGAGAAGAAGAGTTGAACAGCTTCTCAGTTACGAGAAAGAAGCTCTCGTACATGCGATTGGAATTAGCTCTAGCAATAATGAAGTGGCAAATCTACTAAAGTTTATAACAGAACATCCTGAAAAGATAACAGAAATTAATGACTTTTTAAAGCATAAGAAACTTGTTCCTAAGTTTTCAGCAGAAAAAGCTTTAGCAATATTTGTATGTCTAAAGCTATCGAAGTGGCAATATTGTACACTTAGAGCTTGTGCCAAAGAAGAAAATGTGGAATTATATCCTTCATATTCTTCAGTTCTTGAAGCTAAAAGAGAATGTTATCCCCCAAAAGACACGATAGAAGTTACTGAGCGAGGAGTAAAAAGTAAAGCTACAGGCCATTTTAGATAAAACGGTATCACGGCTGGGAAAAGTGATTACCGTTAACTCTGATAGCATCAAGGAGCTTACGCTTGTTTGCAAATGGGGCTTTGATGGAGCTTCAGGCCAGAGCACCTACAAACAAGCCATGGCTGGTGAAGATGACTCAAGTGTTTTTATGTGCTCGTTTGTGCCTCTGCGATTGACCTGTGAAGATCAGATAATCTGGGAGAATCTAAAGCCTTCCTCAACACTATTGTGCAGGCCTTTTTTTATAAATTCGCTCATGAAAATAAGCTGGGTATCAAAGAAGAGAAGGCAAATATTGACGCTGAAATAGAAAAACTAGAACCATCTTTAATGGGAAATAACATTCGCGTAAAGCATTCGATGCTTATGACCATGATAGATGGTAAAATAGCATCACAGTTATCTGGAACGTCAACGCAAAAATGTGACATTTGCAAAGCTGTTCCTTCCGAAATGAATAAGTTGGAGATAATTTCAAAGTGAGTCCTATAATTTTACACGAGATAGTTTAGCAGTATTTTTGTTGTATATTTCATTAATTACAATTTTTATTTTCCAGAAAACCTATTTCAACCGAATTTTATCAATATGGTTTGTCTTCTCTTCATGCATGGATTAGAAGTATGGAATGCCTTCTGCATATTGCATACCGTCTAGACTTCCAGAAATGGCAAGCGAAGGATGAAATTTGTAAGGAGGCACTGAAGAATAGAAAAAAAACCATACAACAGAAGTTTCGTGAAGAAATGGGTCTCTTAGTCGATATCGTTAAACAAGGTTAGTTGATATTATTATCAATTCCTTTTATGTTTTGTTTACTTGATCTTTGTTCAGTTATTAATTTATATATTAAGTTGCTTAAATCATGTTTCAAGAGCAGTTTTCTTTGTTATAGGGTCTGGACTTGTAACGATGGCAACACAGCCAGAAAATTTTTTGAAGATCCTGAGAAAACAGCAGAAATCACAAATTTGAATCCTGAATTGATAAGAAGACTAGGAACTATCTTGAAAGTAATTTCATGTGGGGAGCCAGTAAATACTGAAGCGTTTGCTAATTTCACAAACCAGACTGCTCAAATGTATGTAGAACTCTATGGGTGGTATTATATGCCATCAAGTGTTCACAAAATTTTGATGCATGGTGCTGAAATTATCAAAGATTTCGGCATAATGCCCATAGGAAAATTGTCAGAAGAGGCATCTGAAGCTCGAAATAAAGATTTCCGTAAAATCCGAGAAGATCACACTCGTAAATTCAATCGTATTGCGAGCAACGAAGACATATTTCACGGCTTTCTCTTATCTTCAGATCCTTATATATCAAGTAATAGGCCTGTTTTAAGGAAATCGAAGAAAAGAGAAGTCAGCCATGATATGGAGGCGCTTCTTTTAATTGATAAGCAGGACAAAGAAAATATTGAATTTGTAGACATGAGCATGATAGAATCTGATTAAGAAGATGACGATATTCTCTCATAGTTAAGCTTTTTTGTTTATTATTGTAGTTTCATATAATTATATAATTTTTTTAATCATAACATTTATTAGTTAGGCGATCTATTATTATTAACTATTGTTGTTCTTTATTATTATTGTTATTAACTATTATCATTGTTACCTGACTAATTACTCCTCATTTGTTATAACACGTGTCCTATTGTTATTTATTATCGTCATTTTCCAGGTAATTAGTACTACCTGTTGTTTTGTTTCATGATTACCGACAACACTAATATCGGTGTTGGCTTATTTCTTGTTATTACACGTGTACAAATATACTGACCTTTAATAAGGATATTAACATTACATTGAGTAATTTCTTTGAGAAATTTCTTTTGAACCACTCTAAAAGGGGTCATTGGGGTTTATTGACTCCAAACAAGTTAATTATGACCAAATTTGTCCATATAATTGCATTTTTTATCAATATACGTTACCAACTTAGAGCAACCGAATTTTCCGAAAATCATGATGCTCTAACTCGTGAAGCGGCAACGATAGGCGTACGTTCTATATGTCATTTGAATCGCTGTAAGGGCCCTAATAAGCCATATAAGCGGCAAGCTTACAGTTGGAAACAGTCGCGAGAAAAATGAAATTTTCTGTTTTTCTCCATACAAAAAAAAACGAAATATTAATTATCTCGCACATACAGCGTTCTATGGCACCCATATCATAATATGTTATATATATTAGTAGGCTTAAAGTATTCCCATTCAAATTTTTTTGGTATTCTGACTTTCGATTCCTATAGTTAGGGACCTCAATTTCTGAACCACCGTGCGCCGGCCTGCACGCCGCCGCCGCGCGCGGCCTGCCCGAGACCGTCGCGCAGATGTTGCACATAGGTCAGTCACTGCACTCCACACTCGACCCTATGCACCTACACGCTCGCGCCGCGCCGGCCTGCACGCCGCCGCCGCGCGCGGCCTGCCCGAGACCGTCGCGCAGATGTTGCACATAGGTCAGTCACTGCACTCCACACTCGACCCTATGCACCTACACGCTCGCGCCGCGCCGGCCTGCACGCCGCCGCCGCGCGCGGCCTGCCCGAGACCGTCGCGCAGATGTTGCACATAGGTCAGTCACTGCACTCCACACTCGACCCTATGCACCTACACGCTCGCGCCGCGCCGGCCTGCACGCCGCCGCCGCGCGCGGCCTGCCCGAGACCGTCGCGCAGATGTTGCACATAGGTCAGTCACTGCACTCCACACTCGACCCTATGCACCTACACGCTCGCGCCGCGCCGGCCTGCACGCCGCCGCCGCGCGCGGCCTGCCCGAGACCGTCGCGCAGATGTTGCACATAGGTCAGTCACTGCACTCCACACTCGACCCTATGCACCTACACGCTCGCGCCGCGCCGGCCTGCACGCCGCCGCCGCGCGCGGCCTGCCCGAGACCGTCGCGCAGATGTTGCACATAGGTCAGTCACTGCACTCCACACTCGACCCTATGCACCTACACGCTCGCGCCGCGCCGGCCTGCACGCCGCCGCCGCGCGCGGCCTGCCCGAGACCGTCGCGCAGATGTTGCACATAGGTCAGTCACTGCACTCCACACTCGACCCTATGCACCTACACGCTCGCGCCGCGCCGGCCTGCACGCCGCCGCCGCGCGCGGCCTGCCCGAGACCGTCGCGCAGATGTTGCACATAGGTCAGTCACTGCACTCCACACTCGACCCTATGCACCTACACGCTCGCGCCGCGCCGGCCTGCACGCCGCCGCCGCGCGCGGCCTGCCCGAGACCGTCGCGCAGATGTTGCACATAGGTCAGTCACTGCACTCCACACTCGACCCTATGCACCTACACGCTCGCGCCGCGCCGGCCTGCACGCCGCCGCCGCGCGCGGCCTGCCCGAGACCGTCGCGCAGATGTTGCACATAGGTCAGTCACTGCACTCCACACTCGACCCTATGCACCTACACATACGGTTCTTTATAATGCACGTGTACAGGTCCCTTGTAGGCCAGTACCGCGTCTGCTGATACTTTACTTGCAGATGCTCTGGGCACAACACTTACCGCCATGGGCCCAACCCTATTCAAATTCCCATTTAAATGTATGGTCCCATCGATTACCGCACCAACTATGTAAACCGCTCCGCTGTCGCTCGACTCGACTAACACTTGACTCGCAATCCGTCAAAACTGACGTATCGCGTATCTGAATAAGTCTCTTTTGACAGTTTTCCTATTGTCAAAACAGATATTTCGAGACGAATACGAGTCTAGTCGAGCGACAGCGGCTAACAGAATTCGACCTGGGCAATAAAAAAAATTTATACTTCAGCCATATGGTGTAAAATTTTATTCAATGGCCAAATTAATATGAAAGATTCAGTAACTGCATAAATATCAGAATATTTTTATCAGAATCCCACTCCTGTGCACAGGCCTCTAAATAACAATTATGTGGTATTACTTAGCTACGGTTATTGTGATGCAATACTTGTATTGATTTATACGAGGCATGCCTTTTAAGTTCTGTCGTTTCCATAATTCCCGGCAATTTTGAATTTGGAACTGTTCTATATTCGAATGTGTTTAAATTTCGAATCTCAAAACAGTTGAATGTATTAGGATTAATGTTATTGTTTAGTCACAGCGTCGATTAGAATCTGTCAGGTTACGTACGAAAATGAATCTTTCTAAGGAAAATGTTCGTGCAATAATTTTCTACAACTTTAGAAGAGGCCTGACACGGCTTCAGTGTTTTGAAGAGCTAATATCTGTGTTCAGGGATGAAGCCCCATGTCTGCGGACTGTCGAACGCTGGTATTTAGAATTCCAGCGTGGACATACTAGTGTTAGTGACAAATCTCGCGAAGGTCGCCCAAAATCTGCATTCACTGAAGATAACATCATTGGAGTGAGACAACTAATTCTCGAAGATCGTCATGTGACGTATCGAGAGATAGAGGCTCTATTAGGCATCTCAGGGACAACCATTCAGAAAATCTTGCATGAAGCGCTTGGTCTAAGAAAGCTAGTTTGCCGTTGGATACCGCATCTGCTTTCCGACGATCACAAGGCGGCCCGCGTCAGATGGTGTAAGAAAACTCTGCAAAGGTTCAACCGAGAAGAGTCAAATCACGTCTACGACATCATCAGTGGTGACGAATCTTGGATCTATGCCTACGATCCTGATTCCAAACAACAATCTACAACCTGGGTCTTTCAAGACGAGCCAAAGCCGACTAAAGTTGTTCGTTCTCGAAGCACTTCAAAGAAGATGGTGGCCACGTTCGTTAGAAAAACCGGCCATGTTGCGACTATTGCACTTGATGATCGTAGAACGGTTAACGCAGAGTGGTATACCACAGTTTGTTTACCACAAGTCATCGCCGAACTTCGAAAATCTAACTCAAAGCGACGCATCATCCTGCACCACGACAATGCAAGTTCACACAGCGCTCGTCAAACGATTGAGTATTTGAAGCAGGAAAAAGTAGAAATTCTTGACCATCCTCCATACAGTCCTGACCTAAGCCCTAACGATTTTTTTACATTTCCTAAAATTAAGAAAAGTCTTCGTGGTCAAAGGTTCCAGTCCAGTGAAGAAGCAGTCGACGCTTTCAAGTCAGCCATTTTGAACACCCCCACTTTAGAGTGGAATAAATGTTATAATAACTGGTTTGAGCGAATGGAAAAGTGTATTAAGCTACGTGGTGAATACTTTGAAAAACAATAAAAAGTACTATAAGGTTCTAGTTGTGTTTTTTTCTTCAAACGACAAAACTTAAAAGGCATCCCTCGTATACTTTATTTAGTATCTTTCTAAATTTTTAACCGCTCATAATATGAGAGAACATCTTAAATCGACACTAGTATTGGGTCAATCTTAATTAGGCGGTAAAAAGACAGAATTATTAATGAGATAAATCCCCACTAGGTGCCGATCCAACAGCGAAAGACATAGACGGGAAATCCGCGTACGATTACGCAGTAGAGAACGGTCACGCCGAGTGCGCTAAACTGTTATCCTCATTCAACCTCACAGAGGAGACCAAAGAGAACTCCGAGGATGACACAAACGCCGACAACTTCCTGCTAGATGTATACCATCACACCATGTCTGAGGAGCTGATCGACCATGACTTAATGCTCGCATTGATAAAACACATCCATATTAACTTACCCAAAGGCAGTATTCTGGTGTTCCTGCCGGGCTACGACGACATAGTGACTTTGAGAGACATGATACAAGGCTGCACCGAAATGACCGTTCAGAAGTACCAAATTTTCACACTACACAGTAACATGCAAACATTGGACCAGAAGAAAGTGTTCAATCCGCTGCCCAACGCTCGGAAGATCATCATTTCCACCAATATTGCGGAAACATCGATCACTATAGATGATGTGGTGTATGTCGTTGACTCTTGTAAGGTGAAAGAGAAGTACTATGAGTCGAACGGTGGGGTCTGCTCGCTGCAGTGTGTGTGGACGTCCCGCGCCTGCTGCCAGCAGCGCGCCGGCCGCGCGGGCAGGACCAAGCCCGGCCACTGCTTCCACATGTGCTCCAAGCGAAGATTCAATACTCTACCCCTAAATTCCATTCCGGAGATATTACGAGTACCTTTGCAGGAGTTATGTCTTCACACTAAACTCCTAGCCACGGGAAATACCCCTATAGCTGACTTTTTGTCCAAAGCTCTCGAGCCACCCTCATTCTTGGCGGTCAGAAACGCTGTGACACTACTAAAGACGATCGGAGCGTTGACCCCGATGGAGGATTTGACGGAAATAGGCCAGCATCTACTTGATTTGACCGTCGAACCGAAGTTGGGCAAGATGTTGCTGTACGCGTGTGTCATGAAGTGCCTGGACCCTATTCTGACTATCGTGTGCTCCTTAGCCAACAAGGAACCGTTTCAGATATCTTTGAATCCCGAGAACAGGAAGAAGGGGAGCATGGCTCGGAAGGAATTCGCAGCGGACAGTTATTCGGACCACATGGCTTTATTGAGGGCGTTTCAAGCGTGGCAAACGGCCCGAGCTAATGGCACGGAGAGAGCGTTTTGTGCGAAGAACCTTATATGCGGTGCTACCATGGAGATGATAGTGGGTTACCGATCCCAACTGCTGGCCCAGTTGCGGGCGCTGTGTTTAGTTAAAGCGCGCGGTTCGGGCGACATAAAAGACGTGAATCTGAACTCTGAGAAGTGGCACGTCGTCAAGGCGGTATTGGTCAGCGGGTTGTACCCGTCCATAGCTCGCGTCGACCGGGACTCCTGCACTCTACGGACCTCCAAAGAGGTGAAGGTAGCTTTCCACCCGAGCTCGACGCTACACAGAGGCGGAGGATTGACAGGGTCGCAAATATCAGTGCAAAACCTACCAACAGATTGGATGGTGTTCGAAGAGATTTCGAGAGCGGGTCGATTCTGCTTCATCCGGTGTAACACCTTGGTCACACCCCTAACGGTGTCATTGTTCGGCGGGCCGTTGAGGTTACCGCTCGGGGCGCTGACACAGCGGGCGAATCCGCCTGGGTTGTCCAGCGATTCTGACAGCGAGGCTGACGAGAACAACTCCTCCCCTGACACCGCAGTGCTAACTCTAGATGACTGGATGGCCTTCACGGCCGACGCGTCAGACGCCATCAGCGTCTACTATTTAAGGCAAAAGCTATGCGCGCTGGTCATCCGTCGGATGTCGAACCCGGCCAAACCTATGACCCCACTGGACGAACAGATCCTAAGTACCGTAGTCCACATCCTAGGAGCAGAAGAGAAGAACGTGGGGTTGAACCAGCCGAGCGGGATCGGGCAGAGGCCGAAGCCGATCACCGTGGACTCGCCGAACTGGCGCATGCGAGTCGACAACGACGAGCAGTACAGACACGAAAACAAGTACTACCCCCAGTACAACCAGAACGAGTACCAGCAGAATAACTTCTATCAGAACGCGTACGGGTACAGGAACGGGCAGGGCAGGGGCGGGTGGAGGGGCGACGCGCCGCAGGGGTTCTCCCCGCAGTACAGCGGGCCGAAGAGCCCGATGTCCCCCAACGGGAAGACGCTGCTGGCCAACATCGAGAAGCACGCGGAGGGCGGCGAGGGGGTCGCGGCGGGCGAGGGGGGCGAGGGCGGCAACGTGCGCTACTTCGTGGTGCGGGCCGAGGACGCGCACAGCGTGGACGCGGCGCAGGCCACCGGGTCCTTCCCCTTCACGCAGAACACCGCTAAGAAGATCCAGAAGGCTAAACAGGTCAGCTATACAAACTATTTGACAATCTTCTGCTAGTGCTAGAAACACCTTTTTGTTTTTATTGATGGTCTTTTACGTGACATATAAGTATTTGGGATTGAAAATATGATATACAAGTACTATTGATTGTTGTGGTGGTTGGCCATATATCATAATACTTATATCAAAGCGAACTATGTATAACAGATAGATATAATATATTATTGTTTTCATCAAATATTTAAATTAATTATGAATAGTTTTGAAAAACAAAGTTTTTAGTAAACCCCCTTGTTTAAGTTTACCAGTGACGTTATTCTATCAGATAATTTATTTCAATGCCACTATAAATACTAATTATCACTATATATACTAAACTAATCCTTTTGAGCCTTCAGGACACCCAATATATTCTTTCAATCAGCTTGAAAGTCTATCAACCAGTAATTAATTTATAAGTGTGTGTGTGTGTGTGCGTGCAGGAGGGCAGCCGCGTGATCCTGTTCTTCTCGTGCGCGAGCGCGTCCAAGTTCCTGGGCTGCGCGGCGCTGGAGGCGGGCGCGGCGCTGGACTGGCTCGCCGCGCAGCCCGTGCCGCACCACGTGCTCCGGTGCGTTCAGAACACATTTTATTTTTATTCAAAGTTAAATAGTGTTACGTTAGCGGTGCACAAAATGCCGTTTAGGTGCAGAAAGGTTTATTTACGCTCTCCACAAACTTTTCTCTTAGTTTCTATAATAATTAAGTTGCTTCTCGGGTCTAGTCGAAGGTGTAATACCACTTTGTCATCGTCGGACTCTGTTTTTAATCTTGGCTTATAAGAATTATAGTGTGGGGAGTGGTGGACGTAGCAACTTAAAAAGTTTAGTTATTTTATGTAACATTAACTGTGTCACCCAGAAGTGAGGTTTTGGATCTATTATAAAACATTTTTATTTTGTCTAGATTTAATTAAATTTTGTAAACTTTATATTAATATGAGGCAGTCATGACCCGCAGCAGCTGGGCGGCGGCCTCGCTCCCCTCCTCTCTATTCTGGGTTACGAAGGTCACACAGTGTGGTTACTTTGTACGTTCTATTTTGTCCTAAAATGTCTATTGACCTTTACCTTCGAATCGAGTTTTGACTATCGTGTTGTCTCAATGTTGTCACATTTCACACGGATTTCATATGGACAGAATGAGTTAGGCCCGTATTAATAAATCCATGTCAAGTCTGGGAGCGATCTTGGAAATGTAATTCTTATGTCATACCAGTACGAAATGACATGTCTAAATCATACTCAAGATCGTTCTCGGACTCGACACTGATTTATTAATACGGGCGTTAGTGTCGGGAACAGAGAAATAAAGTGTTGTTTCGTCAGGAACATCGGCAACTCGCTGGCGGGCGGCGCGCGCGTCACGGGCGCCCGCGACGGCGCCGAGCTGTGCGGCGGCTCCGGCCGCGCGCTGCAGCACGCGCTGCTGCACGCGCGCCGCGCGCCCCCCCGCCACCCGCACCAGCACCCCCACCCGCACCCCCCGCCGCGGCCCATACAGAAGCACAACAGCGACCTCTGACGGCACACGCCACTCCACACACACGGTAAGCGCTTACTCGACGCCTCCGTCGAATCTCCCCCCCAGTGACTGCCGCTCGCGTTTGTCACCCGGACCAGATCCCATTTCGATGTGAGCCACCATTCAGACTACTCTTCGTTTCAAGTCGGATTTCACAGTCGTCCTAGTCGTCTGAACTTATGCAGTAAATGTATAAGCTACATAGAAATGTTTATTTTTATTATTTTCTATGTAGCTCGCATTACGCGGATGGTTGGCGTGACTTAAAATCGCCGCTGTTCTTATAATTCGATATTACATACCTCTGTGCACGTAAAAATTTACGAATTATTACATGATCGAACGTAACTTAACAGTAGAAATACCTAGTGAAGTCTCTACTTACCTACTTGCAATAGTAAGTGCGTTGAACGAATTGATTTAATTATTTATTCAATACCACTCTGTTTTAGCGTCATAGACAATTTAATAAATTTATGTTGTGTAAATGCTGGACGTAAATAAAACTGTAGGTAGTTAATAAATGTTAATGATCTCTAAATATTTTTTTGTGTTAAAGTTTTTTACATAGTAATGTTGACTAATACATGGTTGCCTGCATGTGACTTGTGGTAGCCACCTGACGTCGTCTGTTACGATGTTATCATGGCTCTGTTTGAATATAATGTAAAGGGTTTAAATACGAGCCAGGAATGGTAAGCTTTTTGATAAGCCATATACTCATATATCGTGTTACATTTAGTACAAGACCCCACACCTTTGCTGGAATGATTTCTGTCTTAAGTACTATGCATAAGATTGCCAGATAATTTCTGTCAGAATGTTTCTAAAATGTGTCTTCGGCCTAAGTTGTGTGGAAACCCCTTCAAGGTCTGTCCAAAGGCTTACCATTGCTGGCTCTGCTTGAATACGTCGTTCAAGCGAGGGTCCTTTACATTTTATGACATAAAGTACAAATACTGTAGCCATGTATCTCAGACGAAAATAATAACGTAGACAGAGCTTGCGGAACCAGTGAGTGAAGCCATCAAAAGTAATACTTAAGGCTAAAGCGCCCATCTAGCCCGCGAAGTTCAAATTGTTTGAGGTTTTTTAGATTTTTTTCAAAATCTGACAATAATAAAATGCACATTTTGTAATTCGCGAAAAAGACCTTGTGCAGTGCATTTATTAATATATCCAACTTATTCTAAAACATTTCAAGAACGACAGCTATCCAGATAATCTGGCAATTTTTGTATATTTAGTGATTTACTAGTATCATATCCACCGTGATAATATTTAGAGTAAAATAAATGTATTAATAAACGCACTGCATACTGTGTTTTTCGCAAATCACAAAATGTTGTCTTAAATGTTTTCAGATTTTGGATAAACTATAAAAATACTCGAAAATTTTGAATTTCGCGGGCTAGACAGGCGCCTTCACCTTAATAGGTAACATAAATTCTATAAATTCTATAAATAATTTGATAAAAACAATGGGTTCAGGCTTTTTGATGTAACTTTTTCTGACTTCACTAATTAATTCCACGTGCTGCGTCTACATTGTTCCACTGAGTTATGAGTGTACTTATTTTAATGTAATTTCTGCCTTGCTATGTCCAGTGCGTGTTAAACAAACGTGTCTCGTGGATGCCTCGGGCGGCGGGTTTTAATCTCGTTAGTGTGATATAAGTTTTACTGTATTTCTGTGACTTCAATGAACTTGTTTATTACGGTCTATTCAGATGATCTGCATCTGGACATTGCTGTTTCGACTGCCATTCCGCTTGCAGTAGGGTTGGCAGTTTGATGCAGTTATATCAACTGCATCCAAAGGCCCAGCGCACACCGCTGGAGGCGCGGCGCAGAGCAATTGAAGACAACCAATTTAATATAAACCTTAACTACCTTGACATAGAGAATAAATTTATTCTTATATTGACCATATGTCATGGTAGTTAAGGTTTATATTAAATTGTTGTCTTCAATTGTTCTCCGCCGCGCCTCCAGCGGTGTGCGCTGGGCCTAACGGCAGTATTGCAGTCGGCACCCGGACATGCAGCTCGATTAAATACGCACACGCGAACAACTTGTGTAAATAATTTTAAATAACAGTTGGTTTTGTCATTGTTCACATTAAAAAAATATTGTTTGAAGTTAATAGTCGTTTTATTATACAGATAAACTGGGAACGAAGAAGACTAAATGATAAAATCACGCTTATTCTGTTGCCTCCAATTACGAGTTTAGGCACAGCAAAAATTTTTGCTGTTTCGCTCATGCATTATGTATGTGAAAGGGACGGTAGGTATTTAAGTAAGGGCCGGTGCACACCACGTTTTTTAAACGCGCCGGCGACGCGCGCTTGTAGCGATACAGACGCGATACGCACGCGAGTCAGACGCAGCCTGACGACTTTATACTTTAGACTGTAGACTTTTGTAGGATAAAAGAGCGCCGTCGGTCGACGGCGCGCTTAAAAAACTTGGTGTGCACAGGCCCTAATATATTTAGTTAGTGTGGCATCAGAATTGGCTCTCATGGATGTGTACAAAAGAAAACAATATTTTGAGAATATATTGTATTTTTCATTTTTTTAATACACATTATTTACAAAAAATCACCGTCAATCTGTGATTACATCCTAGTATCCTTAACTTTACTGGAAACATCAACATTCCAGTGTAAGTTAATGTTTCCGATCAGAATTAAATCTCCCGAATGATGTAACATCCAATATTGGTGTCACTTCTGCACGACTTGCTTCTCGACCTTGTCCTGTTGCTCCTGGGACTGCAGCTGCTGCAGGGTGAGGAGGGAGACCCCGAGCTGGTCCTCGCGAGTGAACGGCTGCGCCATTTGCCGCAGCCAACGTTTGCAGATCTGATGACAGCAAACGATTTTGTTAATCGACCGCAATCCCTGAGTCTTCTAGTTGACATTTTCACTCCATAGGAATACCATTGCATTGGTCATTAATAATATCCTCGTGGCAATAATTCGAATTGACACGTCATCCAGTGGATTTCTAAAAGATTGGTTATTTTGTTAATTAGGTGATCAGCTTTGCGGTTAAGAGACTACCAAAACTTTCCACTGTAACAAAAACCAATGGCTTTTTATTTATTTCTATGAAACTCGTGCGGGTTCCAAAGCAATTTTTTTCTACGAAACTTGTCGAGGTTCAAACCTGGGCGTACTCATTGGACACTGAGCTTACAGGAGTGACGATGGTGGGAATGTGTGGGGGGGTCTAGTCCTATATAAATAGAAGTCCTGGGGTACGTTGCGGCGTTGTTACCGACCTGTACGGCCTCCTCCGTGCTGAGGTTGCAGAGCGAGTCCTTCAGGTGTTCCTGGATCCAGCGCGGCAGCTTGGTGCGCTTGTCCGCGCGGCTGAACCGCTTGTCCGCGAATATCATGATGCCATAGTCCGTCTTACCGCTACCATTACACAAAACACAACATAAGATAAACGACTCATTGTTTTTTATTTAAATACCATGTACTGTACATGGGACGTTTTAATCCGAAACTTGGTATCGCATCCAATATTTTATTGACGAATCTCCATTTGCTTTGTAACTTATGTAGATATTATTGTTTTAACTTTTGACATACTGCTTGTCCAGCAGTGGACAAGCAACGGCTGATGATGATGATGATGATGATGATGATGATACAATTTAATAAAGTAATTGTTAAAAACAAGCCAAGTTCGGTAAAAATAATCATTGCTTACTAATAATTACACCATGTAATCTACAGAGAAACATAAAACTACATAATTCTGATTAATGATGTCAATTTTTTGTATTTTTTCCCGTTGGGACCTCTAAAGTCTGCTTTACGCCGTTGGATAGAACCCGTGAATACAAAATAAAACTCACCGCAGAACCCGTCCCACGCACTGCGCGGCGTGACGCATCGCATCGAACGTCAGAAAATCATTCTCGCGGATCTATGAAAAAAACAATTCAAAACACATGATATTGTTAAGTAACAAAATAGGATTTCTGTACAAATATTCAGAGTCAGTAGTAACTTTTACACTTGCCGAAGGAAATCATCAAATTCAATTTCGGTATAATGGCAATAGACTTGCTCCGTATTACATTGATTGCGAAAACACCACCGGCAGAATGAGGTGGCACTGCAATGCCCCCCTGCTTACTTCTTCGGGGGAAACAGGCGTGATGCAGTACTGAATTCGTAAATAGGTCTTGTAGACTGCGCCCTGGGGCGGCAGATTTAAGAGGGCTTTTCACATTTCAAAACCTTAACCCATTACTTCTAAATATTGTTTAGGAGGTAAGTGAAGGGGCCTTTACTGAAGCTGTAGCCAAGCTGGTCACCCTTTAACAGAAGATGTAACGATGCAAAGAAGGCCGGCAACGTGCGAGCAATGCTAGTGTTATTGCAGGCATCTGTAGGCCACGGTAACTGCTTAACACCACGCGGGTCCTACACTTGTTTCCGACTTAAGTTATATTCTAAAAATAAAAAATAGTCGCACAAAATATGTCGCCGACTCTATTTTGTGTCGTCATAAGGTAGAGAATGAAATGTGCGGTAGAGGGCGCTCGTCACCTGGAACTGGTCGCGCAGGTACTCGAGGCGCGCCTTGAGGATGCGGCTCTGCGTGAACACGTAGGGGATGCCGAACATCAGCACGGCGCGCCCGAGGTGGTGGTCGAAGTCCACGCCCTCCGACACCTTGCCGCGCGCCACCGACAGAAGAACCGCGCCGCGCCCGCTCTCGCACGCCTGCACACACACACATATATACACACACACACACACACACATATATATATATATATACACACACATACACTATTGATAGAACATTTCACAGGTAGCGTGTGCAAAAATCATATTATTGTTGTGACCTTGAAACTGTTTAGTCCAATATCTGGAAGAATACTTTTCAAACCAGCTTGAAACAAAAACGCATTGTTAGTCTAGATGTACTCTATCGATTCATAAAGAAAAGTCTGGAAAATTCGACACAGGTTCAACCACTTCAAAGTGTAGGTATAACGTGAACGGCCTTGCGTTATCGGCGGGGCAAAGAATACAATGGTAGGCCGACAATGTGTTTCGGAACCGTTCGATTGCGATTATTATTACCTACACCGCGAATGTTCGAGAAACAAGTAGCTTACCTTTTTAATCGGTATATAAGGAGTCGACGTCGGGCATCGAGATAGTTACTTCTTGGAAGCGACAGTGATCGGATCTCAAGTAAGCGAACGAAGAGGAATATACCAGCGACCTAGGCGATTATATTGGAATACTGTGCGACTGCTAAGTGATTCGGAATTCTGTGTGTAGTGTTAGTGTACCTACTAGTGTGTATTTGTCAAGTTTGTGGAGAGCTTAAATAAACCCTTTTATTACACTTCTACGGCGTTTTGTACCTCGTCTACGTTACATTATATGGCTTCTCATAATTAGCACCTGCTACCGATATATTACTATGTAGAAACTTTTGAAAATCTATTGCAATTAAATCACAAAGCGTCCGGTATTGTCGCGGGTTTTTATGAGAAATCATCGACCAGTAACTTCGTAGGATTACGTGGGTTTGAAAATTCACTATGATTAAAATAATTGATCATGAAAAATCACGTGTGAAGTAACAGTGACAGAAAAATTTCATTTCACGTAATGAAAATGAATTGAAAGTAGAAATCATTTAAATGCTTAATATACACATACACAACACTGAGTTGTGTAATCATTGCTTCCTTCACGTTTATCAATGTATGAAAATGTAATTGTAAATAATTGACGCGTGTCTAAAATGACGGAGATATTTTTTTTCAACTTGTTATATTTCGAAGCCTCGAACGGACCAATTAAAATGTCAGGGACGGTAATACATTATAACAAATTAAATCCACGGGAGCATAAGTACAGAACTACTATCAATAATTTCGCAAATTAAATAAATAAATATCGCCGAACTGACACACCAACTGTATAGTCCCAAACTAAGCAACGCTTGTACTATGGGTACCGTACAATGGGCTGGGGGGCCCTGTGACACCCAGACTAAGTGAAAATTACGAAAAGGCCATTTCTGAATTTTGGGTATCGAACCCGCCACCACCATATGCAGTGAGCCGAGCGGCCTACGCTCGAACCGCTGTGCCAAGCGTTCGTCAATAAGATGAGAATAATATCAATTCTTACCTTAATATAATTTATCAAAGCAAAACTTGTCTCCGCGGAATCCTGCGTCTCAATAAACAGTAGTTTGTGCCTCTGTAAGCTCGCCACCACACCTGTAAATAACTAAGCGGTCATTCACACGGTTAATCCAGCACCAATAATTTATAAACATGTATCCAGATGACGGTAATGGTATCAGCTTTTTCGACTTAATGACCGCTAATAATTAATTAAACGCTCTTTAGTAATTTTAAAGGATATAATTTAATTAAAATGTACCTTGGTCGTACCACGCGCCCACAACGCTCTCTAAATATAAATAGGACGTGAAGAAACACACCACACCGTCGGGCACGGCCGCTGATATCTGAAACAAAGTTGATTATTAAGTACTTGTCTGATTGGAGCTATAACACCGTAAATAATCTACATCTATATATATATAAATGAATTGCTGTTCGTTAGTCTCGCTAAAACTCGAGAACGGCTGGACCGATTTGGCTAATTTTGGTCTTGAATTTGTTTGTGGAAGTCCAGAGAAGGTTTAAAAGGTGAATAAATATGAAAGTCCACGCGGTCGAAGTCGCGGGCACAGCTAGTAATTATATAAAACTGAATCTCTATTTCCTTGGTCATCGCATCACGCGTGCACGGATGGAACCGGATTTCCCTAATTCTTTTTTTGTTGTATTTATTATTATCAGGAGAAGGTTCTTATGAACGAAAAAAATAGTTCAATATTAATTTAATATTCAAAGTTAAGACATGACAACGTCTGTCGGTTCAGCTAGTATAATAATAATACGTATTCGCATGTATCGCGATTTATAGAACAACAATATTAACAGAATCATGAGAAAATCTATGGACTGTCAAAGTTTCATACAAACTTTCATCCCCTATTTTATCCCCTTGGGGGTGGAATTAATCAAAATCCTTTCTTAGCGGATGCCTACGTCATAACATCTACCTGCATGCCAAATTTCAGCCCGATCCGTCCAGTGGTTTGGGCTGTGCGTTGATAGATCACTATGTCAGTCAGTTAGTCACCTTTGAGTTATATATATATAGATATTTAGATGACAAAATTTGCTTAGATTGTCTACTAAATACAACCGGTAAGGAAAAAAAGTGTAGCTCTCCACATATAAGCGGTATTGTACACACGCCTATAGGCGAAAGTGTGGGAGTGAGAGATACAGAGTCGCTGGTTCAATTATTGGCCGTGAGAAAGCGTGTTACCTCAACCAGTAACTGTCCATAATTCCTTATAACGGCTACGTCTTCTCTGGTCTCGTATTTAGAAGATATGGCCACTTGGTCGCTACCTTTTGAGACTATCTGAAAATAAACACAAAATTTCGTTGGTACACAGTGGTAACGAGGGAGCAGGACAGAAATACTTTTACAAGTGTTAAATTATGTTTAGTTGAGGCATAAGGGCAACAAAAAAAATATTTTATTTTTATTGTAATGGATTTGAAAAGAATGAGGGCATACAATGTTTTTCTGGCCACCATGGTGGCGCTACGCGTACGTGTGGGTGACCATAGACACTGAATCGTGTACACATGTGGGAATGTGTGTGTGCAATGACATAAATGAAAATGCTAACGTCATCCAGTCAAATCAAGCGCCATCTAGTGCACTAACAATGTTTTGCCCTCAAACAATGATTTCTTACTAAATCTAAAAAAAAATGTTTTTTTTTGTAACTAAAATATTCGTCCAAATATATGCGTTATTTCACCAAAACAAAATAACTGCCGACCTCACATTCACGACGCCGACAGAACGGATAGATGGCGCTGAATGCAGCGCCTCAATAAAATGTACGGATTCTTCATATTAAAACTGAATCACGATATTAAGACTCGCAAACATCGTGACTATATATACAAGTCCCCGAGAACAACCAGCGGGGCATAGCGGCCGCCCCGCCAGGCATTACACCCGCCTGTCTGGAAGATCTCCCCGTTTCCGCTAAAACTCTTAGGCGCATGTAAACTGTTAGTTAATATATGATTTATTATGCCAATGACGCCAATATATTTATACAAACATGGCCAGTACTACGTACTCACCATCGGCAATATGCAGGGCCTCGCTAAAGTCATGGTGAATGAGGTCATGACCACCGGATTGAAGTCTAATATCTTCGGGTACATGTCCAGGGGGGAAAGCGTACCTGGAAAGCGAAGAGTATATCTTCATTATTTCGTTTTCTAAAGATGGATTTAGACTAAGAGCTACAAATGGAACACGATCGTTCCATATTTATCTTTTCTTTTTATTTCCGCAAACGAAATAATGCTCTATATTTGTTAATTTAGAGAGAATTCAATAGAGTGGAGAAAGAATGCGCATCCACTTGTTTAGTCTAAACCAAATTACATAGTCGACTACCGCTTGGCGCAGTGGTTTGAGTGAAGGCTGCTCGGCTCACTGCACAGGGTTCGGGTTAGATTCCCGCCAGGGCAAATTTCGGAAATTGCTATTTCGTAATTTGCCCTGATATGGGTGTTACTGGGATCGCCCCCAGTACGGTACCTATAGTACAAGCGTTGCTTAGTTTGGGACCATATAGTTTGTGTGCCAGTCTGGCGATGTTTAATTTTTATTTATTTATAGTTGCATCTGCATTTACTTTTTTTGCTGCATTTACATTTACATCATTATTACCGGAAGTGATGATCACAGTTTGAAACCTCGCGAACACTGGCCGCATGGCTATCGAGGAATCCATACATCTGAAATTAGAACAAAGTTTGAAGTATTCGAATATCAGGCAAAGGAATTGTTAAACGCTAGTTACTGTATTGAAGCGTGAGTTTGTATGGACGATACAATTTATATCGTTATCCCTAGTTTTTGACAGTACGAAACATAAACCCTTACAAATCAGTGCGCATCTATACAAATAAATAAAATTGGAGTGTCTGTTTGTAATATCAAAATAACACCTTTTCACTAAATGCATATGAAAGTACATACGACATCTATAGCAAAAATGCGTTTGTTCCGGGTAATCTCCGAGACGGCTGGACCGATTTTGACGGGACTTTCACTGGCAGATAGCTGATGTTATAAGCAGTAACATAGGCTACTTTTATTTTAGAAAAAAATAAATAAAGGGTCCTGTCGCGCGGGCTCAGAACGCGGGAGCGGGCTTTTTAGTTAAGTTAAATTCCACGCGGACCAAGTCGCGGGCTCGGCTAGTTAATAAATAAATATCGCCATTATAACACACTAACTATACTATGGTCCTTAATTAATAGTACTACGGGAGTGATTCCAGTGACACATACACCAGGGCAAATTACGAATCGGTTATTTGCGACATTTACCCTGACGGGAATTGAATTTGCAAATATCCGGTGAATCACTCTATATATTAAAAAACCGCATCAAAATCCGTTGCGTAGTTTTACAGATCTAAGCATACATAGGGACAGACAGACAGCGGGAAGCGACCTCGTTTTATACTATGCACTAATATACTGGTTCCGTATAGGTACTCACGTAAAATGCAGTATAGGATTGGATACGGTGGGCGTCTTGTCGTCGAAGGGCTCGATGATGATGGTGAAGCCCTTGGTGTAGGTGGACACGAGCGTGGCGAGGTGCGCGACGAGCGTCAGCGACGCGAAGTGCGAGGGGTCCGGCACCTGCAGCGTCGCCAGCAGCGCCGCCAGCCGCGACGCGCAGAACCGCAGCGGCTTGCGCTCGATGCACACGCGCGCCGACACGTCCTTCAGGAACCCTGCGACATGACACACAGTCAAAATAATAATAATCTCTATTGCCAAACACAACAACTGTTAATCCCAGAATATGTTACCACCCAAACTAGGCAAACGCCTGTATCTTGGGTGTCTAGTTTCATTTATATATAGGTAAAATCAACATTTATGATGTAGGCAAACTAAAGTAATACCAAAGGTGGAAGAAAAGGGAAAATTCAATTATACAAATCAAAGTTAAAATGAAAAACTTAAAAATAATAATTATGTTAAAACAAAGAAAATATTTAAATCTCGTTAAATTGTTGTATGTAACAAGAGAACTACAATTTAAAGAGAAACTAAAAAAATAAGAATAAAATTATCTTTCATATTATCATGAGCAGTGATAACCCATTCGTTAAGCACGCGTCTTGCGGGCACCAGGGCTTGCGGGTTTTTCAAAATCCATGGGCGAATCATCATTTCTATATGATGATCACTCGCGTAAGTGAAGGAAAACATCGTGAGGAGATCTTCATGTCTTAGAAAATCTAATCAATTTTCGTAAGACATGTGAAATCCGCCAACACGAACTGGGCTAGCGTGGTGGATTATAGCCTGAATCCCCTTCGTAGTAAGGGGAGGCCCGTGCTCAGGAGTGGGACGTCAAAAGGGCTGAATTATTATATTAATATCATCAAACCAGCCAAAAGACCGCTCTGGACACAGGCCTCCCCAAGGGCACTGATCGCTTCCAGCGTCTGTCCACCTTGTAAGTGGCCTACCCACGCGGCGTCTACCAGTACCTGGTCGCCACTCAAGAACTCTTCCACCCCACCGGATTTCGGTCCTTGGGGCTGTGTGCCCAATAAAATTTCTTTCTATTTGCCAAAATCTGTTTATTCATGTAGTCTAACAAACTTGTGAGTATACAGAGTTCACCACCAGTTCGGAATGATTTATTCTATTGCAATAACAGGTTTCTATGAATAACGGTGAACTGGTTAACAGAGTTTTAGCGGGCGCTGGGTTACTTACAACAAAGCACATTACTAAAAAAATACCAAATGTTTTTTTTTTAAACTGGGCAAGTGCGTGTCGTGCCACACACATGTAGGGTTCTATAGCTATTTCAATAACGAAATTCGTCGGTTATCACAAAAATGTAAGTGTCTGAACTAATTACGTAAATTTTGATTAAATCTTTAAAAGTTAAAAATCTCTCAAACGTAATTTTGCTATATTTCTTATTTCTGATAATGAGATCTGCTGCAGCTGTACCAAGTGTCGTTAACTTCCGTCCAAAACTGTAAAAGTTATGTTACTGTGACAGACTGGAACGGACGGACGGACGGACTGGATGATGTTATAAGGGTTCCTCGTAGGGATTACGGAACCCTAAAAAGTTATGAGAAAATGTAGTCATTAATATTATTTAAAGAACCAAAGGTGCTTATAGTGACGATTGGTTCAAGGGACACTATTTACAAGCTCTTTACGCAGACTATTAAGGTAATTGGTCTCAACGTCTGCACCGACCTGCCGGGGACTCCTGCACCACGTGTTGTATTCTCAGCCTCGTCTTGATGTACTCTATGAACCGCTTCAGGAAACTGAGGAAGTGCTCCGCATTCCTTATATTTCCTGGCACCACCTCTGCAAGTTAATAATACATTAGCCCCGTTATTAATAGACGTGGATTAGCGGGCGAATAGTTACACACTGAATTATCTCTGTCTGTCATCAGTAATTTGACATTCGAAACAAGAAGATAAAGTATGGTGTACCTAGACAACGGCGAATCCAAGTTTATGAATAAGAGTCATGATGATTAGAGTGTGAAAAAGGAAGTCAGTGGTTGGAGAGAAAGTAGCCTAACTATTGATGATAGCAAATTTAAAATGCATTCAAAGTTTTTTTTTTTATAAATCATCTGCTTGAGACGGGAATCGAACCGGTTATATGTGAAAAAACCACCTGTATGTTTATGATAGTTACTGATAGAATTGCCCATTCAAAAGGATCAATCACTTCTAAATAGCATGTCAATATCTTATGTCACATAGTATCACAATAATAACTTAAGGTGTATAGAATGTACCCTTACAATTCATTAAATTTGTGAGTATTTTTCAACTAGGGACTGTGCTAAGTTATTGTGTTATTGTGTATTATAATATAAAAGAACAACGATCGAACATTTTTTCTTATGTAAGTGACCATTTCTATCTTTGGCACAGACTACAAATGAAATATATTACAAGGTCCCTAGTTATTGCTAGCTTTTCAGTGCTGCCAGGTTTTTGAAGCCTCTTAATTTTATTCTTAAAATATTTTTTATCATATCACACACAGTATCACAATATCTTAGCACAACAAATACTTAGTCCATGATAAATATTTTGTATTTTGATGGCCTAAATGTGGCAATAAGAGTATATATAAATCCTGGATGTTTGTTAATGTGACATACCGTCGAGTACGTCGTCAGGCAGGACGGGGTTCCCGAGCACGGCGCCCGCGTCCCGTGCGGCGGCGGCCAGGCGCAGCCCCGCCACCAGCTGCTCGTACTCCGCCGTCAGACGCGACGCGTCCGCCTCGCGGAGCCTGCCACCACACTCATGTTTTAGGCGCTTTCGGGGGAGATTGCCGCCGTCACCGCCCATAGTTCAGTTAAGTGTTAATGTTAAAATATAAATATGTATGTTAGTTTATAAGGTATATATGTAATGAAATGACATTTCATTAAATTGAATTTGCCGCGCTTTGCGCGTGTATTAGGTTGTCTGTGGAAGTGAGTAGAGGGCGCATCGGAGTGACGCGCATTTCAATGGCGGATAATGTTCAGATTAGTTTGTGATTCTATTGTTATAAAAACTTGTAGAAAGATAAATAAAAGGATATAATTGAGGAGGCGATATTAGTGAACTTTAAATGTCGTTTGTATTTTCAGGTGAGATAAAAGTGTAATTCTCATACCTAGTTTGTTGTAATATTGTAAAAGTGTGTTAAAATAAAACTTTGTATTTTCAGAGAAACAATTTGTGTTTATTAGCGAAAATCCTCAATAATATATCTTATATATATCTATGGGCCTGCGTTGCCTGAGTACAAATAAATAATAATAACTAATGTAATCAATGGTGAAAGGAAACCCCGGAAACCTCCTCGTCTTTCGAAAGGTGTGCGAAGTTTGAAGTTTTATCGGTGCTGTAGCTAATTAACTACAGCTCATACACGTACTGGCTGGAGCGGAGTAGTACCACCCTCTCACAGAAGATCGGCGTAAAGTAGTTATTATAGCTCCGGTGTGTACGATGTGTGAGAAAGCCAGAAGCCCAAACCCCATCCCTTCCCCTCCCATCGTCCTATTCCCCTTCTGATCAAGTAGTCACTCCCGTTGGGAGTTTTTTTTTTATGGGACTAGTCCCATAAAAAAAAACTCCCCTTATGGTGAACATTGAATCTCATATTGAGTGGAAATGTGCCCACTACTTTGATAAAGGAAGGAAAGGATACAGTACTTCATACTTCATTATTATTCAAATGCGATCTCGCGGCAATGACAGTGTGTGTAAAGCGCGCCGGCGCGCGGGGCCCAGTGTCAAAACTGTGCAAAACGACGTCAAAACTATGGATACGCTTCACGATTTCAAGTTTTTAATTACAATTAAGAATATTTTTATGTGGCGGGTTATATTCAAAATACCGTTTCGTCGTAAGAAATAAATATTAGGCAAATATGGAAATACATTTTAAATTTTATTGGTCTACAAAAAAATACATTAAATAATAAATAAAAATTAAAAAAAACTGGGACTTAGAAATTAAATGTGACAATTAATTATAAGCGGCACGACGTCCTTATGATGTGTACAGTGTTAAGTTAAACAGTATTAGAGAAGCAGCTGGTAAAAAATATAAGAAGTTATATACACAAGCAAAGACAAGTGATGGAAGTGTTCATTATATTTGCTTTCTGTAATTCGCCCTGGCCTTGTTGTCACCGGGATGGCCCCCAGTCCATTGTACTGTACTAAGTATGATATCGGTACATAGTACAAGCGGTGCTTAGTTTGGGACCATAGTTGGTGTGTCAGTCTGGCGATATTATAGCAGGTGCGGTATTGAGCATAACCGCCGATTACTCAAATGTAAACCAATATATTTAACCAGTTTTCTTTAACATCCGGTGGCCTTTTTTACTTGTGTAAAAATCCGATTCATCAAAATATAATGAACAAATACAGGTACGTTTTGTTGGTCTCCAATAGGGAGCTCTCGTAAAAAGTATGGCATTTGTCCATTTTTCACGCCTCTCTATAGATTAAGGAAATCTAGGGGAAAATGTTGAATTCACTGTCGTATCTCAAATTAAATGTCTTAAATTGCCCTGATAATAAAAAAAACTTTTCGAGATTTTAGAGTTTAATTAAACTGTCGAGAAAAGTACCCTTAAAATATATATTGTCATCGGAAGCGACATTGAACATGTGTTGAGAAAGCGAAGATAGAGGAATATACGACGACCCTTAGGTAAGCGACTATATTGGACGACTGTGCGACTGCTATGTGATTCGGAAGTTTTTTGTGTAACAAATGTTACTGTACCCACTAGTGCGTTTAAGTTAAGTTTGTGGAGAGCGCAATAAACCGTTTTCTACGAAAACGGCATTTTAATACGAAACATTATAATTTTATAGAAGTCGTATCCACATTATCCAACTACATAGAATGTATGCAAATATAAATTTTACTTTTTCTTGTAAAATATTGTATTTTAAGGGGGACTCACTGATGAAATGAAATGCCATTCGCGTTCATATTCTTCCAGTTCTCACTTTTACATGTTTTAATGATGCAAAACGGAATTTTTTCAATATTTTACGCCGCGGTTTTGACAGCTCTTGTGTCAATGGTCGATTGCAGACTAGCGGGCGACGGCGCGAATTTCGAATCATGCATATTTTTTGGTGGAACACAACGTGTACCAACATGCGGTATCCTTTACTTCTTTTATCAAAGGCCCACTATGATTGCTAAAGTCTTGTTCCCTATTCAGAAGTCACATTTTAGTACTACTTACTTTAATCCTTTAACTACAGGAAATTCTTGATACCCCCCCCCCTCGCCTCCCTGGAACAAAAGCTAGGGGGGTGTGTGGCCCGATAAATATGACTTACTGCGCCACAGTCTTCTCGAGCTGCTGCAGCGCATTGGTGCTTCTGTCTATGGTCCGCCGAGTGATCTTCACGCTGAGCGAGTCTATGCACACGTTGTCTATGTTGTGCGCCTCGTCGAACACCACCACCGCCTCCTTCTGGAGCTCCTTGGACACCACTTCAGCTATTTTTGGGTCGAGGAGGTAGTGGTAGGAATACACTACTATATCTGCGTGGATTATCTGAAATTAATAAAAATATCTACTATACAACTGATATCATACAATCCGCACTGGGTGGTGGATTACTGCCTGAATCCTCCTCGTCGTGAGGGGAAACCCGTGCCCAGGAGTGGGACGTCAAAATGGCAAATCATTACCTATACAAATATAAAAGTGTCTGTATGTAATGTCAAAATTACAAAATAACATGTAAAAGTAAAGTGTTTTTCTATCTGGCTCAAATTTACTTTCGCATTAATGAATTTGGTATGTATGTTGATTGTTCAACTCACAGCGAACCGCGACAGGAAGTAGGGGCACCAGTTCCTGTCGGCGCCATACTGCTTGAGGTCGTCCATGGTGTACACTCCGTACGGCAGCATCGACTCCTTACCTTCGCGGCTGAAGCCCTCGTAGAACTGACCTATGCAGACACACTTTTAGAGTTCTAGTTTTAGAGTTCTTTTGAAGCGAAGCTTCTTTACAGAAGTTTGGGGCGCTCGCCGGCTACAGAGCATTTTTCAACAGGTTTTATTTTTTGCTTAGACTTAATAAAGGGCACCATATTAAAAACTCAGGACTCAGTAATAAAGATAAAGCAATGACTAATGATAGAGAATTCCAGTTATAAATATGAAAGCGTGTTTCGTAACATGTGACTTACAAATGGGTACACTGTTGTCTGTCTCGTGCCTCTCCCTAATGTAGCTGGCGGTCAGGGAGTGGCATCTACCATCCACCAGCTTACCTTCCCTCTCTTTTGATACCTGGGCAAATAAAATTAATACCCTAACATTTATATATTGTGACAAATTAGATAGTGACTAGGTGCAGTCACCTGTGAGGTTAGGTTATGTTAAGTGTGGCCCTGGTAGTGTGTTGGTATTGAAAAAAACCAAGAGAACCATAAGAGGTTTATTCTCAGATTTATACCTAACACACAATTAGTCCTTAGTGACACACATCTACAATAAGATAATTATCAATATCATAACAATAGCCACAATATGTAAAAGATCCTGGGGTATATAGTAAAACTAGTTTATGCCCGCGACTTCGTCCGCGTAGTATTTAACTTAACAAAAATTTCGGGATTATCGGGATAAAAAGTATCCTATGTTTTAATCCCGGTTATAAACTATCTGTGTTCCAAATTTCATCCAAATCCGTTCAGTAGTTTTTGCCTGAAAGAGTAACAAACATCCACACTCACAAACTTTCGCATTTATAATATTAGTAGGATTTACAAAGCCCCAATACTGTCTCACTGTGCAGGCCACTCCTCAGTACCAGGGGGATTTGAGGTTCAGTGGCAGGCTAAGGTGGGGAGGGGTCCAAGGTTGCGATCTGCACTAGGCCTAAGGTCCTAGGACCCTCCTAATCACAATAAGTACTTTATAATTGAAACCCAAACAAGGTCCAACTACATACATCAATTTTTTGGAAGACCTTTTATTTTACCGCTCTGCCCTCCCATAGTTTTAGTTGGCCACTGTCTAGCCCACATTGCCCACTGGGTGGCATCTTTTCAAGGTGGTTGGCAAATAAACAAGAATTTAATCAATAGTAGTTTTATATACTTACATCAGGATGTATACAAAGATTCTTCCTGGAACTCAGCACTAAGCCGGTGAGACTAGGCTTCTCACCTTGACTCTTCTCGTAATACTTGATGAGATTCTTCAGTTCCTCCAACACTTTCTCAATCTCAGGAACTGTTCGGGAACAGTAGATCAATTTCCTGAAATACAATGGATAATCAAATGGACACCTAATTTATTAAGGGAGCCTATCAAGATTTTCACTCTAAAATCATCCCCAATTCTTTTGGTTGAAGCCTTTAAAGTGCTTTACATGGATTTTAATAGTATTTTTAAGAACACTCATAGTCTAGTTTTGGTTCTTTTAATCCCACAACAGTGATGACTATTAGTGATATGGCCGCCTAATTTGTTACTTTGTATTGTAATGTAGCTTTTTTTATGTTATTGCACAATTAAGAGTAATATCACTTTTATTAAACACATACCTGACGTGGTGTGGGTTCTGTATCATATATGCAACTATTAATGATAGAAGCGATATTGTTTTGCCAGTTCCTGAAGGCATCTCCAATAGTCCATGGCCCTTTAATAAAGAAAAAAGCTAGGTACAGCTCACCAATGAAAATGTTTGTAATTGTATGAGTACTAAACAAATATAATCCATTAACACGTAGGTTATTATCATTAGTTTGTTTATATTCAAAAGTTAGAAACATAACCTACAAATCAAAACGTATCTATTTCAGTTGTGATTTCTAGGTCCTATGGGCTTATTTATTAAAATACTATACATAACACTTACTTTGGCGTCTAGCGCTCTCTTCAACTCCAGCATGTAAGCATACTGTTCTGGATAAATGTAATCGTAAGGGAAATAAACAAGTAAGCCGTCCACAGTCAACCTAAAACAAAATGCGAGATAAATACCATATTATCACTCTTGTAGCTAATTTATGTAGCTCAAGGAAGGCTAAAGTGTAATTTACATACTTCATATTGAAAAATCTTGTAGATATTTAATTATAAACAGTAAAATCAGGATAAGCGGCTTCGAAGTCCGACTTCTTCGGTACCTATCCAATTTGTTTGTTTGACAACTAGAGAATAGAGATGTAATTATTCGATTAGTTTAACAATTTGATAATCAATATGATAAAAAATAATATTCTAATTTATGTATTAAATAATAGAGCTAATTATGAATAAATAAGTATAAACTTAACTATATTACTTTATTTACTACCTGGTGCAAATTTTGATATTTAGTTTCGACATACAAATGCAAAGTTGTGATAATTTTCATCTTTTTCTTTTTTTAATATGCCCGCCCACTTTGGAACACCAATATGGAGCCCTTTTTATTAATTACACCTCTAGTTACCGGTTTCCTACGGACTATTAAAATTCTGGACAAGAGTTGACATTGACATTTTTAGTATTTTTACCATTTCAACTGAGAACTTCTTTGCATGGCACAGTTCGATAATAATCGATTACAAGTTAATTTATTTAGTGATTATCAAAATGATCACGTTGCGCTGTTCAACTATTCTTCTTTTTTTTAAAAAATGGCTTTAAACGACATCATCGACTACCTAAGTAGTCGATGATTTTGCCAACCTGTTCAACTCTATCAAACTAACCAACTTGACAGTTATTTTTACGTTCTAAAACATAGTTTACAAACTTATTCGTATATGATTCGTCTAAAAATAGCATGAAATTTGCAAAAGGTTGATGCTTTGATAACAGATTTGATAAACGACCGATTGACGATTTGACACCGACTTCCCTTATAGTAATAGTATCTGATTCTGTTAGGGACACCATGTAAAATCTAAGTCTATGCTATAGAAAACTTATTTCATCATCAGAGGGATTCCTTGAAATACTACGCATGTTTGATTCCTTACAGAGCAATCATCTACAAAGTTATTAATAGTGGTTGGTTGGTAAGTTGGTACTGTGGTTAGTACCTATTTAAACAAATGGAACCCATTATGCTAACGATAACCTATGCCTTAGATCCTAGTTTAATGCCTCAAAATTAATTCACTATGAATTGATTGAGGCGAAGAAGTAAACAACAGATAAACCATTATTACCTATGTTGGTACTTGGGTCTTTATTAAATCATATAAGTACATCTAATCATTAACCTTTGCTCCCGTGATAAGAGTTCACTCGTAGAGACAAATGCATTCGCATTTATCTAGGTACTTAAGACTTAGTCTTACATTAAGTTAGGTGCAGTAAAGTCGACATGGTGAAAATTGCGGTACTAGGAGCCGGGGTCAACGGTTTGACATGCGCTGTTAAAATTAAAGAAAAATTTAAAGAACATCATGTGAGTTCGCAATATATAATTAGGAGGACAGGTGCTACAGAGACGAGCGCGGCGTAACACTATCTTGCGCTCAGAGACTTGACAATGCTTGCACCATCACTGATCATCTTCAGTTTCGTGCATCCAGTTGTTGCGGCAGCCATATTGATTTTATCGTCGCCCCATCTAGCGGATCCTAAAAAAGTCTATGTGGTCTAATAAATAAGCCACCTCATTTGGAGCCAGCCACTATTCGTCCAAGTAAAATATTTTTACTTTAACAAAGTGCCTCGAGTGGCTCAAATATCGCTGTAAGTACTAACTAACAGCGATATTTGAGCCACTCTAGGCACAAACGATTTGCGATAGGTACTTATTCAGTTACCAATATTTTACGTAAACGCGTCTAGCAACTATTAGCGACCGTTAAGTCCAGACCTACTTAACATTATGTTATATATACCAGGTGGTACTTATATCCAGTGAATTCACCCCACATACAACCGGCGATGGCTCAGGCGGCTTGTGGTACCCTTATCTGTGCGGGAACACTCCTGAAAATCTCATTACGTAAGTTAAATCATATCACACATTTATTAGTAGATAAATAGATTAAGTACCATTCCTTCTACGAGTAGGTATAATATTTATCAAAGGGTATAATATAGATTGAAATACGAACTATAATAAGTGAACACGGTAGGCCCTACTAAGATTTACTCTCTAATAGGGTTAAAAAGAAATGTAGGTAGGTATAGCAGATTGCACGGTGCCTCTACTAACAATTTCCTGTACAAATATTTACGTAGACGCTAGCGACTATCGACCGAACCAAGACCTAAGCAATCGTTTTTATAACATACTTAATTCATAACCTCATGTTAGAGCTATTTCAACCTACCCTCGTTACGAATGAGTAACGATTCGTAAGATTCCCATAGAGAATACAATACTACGAATACCCTTTTCATTTACGATTGTAAGTCGAAATCGATGGCATCAGAGCACTCTAGTAAGTAAGACCTATCTGCTTACATTATGTTTGTTCCAGTAAATGGGGCAGCGAAACTTTTAAGTTCTTGCACGAGTTGTGGCTGGACGGCTGCTGCCAGATCTGTCTCATGCCTATTTACGAATTGAGAAGAAATAAGGACGAAATTGTGGAACAAGATTGGATCAAAACTGTGTTTGGTTACCAAATTCTCAACAAGAAGCAATTGGAATATTTTAGACAACTTTATTCCACTAATTATGGGTGAGTTACTTCTACCTACCCGGTATGTGAATACCGGGTTGATGGCGGTGTGTATAAAAGCTTTTAAAGCTTAAGCATTAAATTTCATTTTGTATTGAGCCATATTTTGGAATTATAAATACGAATAAAATAATCAATATCGCCAGAATGCCACACCAACTGCATGGTCCCAAACTAAGCAAAGCTTGTATTATGGGTACCGTACAACGGACTGGGGGCGATCCCAGTGACACCCAGACGTGGGCAAATTACGAAAAGGCCGTTTCCGAAATTTGCCCCGGCGGGTATCGAACCCTACCATGTGCAGTGAGCCTACGCTCGAACCACTGCGCCAAGCAGTCGTTAAATGAACAATTGGTTAGGTTAATTGAGACCGTGTAACTACTACATTTATACATACATATGTATGTATGTGTATAAAATATATTATTACTTTACTGAGTATGTATGTACATACTCAGTAAATCTACTATAAAAAAATAAGTCGGGTTTTCCTTCCTGACGCTATAACTCCAGAACGCACGAACCGATTTCCACGGTTTTGCATTCGTTGGAAAGGTCTCGGGCTCCGTGAGGTTTATAGCTAAGAAAATTCAGGAAAAATTTCAACAGAACGCGGACGGAGTCGCTGGGCACAGCTAGTTAATAATATATTTTAAGTACCTATACTATATTTTGGTTAGACCCTGTATACATTCCGCCGACAACCTACAAACAAACATCATCTATAAACTGTTTCCAGGGCCGGCCAAACATTCATGACGTTCGTCACACCACCACCAAAGTTACTCGCTTATCTGCAACAGCGATACCTAGCCGCGAACGGCGAGATATTACAAAATAAAGTGGCATCGTTAGAAGACCCTATTTTAGATGACTACGACGTGGTAGTGAATTGTACCGGATTGGGAGCGCGGCTGGTCGTGCCTGATGATAAAGTAGAAGCGATAAGAGGACAGGTGGCAAGGGTACGTCTATAGATGTATTTACACAACCGACGCAACGCAAAAGTGGTGCTTTAAGTTTTATCCATCTGTCTGTCTTTGGCACAAATAATATCCCACTAATATTATAAATTCGAAAGTTTGTGAGTGTGGATGTTTATTACTTTTTCAGGCAAAAACGACTGAACGGATTTGGATGAAATTTGAAACACAGATAGTTTATAACCGGGATTAACACATAGGAAACTTTTATCCCGATAATCCCGAAATTTTTGTTAAGTTAAATACTACGCGGACGAAGTCGGCGGGCACACCAGCTAGTAAAAAATATTTATATTGGTATGGAGTTCTTCACCCTGCACTACACACTGGGGGAAGAATTCCATGCATTTATTATTACTTCGAAGTTACCACCCGGACCCCCACGACCGTTAGTAAGTATTAATTTAAAATAATTTTCAAGGTTCAGGCACCATGGTTGTCAGAAACAATTATGGACAATAGCGTCGGAAATTACATTATACCAAAGTAAGTCGAATTTTTATGAGACCAATATCTATCGAAATTAACATAATGCGGTATTTCATAAAATATCTAATTCTCAGCGCCGATGTATGCATCCTTGGTGGGACTCATCAGAATGTATACAACACAAAAATCGATCAAGAGGACACAGAGTTTATCGTTAATGGATGTAGCGCGATTATTCCAGGTCTAAGGGTGAGTACTTCACTATGCGGTACCAGCTAAAGCAGGGTCGCTGAGCACGAAGAATTTCGTACAATGACATGTTATTACCTGTCTCTGTCACTCCCGCGTGAATCTAATACGTCTAATACGAGCGAGACGTATTATATTTACGCGGGAGTGACAGAGACAGGTAATAACAGGTAATTGTACGAAATTCTTCGTGCTCAGCGACCCTGCTTTAGATAACATAAATTAAAAACTTAACTTTGACAAGTGTCAATGTCATGTGTCATGTCATTATACTGTGTGACCTTGTTTGATAAGTATCAAATAATAGGTATAATACTTAATGTCATTGTACTGTGTGAATTTGTTTGATACTATTAAAAAATATATAAGTATCAAACAAGGTCACACAGTGCAATGACATTAAGTACCTATTATAGACCTAAATGATAACACCACTGAAACAAGTATACTAACATAATAGTATTTAAATTGGAAAGGTTAAATGATTAATGTTAAAACAATTAAATGATTTACATATTTTTCTAGCACGCAAAGTTGGTATCGCACTGGGCAGGGCTGAGACCGGGCAGGGAAACAGTCAGACTGGAGAAAGAGAAGTTGGATGGAAAATTGTTCATACACAATTACGGACACGGTAAATAGCGGTTAGATTACTTGTAGGTAGGCACTAGGCATCTTTAAGGCATGGGACAACTCTAATTATTTTTCTAAATCTATGAATAGTGCTAGATGCTGGTAGCTTGAGGTCTTGGACTAGCCATAATCTGTCCCTCTCTAGACTCCATTCCATGAAGTATTCACATTGGTTATGTATGGGCTTTTTAATTTTTTGGGGATGCGTAAGTATGCTTATTTTAAATCCAAGATGGCGACGCAATATTTTTGAAAAAATTGATGTGAGTGTCATTTTCTAGGTATTCGTGGTGCTCATTATGGATGATGTTTGATTGAGAAAAAAAGAAAATCATTAAAAATTTACTATTACATAATTTAAAATATTCACTCTAGACTTTGGTGATACCTATAGCAATGAGATCACTCTACGGAATGGCACAATATACTCAAGCTACAGTGTAGCTTTACAGGACAGCACTAGGTTGGGTCACCTTACCAGGATGTTTATAGACCCACTCATAGACTTATTTGAGTTAAATTCAAGTCTGTCAACATCCAAAGTTATGCTAACATCATATTTATTATTTATTTATTTTCAAAATTTTTAGATTATCTTTAAAAAAAAAAGCCTCACCTAGACCTACCGACCATCAGTCACATAAAACTCTGTTGTTGGCAAAATCATCGACTACCTAACAATGAAAGCCATATTTTAAAAAAGAAGAAGAAGAAGAACATCATATTGATGATAAGAATAATCCAACCCCATTTAACTTTCACTTAGTTTTAATCATATTCCATTTACAGGTGGCAGTGGTTTCACATTGTTCTGGGGATGCGGTAACGAAGTGATGCGACTGCTTGAGGCACATTTCCACGAAACTAAAGCGTCATTTAAAATGTCAAAACTTTAATAAGTACAACACAAGTAAAACACAGATAAACATCTTATAAAACGCCGAAATAAAACAATGATATGTAAAATTTATAAAAAAATATATAACAGAACTGAAATTATTGCAACAAGACCAATACCTACAGTAATGTATCAAACATTACATTCTTCCTACTTTAGTGTTTAAGCTACAATATTATACAAAATATATGTTATTATGACAATTATATTATTCAATATTTATTTATTTATATTTACGGAATCCCAACTGGGTATACGATATAACATAGGAAACATATACACAAACAAAATAAACATTACAAAAGTTACCCTAATCACAGGGAGCCATTTAAAGTTATATATACCTACAAGTTGTTTCACTATGGAATTGACTGATAGAAATTCATGCAACAACAGTATTTAACATAATAAGTAGGTACCTAATACATCTGTATTTATACATTAAATTTCATATCTTATTTCTATAGGTACTAATTTCATAATCTGCTGTATATTAGATTTAATTATCGATGGATACCGGTAACCGCACATTTTAGGGAATTTGTGCGACATTCAATCTTACAGCCATATGGAAATAAGATAATACCGAGTTTTTACGACATTATTGAGGTATTGCCACTCGTATCGTCAACATTTCTTAGACTTTATCACTGTGTCGTAAAGGTCCGATCTCCTCTGACTTCTTATTGGTATTTGACTGCGTACTTCCTCCACTAGTTTTAGATCTAAAACATATTTAACCTAGTTAGTTCTTTGGTCTATGATAATAAGTAAGTACTTATTTTAGTGTGTCCCAAGACTGTTTTTGTAAAATATAGTGTACATGACATAAGTATAATAATGGAGAATTTCCTATTAATTTTCGAGCAATAAAATAAAACAAAAATACTTGTAGATACTTCTTTCTCAAAGAGGATTGGACTGAATATAATGTCCTAAACTATTGCATGGGGAAGATTATTTATGACAGATTTTTACAAACCCCTCAATCAATCAAGTTAATCACCTGGGGTATCTAGTGTATAGCTACTCACCAATGTCGGCCAGCAGCGTGTCCGGCTTCTCATCCAGCTGGTGCAGCACGGTGGCCCAGGGGTCCACGAGGGTGGAGTGTCCCCAGGCCACGTACTCGGCGGCGGCGTCCCGGGCGGGGCTCACCAGCGCGACCCACAGCTGCAGGTCGTTGGCGCGCGCCCGCCCCAGCAGCTCCCAGTGCCGCGGGCCCGTCGTCATGTTGAACGCGCCCGGGTAGATCAGGAGGGAACAACCTTTCAATTATACCGTACATTTTGAATGATCGTTTTATATTTTACTAGCGACCCGCCCCGGCTTCGCACGGCTCTATAATTATCAGTGTTTCTCTACTATATTATGCATGTATCTATACAAATAAATAAAATTGGAGTGTCTGTTTGTAATATCAGAATAACACCTTTTCACTAAATGCATATGAAAGTACATACGACACTTATAATAAAAACGCTATTTAATTTTTTTTTGTCTGTCTGTCTGTCTGTGTGTTTGTTCCGGGTAATCTCCGAAACGGCTGGACCGATTTTGACTGGACTTTCACTGGCAGATAGCTGATGTTTTAAGGAGTAACTTAGGCTACTTTAATTTTAGAAAAACAATTAGGGTTCCGCGTAAAAAAATAAAAACACATGACATCAAAGAGTATCTCCGAAACGGCTGGACCGATTTTGACGGAACTTTCACTGGTAGATAGCTGATGTTATAACCAGTAACTTAGGCTACTTTTATTTTAGAAAAACAAATCTTTAAAAAATGGGTCCTGTCGCCCGGGCTCATAACGCGGGAGCGGGCTTTTTGTTAAGTTAAATTCCACGCGGACGAAGTCGCGGGCTCAGCTAGTTATACATATAAACCTTACTCTAGAATTGCGCTATATATGAATAAAACCGCATCAAAATCCGTAGCGTAGTTTTAAAGATCTAAGCATACATAGGGACAGACAGACAGCGGGATGCGACTTTGTTTTATATGCTGGACCATTTTTGACGAGATTTTCACTGGCAGATAGCTGATTTTATAAGCAGTAACTTAGGCTACCATATTTTAGAAAAACAAAAAAAAAAATAACATATGCTGCCTGTCGCGCGGGCTTTTGCGATAGTAGGTATATAATACACGAAATATCGCCTTGAAAATGTTAAATTACATTTTTGTTAATTTAAATTCCACGCGGACCGAGTCGCGGGCACAGGTAGTTTTAATATAAACGGTAAAGAGACAAGCCACAAGACACATTCCTAAGAGGTTTATAGGAGTGACTTCAAGACATTTTATGATCATTACCTTGATACGCCATAATATGTGCCATCTCCGAGAACCTCAGGTCGTAGCAAATGCCGATGCCGACCTTGACGCCCAGGTACTCGAAGGTGGTGATCTGGTCGCCGGCCGACAACACGTCCGACTCCTTGAACCTTATTTTGTTTGGAATGTCTATGTCGAAAAGGTGGACCTGAAATCCGGGAACGAAAATCAAAAGTTGTTTAGATTTTATTGTTCCTATTTTTGTATGCATCAGTGTTTATAATTATATTTTATATGTAAGCTTCGAAGATAATGTAGCAGAGTCGATTCGCCCATATTAGCTCAGTCGATTCCCGTACCAAATCCTACTAATATTATAAATGCGAAAGTTTGTGAGTGTGGATGTATGTATGTATGTATGTATGTATGTATGTTTGTTACTCCTTCACGCAAAAACTACTGAACGGATTTGGATGAAATTTGGAACACAGATAGATTATAACCGGGATTAACATATAGGATACTTTTTAACCCAATAATCCAATACTACGCGGATGAAGTCGCGGGGCACAGCTAGTTATGAAATATAGATATTTTATTCGGGACCCATGATTCCTTTCGAGACATCCTGTAAAAAAAGTTGCTACAACTGAGCGTCGATCGGTAGAACCACGATATTATAAATGAAGACTGTAGGTACCGCTAGCTCCACAAACACTTTAAATACCTCGCTGTTTGCAACTGACGGGAGCTAGCACAAAACCGAGACGATTAACATCTGATGGTAGATTCCAAGACCCCCATTGGGTCATTGCACACCAACAGTAGGTAAGTAAGACTCTGCCGTTCTTCCAATGACATTATTATGGCAGTCACAATTGTCATTCTTAAATCTTAGGTAGTCAGAAGCCTGAAATTACCGACAACTAAAGTGCGGTCGCGGAGCAGGAAGAATTTCGTACAATGATTTCTTTGCCTACTGACAGCACTTGATACAAACATTTTTGCATCAAGTACGGTTTTTCCTTCTCCGCGACCGCACTTTAGCTTAACTCATAAGTCCTCAACTATCCATCTCCATTGTAGTCCTCACCTTTCTATGCTTAGCTAGCAGTTTTCCAGTCTTGTCCCAAACTGTGCAGGTGTTGTACAGCTTGTCGCCACACCGCTCGGGCACGGTTCCGCCGACAACGCAGACCCCTGCCTCGGCCGCAGCCTTCGAGAGGGCACGACACGTCTCACCCGATGGGATCTCTTCCGCAAACTGGTTGAAATATTCTAGAAATATATGGATTTGTGAATGACTTGATTTTTGAAGCGAAGCTTCTTTAGGGACGTTCGAGGCGCTAGCGGCCACTCTATCCGTGCTAAACGTCAGTAGCGTTATACGAAATTTACCTATATATATAGGTATACAGAGGGGCACACGCGGTGTGTTTACCTCTTAGTTCTTACGCTTTATACGATAAAGCTTCGCTTCTTTCGGGCGTCTCTAGAAGGCACACATTTTTATTTTTTAATATTACTTAATGAACTAATTGATTCATCTATACAAATAAATAAAATTGGAGTGTCTGTTTGTAATATCAAAATAACACCTTTTCACTAAATGCATAGGAAACTACATACGACACCTATAGCAAAAACGCGATTTAAAATTTTTTTGTCTGTCTGTCTGTCTGTGTGTCTGTCTGTGTGTTTGTTCCGGGTAATCTCCGAAACGGCTGGACCGATTTTGACGGGACTTTCACTGGCAGATAGCTGATGTAATAGGGAGTAACTTAGGCGACTTAAATTTTTGAAAAACAATTAGGGTTCCTCGTAAAAAAATAAAAACACATGAAATCATAGAGTATCCCTGACGGGTGGACCGATTTTGACGGGACTTTCACTGGTAGATAGCTGATGTTATAAGCAGTATCTTAGGCTACTTTTATTTTAGAAAAACAAAATTTTTAAAAATGAAAAAATGGGTTCTGTCGTGCGGGCTCAGAACGCGGGAGCGGGCTTTTTTGTTAAGTTAAGATCCACGCGGACGAAGTCGCGGGCTCAGCTAGTCCTTCATTATAATTATGCAAATGGTAAGTACTCCCACCAATTGTACAGCCTATATTACAAGGAAACTGGTGTATTTGATATGGGTGTTATTTTCAGGTATCCTATCACTCATATATCCATTGCATATGAAATCCATTTTGAAATTCAAGATGGCGAAAGCATTCGCATACATTCGAGATGGGTGTAATTTTCTTAGTTTTTTAAGAATATTTTTTATCTAAGTATTATTGATATTTTGAAATCCAAAATACCTATCATAATTCCTTACGAAAAAGCAGTGTGGGTTTAATCATGCTACACCCCACATATTAAATATTTAGGATTACTTCCTGGGTAGGTATCTACCTAGCCCTACTTGATTTGGCAATTTATAAAAAAAAAATATCGCCAGACTGACACCAACTGCACGGTCCCAAACTAAGCAAAGCTTGTACTATGGGTACCGTACAATGGACTGGGGGCGATCCCAGTGACACCCAGACCCGGGCAAATTACGAAAAGGCCATTTCCGAAATTTGCCCCGGCGGGAATCGAACTCGCAACCACCATGTGCAGTGAGCCGAGCGGCCAACGCTCGAACCACTGCGCCAAGCAGTCGTCGAATTGGCAGTATTGAAGTTGGTCTAATTATTTTATTATTTTTTTCTTGATTTTTATTGGTAAACTAGGTACTTATTGAATTCCTGGTGACTGTAAATCGTCCATATGACTCAAAGTACTGGACCGATTTTTATAAAATTTATATGGGACCTGGAGAGTATATCGTTTCAAACATCATTTTCTAAATTGGTCCATGATTGACGGAGTAATCGGTGAACATACATACACATGAACATAGATCCTCCTCCTTTTTTCAAAGTTGGGTTAAAAAGTTGTACAAGCGGAAGTCTATGTTTAATCAACAGTGGCATACAAATAGCTAGAGCTTTTACATGTTGGTGAGAGGGGGAGGGTCCAATAATGCATAAAGATACAATAGTTTTTGCATGTCTTCACACCGTAAAAAATCAGAGCTCAAACACAAATAAAATATACACAATACAGTGCAATTATTTTTCCGTGGCTCACTAAAGAGGACTGGGGGTTCCAGACACACTCAACCCCTCACTCTTCTATGTTGTATCTTATAGTAAAATAATTTGTGTAGGTAAAATTATACTTACTAGTCCCATAAGGTGAATTGAAACACTCCGGCAGTGCTACGAGCTGGGCACCTTTCTCTTTGGCTTTGTGGATCTCTTTTACAGCATTGGCAACATTTTTTGACTTGTCCGGCCCAACTGCCAATTGAACCAGTGCTATTTTCATACCTATAAGCAAGATTACATATTTTTAATGATCATCATCATCATCATCATCATCAACTTAAGAGTTCTGCTCTTGTCGGTGGAGTTTTTAATGATATTGTATGAATAATTATGAATAGGGTATCATAAAAGTCACTTTCAGGTATTGAATGGTCACTCATACATTGTGATTTTGAACAAAAACTTATTAGACTAATTACTTATTTTTCTAAATTTCATAAATGCAAGCTCTTCAATGTATAGGTACATACTATAGGTATATTCAAATATTGTGTTCATTATATTACAATTTGATTAACACAAGAAATCAAACAGTAACGTTGAGGTAAAAAGATAACTGCAGAGAATATAAATTAAACCTTATTTCATTGCAATAAATACAGTTATCGAGTTTTCCAATGACTAAGTAAATTCAAAAGGTTATCATGTAAAAACAAATAAAGATTTCATTTTTATCCAAGGCATATGACACAGTCACATAGTAATTAGATATATTTATGTTGAATTTATACATATAATACCTACATATACCAAGGTTTTGAGTCGGTTTTCGGGAAAACCGCGGGTGGGCCGCGTCGGTTGTGACTTTGGACATATTACACGCACTTATTATTAAACACTCCACTTAGAAAAATAATACAACACTAGACCACTAACGTTATTTACCTCTTTTAATCATGGTATGTACAGGAGATTGTACTTTATTCAGGATATTATAACAGGAAACCAAAATAACAAAACTGATAACAGCGCGAAACCTTCCTTTCCTTGTTTTGTGTCAGCTGTCACGGTGACGTTTGTTGCTGTGAGGACAATTCAATCAGCTGGCTGAATAACGTTTAGTTACAGGTTTTTTTATAGCCTACTAGCTGTGCCCCGCGACTCCGTCCGCGTTCTATTGAAATTTTTCCTGAATTTTCTTTGCTATAAACCTCACGGAGCCCGAGACCTTTCCAAAGAATGCAAAACTGTGGAAATCGGTTGGTGCGTTCTGGAGTTATAGCGTCAGGAAGGAAAACCCGACTTATTTTTATACAGTAGATTTTATGTCCCACTGCTGGGCAAAGGCCTCCCCTTTTTTACGCCACAGGTCCCTATTTTTACACGTTAGGCAACAAAAAAATTTAAATCATAAATCCACAAAGCCAGTTTTATCTGAATAGGTAAAATGTACCTAATAGGTATTAGGGTCGTAATAATCTAAAATACATTATGCTTTTAGTTGTTTTTCTCGTTCGTAGATAAAAATTGGACAAAGGGAAAAAAAGCACTGTACAATGATAATTTATTTCCTAAAAAAGCATGGTACATGAATACATTCCATTCAAACAGTCACAACTTATACTACATAATCTCAATATTTTTACGATAATACTAATATGCAATGCAAGTTCGTTGAGACAGTTATTTAACAATAGTAACTCATTGACCTGACCAGACAATAACTATGACATTTTATAAGCTGCTCAGCCATTTTGCAGAATGTTTATTTTTATTTATTGTTACAAAATTATTTTCCTGATCCTAGTACTTAACTCCCTATTTAAATTGCATTTTAATTGCACTTGTACCGGGATGATGCCAGTTATCACAAAATATAATATAATATATATCGCCAGACAAACACACCAACTGTATGGTCCCAAACTAAGCAACGTTTGTACTATGGGTACCGTACAATGGACTGGGGGCGATCCCAGTGACACCCAGACCAGGGAAAATTACGTAAATGCCATTTCCGAAATTTACCCTAACGGGAATGGAACTCGCAACCACCCGAACCACTTCGCCAAGCGGTAGTCAATATCTAACTCCCGTTTTTTTATTATTATTAATGGCCTCTTTCCATTGAAAGTCATCACGAAAATGCGTCTGACAGTTGATGTGTAAGTGTCTCAGGTGGTGTAACTCGTTGGATACATTTATAATTCAATATATGAACTGTTGTGCTGGCGTTTCCTTCTGCGGCGGCGGTTTGTTCCTCCGCTCCAACCGGGTGCGGCTGACGTACGGAGCCGGCTGCTTCAGATGCACTGTCCTCACGTGAAGCTTCCTGCTGTTGGACTGGCTGAATGCCTTGCCGCACACTTCACACTCGTAGGGCTTGAGGCCTGTGTGACTCTGTTGAATGAGAACAGGGTTATTTAAATAAAAAATAAATATCACAAATAAACAAACCAACTGTAAGGTCCCAAACTAAGCAACGCTTGTACTATGGGCACCATACAATGGACTCAGGACTCAGACGCCCAGACCAGGGCAAATTACAAAAAGGCCATTTCAGAAATTCACCCTGACGGGAATCGAACCCGCAACCGAAATATTATATTATGTTGGAAGGATGGTTAGTCTTGTCTAGTGCACATAGCATAGCATTTGTGTTATTTTGACTGTCTAAAAAAATCTAAATATAATAAAACATGCCGCTATCCGCCTCTGTCTGTATGCCCGCTTATTTCTTAACTACAGAACGGATGAATCGTAATAGCGGTACCTCGTTGGGATTATTTTGGTGCAAGTTATTCCTATGCGGAATTCAAAGGGTAGATTCTAGACATGGAAATGATTGCTACTTTCAATTCATTTTCATTACGTGAAATTATATTTATCTTTCACTGTTAGTTCACCTGTGATTTCTCACAGTCAATGATTTATCATAAAAACCGTGACAGTACCGAACGCTTTCCGTTTAAATAGCAATAAGTTTCTACCTATGTCGGTAGCAGGTGCTACTTATGACAACTTATATAGTATGGAGTAGGAGTTGGTGAATAAATAAATAATAATAAATAATGATTTTTCACACGCTACCTGTGATAAGTTCCATATCTAGTAGATTGCAACAATGAGCGTATAGCACTAACCCTGAAGTGTCGGTCGAGAGCGCCCTTGCCCTTGAAGGCCTTGTAGCAGACGCTGCAGGGGTAGGGCCGCGTCTCCGAGTGCGTCTTCTCGTGCACGTGCAAGTTGGTCCGGTTGTAGAACGCCTTGCCGCACTCGGAACACTTGTACGGACGCTCTTCGAAGTGCGTGCGTTTGTGGTACACTAAGAATGCATTGCCCTGGAACATTACATTTAGAAATGTTAAGATTCTTCAGATAAGGCACAAGGGGCCATCCATAAATTACGTCACACGAATTTCATGATTTTTTGGCCCCTCCCCCGACCTTGTCACAGCTGGTCACATTTGTGAGACACCCCCCCCCCCCCTACTTAGTGTGATGTCACATATTTTGCAATTTTACATTAAATATAGCGTTGTTATACTTACGATACATACGATATTAAATATTATATTTGAAAAAATGTGATGTCACAAAATTTAGGACCCCTCACCACCCCTTATCACACAATGTCACACTTCGTCGACCCCCTCCCTCCCCTTTACGTGTGACGTAATTTATGGACGGCCCCCAAGTTCTGATTCTCCCCCTCCAGTCCTAAAGTTGAATACGCCATACATGGCGATCGAAATCGACTTGATAACGGGTGAAAGGAAACGTGTCAAGGGATAACAGCGAAAGGACGTCGCATTGGCTGATTCGATAGCCTCTCGACATAGGAACAAATTAGTAATGCGTAAGGCTTTACTAATGATGAAATCAAAATGTTACCAGCGCGATTCAGATAGGGACAACAGTAACGCCATCTGTTAGTACTCACCCTAAAACTCTTCCCGCAGATGTCGCACACGTAGTTCTTCTGAATGGGGTAGTTCTGATCGGGGTGCATGCGCCGGAAGTGGGTCCAGTACTGCCGCGCGTTCGGGATCTCTTCTGAACACTGAATTGATGTATGATTATTTTTTTATTTATACTGCTGATTTCATTAAATTGTTTTCTACGAACTGTCAAAACTGACGTATTGCGAGTCGAATGCAAGGCGAGCGGTTTACAGACTTGGGCCCCTGCATTGCCTTAAGGCCCCGACCTAGTTAATCCGGCCCTGCATGTACCGAAAATGCGAGTGGCGATGATCGGTGACATCTTCTGGTATAGTTATATAATTTTTTCCAAAGATTACTAGCAATGTGAGTAAATTACTAGTAATCCCGTTAGCCCCTCCAGCTAAGCTAATGTTTGTGTTAGGAGTGGGCTCACGTCAATAGTTTAATGGCCAGGATGGGAATCGAACCCGGAACCTCTCAGCTACGAGGGCGGCCCCTCTAACCACTAAGGCGTATCGCGCCTTATTGTATAAAATTAGAGGAGTTGGGGCCCCTGGGGGGTCAGTGTACGCACATGTTCGCACTTGGAGGGCCACTTGGTGTTGGCGGGCTTCTTGCCGTAGTTCTTGGGCCGCTTCCGGGCGTGTTCCTTGCGGTGATGCAGCCGCAGCTCCTCCGCGTTCTTGAACGTCTCGCCGCACATTCGACACCCTTTACTGTCGGTAACAACATATGCCGTTTAATGACCCACTACTAGACATAGCTTTAGTTAAGTAGTTAATTAGTGTAATTGGCCTCTGGCCGTTCTATTTTAACTTTAAATAAAATAAATGAATAAATAGGCCTCCCTAGGCGTGAGGGATTTAGCTCATAGTCCCCCACCCAGCCCCGGAGCTAATTGGTGAACGCAAAATGTTAGACTTTACCGTTCAGTACATACGAGGGATGCCTTTTAAGTTTTGTCGTTTGAAGAAAAAAACACAACTAGAACCTTATAGTACTTTTTATTGTTTTTCAAAGTATTCACCACGTAGCTTAATACACTTTTCCATTCGCTCAAACCAGTTATTATAACATTTATTCCACTCTAAAGTGGGAGTGTTCAAAATGGCTGACTTGAAAGCGTCGACTGCTTCTTCACTGGACTGGAACCTTTGACCACGAAGACTTTTCTTAATTTTAGGAAATGTAAAAAAATCGTTAGGGCTTAGGTCAGGACTGTATGGAGGATGGTCAAGAATTTCTACTTTTTCCTGCTTCAAATACTCAATCGTTTGACGAGCGCTGTGTGAACTTGCATTGTCGTGGTGCAGGATGATGCGTCGCTTTGAGTTAGATTTTCGAAGTTCGGCGATGACTTGTGGTAAACAAACTGTGGTATACCACTCTGCGTTAACCGTTCTACGATCATCAAGTGCAATAGTCGCAACATGGCCGGTTTTTCTAACGAACGTGGCCACCATCTTCTTTGAAGTGCTTCGAGAACGAACAACTTTAGTCGGCTTTGGCTCGTCTTGAAAGACCCAGATTGCAGATTGTTGTTTGGAATCAGGATCGTAGGCATAGATCCAAGATTCGTCACCACTGATGATGTCGTAGACGTGATTTGACTCTCCTCGGTTGAACCTTTGCAGAGTTTTCTTACACCATCTGACGCGGGCCGCCTTGTGATCGTCGGAAAGCAGATGCGGTATCCAACGGCAAACTAGCTTTCTTACACCAAGCGCTTCATGCAAGATCTTCTGAATGGTTGTCCCTGAGATGCCTAATAGAGCCTCTATCTCTCGATACGTCACATGACGATCTTCGAGAATTAGTTGTCTCACTCCAATGATGTTATCTTCAGTGAATGCAGATTTTGGGCGACCTTCGCGAGATTTGTCACTAACACTAGTATGTCCACGCTGGAATTCTAAATACCAGCGTTCGACAGTCCGCAGACATGGGGCTTCATCCCTGAACACAGATATTAGCTCTTCAAAACACTGAAGCCGTGTCAGGCCTCTTCTAAAGTTGTAGAAAATTATTGCACGAACATTTTCCTTAGAAAGATTCATTTTCGTACGTAACCTGACAGATTCTAATCGACGCTGTGACTAAACAATAACATTAATCCTAATACATTCAACTGTTTTGAGATTCGAAATTTAAACACATTCGAATATAGAACAGTTCCAAATTCAAAATTGCCGGGAATTATGGAAACGACAGAACTTAAAAGGCATGCCTCGTAATAATCATTTTAGAAAATTTGATGATTATCTTACATAGAGTCCGTACTTCTGGTGTGTTTGACGGACATCACCAAGTGCCGCTTCCATGCTTCCGCCGAGACGAACTTGACGTCGCACTCTTCACAGTAATGGCCGGTGTCTTTGGCGTTGTCCTCGGGGTTTTCCTGAACAAACAAATGTGAAAACTTATAACAAACCACAGGATTACCACCGCCTGTGACAGTTGCCACAGTTCTTGTAGACTTACTAAGTGAATTTTATAATCATACTAATATTATAAAGAGGAAAACTTTGTTTGTTTGATTGTAATGAATAGGCTCCGAAACTACTGAACCGATTTGAAAAATTATTTCACTGTTGGGAAGCTACACTATCCCCGCGTGACATAGGCTATATTATATTTTCAAAAAAAATATGTATCCTTACTAAACTCGAATAATGTAACCGTAATGTACCCGTGCGAAGCTGGGGCGGGCCGCTAGTCATTAATATTTATAATCTTTGTGGAGACAAAAGAGGTATGGCAAGCATGGACCACGCGTTTTTTTCAATGTTTAAGGTATACTCTTTACTACTCAAACTCGACAGGCAACATCATAAGAAAAAGAGATAGCTATACAACAGAACAGGATTGACAGTGTGCTTGTCTCTGACTCTTAAATTGCAAAGTAAATCAGAATACTATATCATTATAATAATAGTTATTTTCACGTCCCACTCCTAGGCACAGGCCTCCCCTCTTTACGGGGGGGATTCAGGCCGTAATCTACCACGCTGGCCAAGTGCGGTTTGACGGATTTCACATGTCTTTCGAAAATTGTTTAGATTTTCTAAGGCATACAGGTTTCTTCAAGATGTTTTCCTTCACGATTCGCGCATAGATTACGAAAAACCCAGAGGTGCGAGCCAGGGTTTGAACCCAGGACACTATATTTTTTATTTTTTTAAACGATTACTAGCGAGTTTATCACATTACTAGTATTCCCGTTAGCCCCTCCAGCTAAGGTTATGCTTGCCTTAGGAGTGGGCTCACGTCAATAGTTTAGTAGCCAGGATGGGAATCGAACCCGGAACCTCTCAGCTACTAGAGCGGCCCCCCTAACTACTAGGCTATTGAAGCCTCACCAAACCATCGCCTCGCTTAAAATTAAAATTTTTAAATTGTCTATAGATTACGCTGGCTCCATGCTTATCGTACCTCTTTGGTGGAGACTTACCATGTAGTCTTTGTGCATCATAGTCTTGTGCATGGTGAGCCCCAGCCGGCTCACGTACGAGTAGCCGCACACGCCGCAGATGAACTCGGACGGGTGCTTGATGCGCACGTGCGACATGTACGAGGTCCACTTGCTGTTACAATCAGTTTAAGGTGAAGGCGCCTGTCTAGCCCGCGAAGTTCAAATTTTTTGAGTTCTTTTAGAATTTTTTTCAAAATCTGACAATAATAAAAGACAAATTTTGTAATTCGCGAAAAAGACCGTGTGCAGTGCATTTATTAATACATTAATTTTACTCTAAATATTATCACGGTGGATATAATACTAGTAAATCACTAAATATACAAAAATTGCCAGATTATCTGCATAGCTGTCGTTCTTGAAATGTTTTAGAGTAACTTGGATATATTAATAAATGCACTGCACACGGTCTTTTTCGCGAATTACTAAATTTGTCTTTTATTATTGTCAGATTTTGAAAAAAATCTAAAAGAACTCAAAAAATTTGAACTTCGCGGGCTAGATGGGCGCTTTAGCCTTAAGAGTGTTGCTACACCATCCAGAAAACTTGCTAGTTATTTTTTGCAGCGAAACTTCTTATCGGACACTTTACTCGTGCTAAGCGTCAGATGTCAGTAGCGTTACACAATATATATATGTATACAGAGTGGCAGCTGCGGCGCCCTACGCTTTATACTGTAAAGTTTCGCTTCATTAGATTGTTTCATCGACCGGTATCCGTCGGTCAGCAAAAGGTACTATATCGTTAATCCAAATGTAGGTCCAAATAACACCCTTTTTTTAAATAAAATAATAACAATATAATAATAATATTGCTAGACTAACACCGAACGTATGGTCCCAACTTCAAAACTAAAAAAGGCTTGAACTATGGGTAGGTCCTTTTTAACTGAAATCTCGATCAGGGCAAATTACGAAAAGGCCCCAACGGGAATCGAACCCGCAACCAACCGGATTAGTGAGCCGATCAGCCTACCCTTAAACCACCAGACTTAGTGGTTGTTTAATTGTTTAGTCCCAAAACATTTATAAATCAGGTTCGAGTAATGCTATATGTAATGAGGTTACAGTAAGCATTTAGATTCAAAGAAAATCATTATCTAGTTTAAGAGATTTCTTGACATGACTACTCAGTCAACACTACAATATACTCATACTAGCTGTGCCCCGCGACTTCATCCGCGTAGTATTGGATTATTGGGTTAAAAAGTATCCTATATGTTAATCCCGGTTATAATCTATCTGTGTTCCAAATTTCATCCAAATCCGTTCAGTAGTTTTTGCGTGAAGGAGTAACAAACATACATACATACATACATACATACATCCACACTCACAAACTTTCGCATTTATAATATTAGTAGGATTGTAGTGTAAAATAGACGACGCATACTCACGTGAAAATGTCCTCACAGTACTGACATTTATACGTAACGCCCTTATGCCATCTCTGATGCTGTCTCGCCTGGGTACTGCGGAACAAAACTTGGTATCAATAATTTATTAAATAAATTAATAAATAAATATCGCCAGACTGACACACCAAGTGTATGGTCCCAAACTAAGCAATTATTGTACTATGGGCACCGTACTATGGACTGGGGGCGATCCCAGTGAAACCCAGACCTGGGCAAATTACGAAAACGTCATTTCCGAAATTTGCCCCGGAGGGAATCGAACCCGCAACCACCATGTGTAGTGAGCCAAGCTGCGAGCCAAGCGGTCGTGAAATTAAACTCAAACTCATTTTTTTTATTCATGTAAGCCAACAAAGCATTTATGAATAGTCAGAATCTACCACCGGTTCGGAATGCTGCTTCCACTGAGAATATCCGGCAAGCACTCAATGGTTACTTTTTTCAATGAATTGGTGTATATTCTCAGGAACAGCAACAGAATGTGAGCAGACAGCACCATTGTCAGTAAATAGTAATAAAATCACATTCAGATTTAGGTTTTAAAATTAGAAAGCTAGTTTTGTTAAATATTTATTAATAGTTTATTAATTAATATAATATATTGGTATAATAAAACTTACGTATTTGTAGAGATGTAGGAACAGGATTTACAAGCGTATTTCTTCTCATGATTGGACGCGTGTTTCTGAAGAGCACGTTTAGTCTTAAATCTAAATTTACATATCGGACATTCTATGTCTCCTGCGGTCTGCAAACGGAAATAAATTGTCATTAGCTTAAGTTAATTTTAGTTTAGTAATAAGTTTAACTGCTATTACTATAATACAAATCAATACAATATATCTGGGCCCTAACCACGCTAGCTACTCAAATCGTAATAGAAAAGCAAACGCTCGCGATTACGTTTCAAACGCTCGGCTTTTGACGTTTTGCTGACACCATACCATATCAATGTCAGTAGAAATAGTGAAGCTCGTGTCAGCAAAACGTCAAAAGCGGAGCGTTTGAAGCGTAATCGCGAGCGTTTGCTTTTCTATTACGATTTGAGTAGCTAGCGTGGTTAGGGCCCAGATATGATATTTAGTAGGTGTTCCTCAAGGGTCACTTTAAGGTCCATAACTATAAAGTGTTAAGTAGATATAGAAGCAACTTTGCTTAACAATGCCGGATTATTTTAAATCTTACCGGTGCATGTTTAGAGACGTGATGCTGCCACGCGTCGCTATCTATGAACCCTTTATAGCACAAGTTGCATTGGAATGGAGAGTTCAAATAGTTCGACGAATGTTGGCGTTTGTTAATTTCCTCCATTTGTTCTTCCACCTGATAAAAATAATTCTTATAAGATCTATGACGATATTTGACGACCGCTTGGCGCAGTGGTTTGAGCGTAGGCCGCTCGGCTCACTGCATTGGGTAAATTGCCTTTTCGTAATTTTCCCTGGTCTGGGTGTCACTGGGATCGCCCCCAGTCCATTGTACGGTACCCATAGTACAAGCGTTGCTTAGTTTGGGACCATACAGTTGGTGTGTTCGTCTGGCGATATTTATTTATTTATTTTATTATGAAAACAGTAGACGACACACATGCAGCGGCGGTAGTTAGCAGAATACCAACATGAGAGTGATGTAAGTATTTAATAAAAAGGCCCTTAAACACACACACCGATAAGTTGATAACTGTGACAAACTCATCCAGTTCAGACACCGGGGTCTTGGTTCTCCCAGTCTTGCTTTCTATGGGCACCTCCACCTTGATCTTCTTAGGCCGTCCTCGCTTCCTAGGCCGTATTAGTTCGGACATTTCCATTTCTAATACTGGCATGTTTGGATTGGTTTCTAAATACTGAAATACAAAAAACGTTATTCGAAGTAACTTTGTACAATTCTAACATGACTAACATAAAACACATAAATCAAAGTATAGCAAAGTTTTCCAGCCAGACAGTAATGCTATGTGTGCTCTAATTTTGTATGGTACTCTGTGAACTATTTTGCTACTTCAGACTTCTATAGAGCTTAGTAATATTTAAATCAACTCTTAGAAGGTCGCGATTTAAGGTCACTCACTATCATCATCAATCTAGCTATTTTTGTGATCAATTTATACCTCCAAAATACAATGTCCATGAGATTCAATACTGTGTCATTAAGTATACTCACTTGAGCAATTTCAAACCCTCCATCTTTTTCTACCTTTTCTTTTAAATCTAGCTTCCTTTTCCTTGCAATTTCTTTCTTTTTAACTTTCTTCTGTTTGTGATGAGACAATGGTTCATTTTCATCACTAGAAAACCCTTGATCTAGTGATGGGAACTCATCATCGCCTTCCTCTTTCACATAGGCGTCTCCTGTAGGAATACTAGGACTTTCGACATCAAGTTCTACTTTGATATTACCGCTTATTGTATTTTTGTATATGTAGTGAATAGTTGAATCTTCTGTTATGTGAGTATGTGAGAGAGTAGAAGCTATTTTCAATTCTTCTCGGTTGATTAGTTTAATTTTTTCTGTTGATACCTGCAAGATTATAATTACTGTTCACACCTTGTTTACACTGATACAATACTTGTATTGATACAAGCTGATGTGTCTTATTTTGAGTTGTCGAAGAACAGAGACAGCTACATATTTCAATACAAGTGCTGCATACTGAGGAAGGCTATTTCACAAAAAAAAATATAATTCACAAAGAAACATTTAGAAATTCTTGACTGGAAAACTACTAAAATTGTGGAATGAAAGGATGGATGTAAGGTATCTATTTTATGTTTCGACGTCATTTTTGGACTATGAGCTCTAGACAAGTATTATACTATATATATATTTAAAAAAAAAAACAAAAAGATTACTAGCAATGTGAGATCACATTACTAGTATTCCCTCCTCCAGCTAAGCTAATTGCTTGTGATAGGTGTGGGCTCACGTAAATAGTTTAATGGCCAGGATGGGAATCGAACCCGCAACCTCTCAGCTACAGGGGCAGCCCTTCTAACCACTAAGGTATTGACGCCTCAAATATATATACTACTTAAGGTATTTTCTTATTAAATTACCTTTCCATTATCATCCACCATACCATAGAGTATAGCTTGGGCTTGTAGACATTTCTGCCTGAAGTTAAAATACTTTGTTAGCAGCATACCACATTCATAGCACACATATGGAGGCAATACTGCTACACCATCTAGAAGCTGTAACAAAAACAGAAAAGATTGTTAAATTAAATAAAAATTAGCTTGCAAACACAAAACAAGACTTATCGATAAAAATAATATTATTAAGTTTGGCTTTAAATTAACACACACTAGTTAGAATAAATAGCCATATCAATCACAAAAATTGGATAATTTTAATGTCTTGGCTCAAGCTCTTGCAGAAGGTATATTAGGCTTAAAAAAGCGTATAAATTGAATATTAAGTACTAATAAAATAAACTTACATTAACTCCAATTAATTGATCAAAATATGCATCTATAGGGGAAGTTTGTAGATCATACATTTTTACATCCATTATTAAACAGATGTGGCACACTTTAATATACCCCATTATAGTATATTGATTATTAGCTATAATAATCGTGAATTAAACTTCATAGTTCGCGCCGCAATAGACTTATAAAATATTAGAACTTCTACAATTACATACACTACTTCCGTAAGTAAAATTGGAAGAACTGTATGAATATTAAGAGAGACTAATACGTAGAAAATAATATATTAGCATGTATTTCACAATATGAACAGTAAATCATCTAAATTATTTAAATTTTAAATGAAAAAATACGTAAAGAATGTCTAAATTTACGATAGACGCTAACTAGCTAGACTGCTTCCATTTTCATTGTTGACATTTGGAACGTTTAGTTTTTCCAACATTAGGACTCCAATTTATAATAATTTCAGAAATCACAGGTTTTTAATTGCATTTTTCACTATCTATCTATTATAGGATAATATTCTCATAACTGAATTATATTTTTCATTACTCATACTCTGAAAGTACCTAGGTCTGAAGTTGCCTGAGGAGCGGGTTGAAAATAATACTTTTCCGGCCCGGGAGAATCGTTTTCAACTGACAGCTGTCAAATTATAAAAAAAAAACTAGTTCCATTTTCACATTTCTAAGGAACCATGTTCAAACTTTTTCTACAGTCACTCAATTACAGCACGATGTAAAATTGAAATAACATAAAGTTAAGTATTAATTAAAGAATATATTTTTAAACGACTTAATTATAATTTAGTTTCAACAATTTCTTTAGAATAACATAGATTTGGGCAAAATATTTAAAGATGAAAATGAAAAATAATGAAGTTGGCCGGCCAACGAAAAAAAAACAAAATAGGCGGCAATCTGATTTTTTTTTTTCGAGTTGTAGAGTATTGTTCATACTTCCTAGTATAATTTATTTAGCCAATTCCTGTTTTTATTTTTACTTTCCTTGTATTCGTAATGAAAAGCACAGTGTTTACCTCGGGTGAAAGACTTATGTTGTCCCTCGAACTATTAGCGCCCTTGCTACGCTCGGGCGCCAAACCCCGTCTCGGGACTAAATAAGTCACTTTCACCACTCGTGTAACAATGTACTATTTTGTATAAGTAAAAATAATCGTTTGTGTTTGTTCGAAGATACGTTTAGTTATGTACAATAGTAGAATCGAGTCCAGCTGGTTTCGAACCGGCCGCGCGGCGCTGCAGCAGCGGCCCCCTGATTTCAAAGATTCAACTACTGCTTTCATGAACCTATTCTGATTCAAATTCAAATCAAATCATATCAAATTCAGACTACAATCGTGAAACAACTGTTGTGTTATGAAGCCTCCCGTTCTCCTGTCTCCTCCGCTTATTTTATCCCAGTTGTACAGTCAAGGGCAAAAATATGTATAATATGACTTTTTAAATCCACTTCGCCCTTACTGCTAGTATTAGTAAGTGACTTAGCCCAACAATATTCCGAAGTTCTGAACTTCAATTCCTTAAAATTTCCAAAGTGTTACTGATTTGTGGTTACTATAGGCTATGCCAAAATCGTAAACGAGTATAAGTAGGTAGGCGTACTTATGTAGGTGCCTACATAGGGGCGGTAGTACCCCCGCTTCCGCTAGAAGGTGCGTCTACTTACCTAGACGCACCTTGGCACCCCACAAGCCCCGCTGAGTTTCTTGCCGGATCTTCTCAGTCGAGGTCGCGTTCCGATCCGGTGGTAGATTTACCCTCGCCACCTCTCCTGGCAGCGGCCCAAGCCGAGGTCGTGTCCCTTGTGGCGCCCTTGAGCTAGCTGCCCCCCTGCCCCTCTGGCTGGAGCGCACTTGAGCTTGCTACATATCTCTAATCTGTGACTTGCGCTCGCCCTCTGTCCGGGTGAAGTTGTTATGGCCACTCTGGCCAACAACATATAGTCAATAAAAAAAAAAAAAAAACTACATAGGGCATACTTAGATATTTAGGCATAGAATGATGCAAACGGCAACACAGCAAACCGGATCTAAGTAAACGAGTTTTGATACAAACTATTTACAGGTTACTTATATAGGTACTTACTCATAGTTACTTAGCTACTATTTAAGTAAGCTGCAATAGCCAAGTAGACGAACGCGGGCCTTGAATCACAAGGTGTACAGGTTTAAACCACGGCCCGCACATTTGAGATTTTGACATTGGCCTCAAAATACCTACGGTCGGTCGGTGAAAAGTGGGTCTTTACCTACAGCGTACCTTTGCCTTACCCCTTCTGGGAATTCTGAATAGGTACCTAGTTGTGAGTCCGGTGTATCCCCGTTTGACGACCGCTTGGCGCAGTGGTTTGAGCTTAGGCCGTTCGGCTTGCTGCACCAGGTGGTTGCGGATTCGATTCCTATCGGCGCAAATTTCGGAAATGCCTTTTCGTAATTTGCCCAGGTTTAGGTATCACTGGGTTCGCCCCCAGTCCATAGTACAAGTGTTGCTTAGTTTAGGATCATACAGTTTGTCAGTCTGGCGGTATTTATTTTATTTAAATACCACCGTGAGAATCACTATTAGATGTCCATGTCATGTACCTTTTCTTTCCTTTACCTTTCTGTCACCCGTGCCGTGTGTGACAGGATTTATATCCTTTACTAGCTGAGCCTGCGACTTCGTCCGCGTGGAATCTAACTTAACAAAAAAGCCCGCTCCCGCGTTCTGAGCCCGCGCGACAGGACCCATTTTTTTTGTTTTTCTAAAATTAAAGTAGTCTAAGTTACTGCTTATAACATCAGCTACCTACCAGTGAAAGTCCCGTCAAAATCGGTCCAGCCGTTTCAGAGATACTCTTTGATTTCATGTGTTTTTATTTTTTTACGCGCAACCCTAAAAGCTTTTCTAAAATTAAAGTAGCCTAAGTTACTCCTTATAACATCAGCTATCTGCCAGTGAAAGTCCCGTCAAAATCGGTCTAGCCGTTTCGAAGATTACCCGGAACAAACATACGGACAGACAGACAGACAGACTGTCATTTTTTTTTAAATCGCGTTTTCGCTATAGCAGTCGTATGTACTTTCATATGCATTTAGTGAAAAGGTGTTATATTGATATTACAAACAGACACTCCAATTTTATTTATTTGTATAGATAAGACAACAATTTTATTTTTTAAAAGTTTCATTAACAAACCCGCTTTTTTCCCTGGAAATTCGGGGCGGTTCGTTATTGTTAGTGAGCTCAAAACTGGCCAAGTGCGTATCGTGCCACGCATAACGTAGGGTCCCGTAACCATTTCAATGACGAAATTATAATTTTGGCTAACTTTTTTGTCGATTATCATAAAAATGTGTTGGAATTCATTAGGTACCTAAGTAAATTTTGATTAAATCTTTAAAAGTTGTAAATCTCTCATAAGAATTTCTAATAATAAAATGTTTTATCGAAACAACATTTCATTTGAAATTACGTTTTCAACGATACCCCACATGATAGCGTAACGAACAAAAAATATACCGTTTCCATGTTCGGAGAGGTACTTCAAAAAAGTAATTTTGTTACATATTACATTTTTTAAAGTGAGATCTGTTCTTAAGGTATATGTGTACCAAATTTCGTCAACTTCCGACAAAAAACTATACAAGTTATGGTACCTACTGTGACAGACTGGGACAGCCGAACGGACTAGATGATCTTATAAGGATTCCTCGTAAGGACTACGGAATCCTAAAAAGGAAGGTAAATAAGTAAGTATCTACAATATTTTTTATTTATCTATCATAGATCTGATCACAATAATTAGGTATTTATTGAACATTGATAAAATGTAGATAATAGATAAAACTCCGTACTTACCTATCAGTTTATTGGAGACGTTATACTAGGTAATCTTCTTTATTTTTACTGTGACTTGAAAAAATGTGTATAGGTGCTTACCTAGAATTAGATAGTTACCTAGTCAGGGATTAAATTTAATTATTTTATATCTCATTCGGTACTTATTACGTAGGCAGGCAACCTATTACTTCCAAACTGTGGAATAAGGTACCTACTTACTATCTATAAGTAGGTCGTAATATAATAACTTTATGCGGCCAGTTAAGTATAGGTACCTACTACCTACCTACCTAGTATGTTACCTAGAATGTAGTAGATTATATGAGTCGCTTTTTTCATTCCTCGATCCATGGTAAGGAAGGATCTGAAGATTCCCACATAACCCGAGATTAACCAGGGCAGCTAGTGAGATAAGAGAAAAAAATAAAATTAAACAAAAACCGCTAGGTCTGTCTACCCACTTTGGCACTAAGTAGGTTAAAATACTTACGTAAGCTTGTAATTGCATTATATACCTACCTACGTTCTCTTTACGTCCATAGTAAAATACCTAAACATTTGACATCTACTTTTTACTTGTTGCTGTCTCGTTCGCTCACGTAGGGGATTATTGTACGAGGAATGCGCGCGTCGGCAAGTCTCGCTACACATTGTTAATAAGGCGGAGATTCATGAACTAGTGAAACACAGCACGGCCTTGCGTAAGCAACATAAGGTTTATTTTCGCGTCGCTGTTTATATGAGGTCGGCCCTGCGACACTAAAAAGACGCAACACGAGACTACTAATAGTGACTACTTTGTAGAGTACATTCATAAATTATATTTTAGGTATTGAATAGATTGCTTCATCTAAATAATTCTGATTAGTTTAGGGTTTAGGATTACTCAGAAATAAAGTGCATACAATTATAGAAGTGTCCATTATGTTTTTAGAAAGGGTTTCCAAAAATAAATTAATTGAAAATAGAACAAAATGATAAGTCCTTGAGAACTAGTCTCGTGGGGAGTGCGGCTACGTCATCGACGGGACTTTGTGTAGCTAGGTATCGCCGCTAGCAGCGTTCCGATTGGTCGACAAAGCCTCGTGCGCAGCCATTTTGTACGATGCTGAGTCACCAAAAGGTGAAAAATGTACATGAATTGCACTCCCCACGAGACTACACAACGGTATTGGGCATTTCCCTGAACACAAAATTTGGGTTTCATGTTCCTTACCTAACACAGCGGTAGAAAATAAGATAAATATTTTTTCCTGTTGTTCAAAGCCGCCGATAAGGATTTATCAATCGGACATAAATTGCCGCGAAAATATAGTTTAAAAAAATATCCTCGGCAATAGTGCGGATCCTATTTGTCTCGGTTCTGTCGACCCTCGCTTGGACAGCGGTCACGAGTCAGTCGTGGAAACTTGTCGTTGAGTGTGTGAACAATAGTGAATTTAATTTTCGATATCACACGCGAATGCTTCGGATATCTGTCAAAATAGTGAAGTGATAAGTGGACGATGCGCATCGTGCAATGCGGTTGTTTACATTATTTTTGACTGAAACCTGGCCGTGCGACGCCGCAGGATGTAGCTCTGGACTCGAGCGTGCCTCAAATTAGTGGAAGTGACTGTGCAAAGTTATTGTACCAGTGACCAGTGATAGCAAACATGACGGACACTACTATGGTCAAGGTGAAGACCGAGAGGCCCGATGAGGCCGAGATCAGGGAGTTGGCCGCGAAGATGGTGGAGGCTAACAAGGCCAAGGCGCTGGCCGCGTCTGTGGCGGCGTCGCGGCCGCCTCCAGGCTCGATGGTCGGCGTGGCGCCCCCAGGCTCGGGCGGCCAAATGGGTATCCTCAATTTTCTAGCTCGGAAGCCGGGCGCCACCACCGCGGCCGACCAGCGGCCCGCACCAGACGCCGACAAAAAGACACCGGCCCCAGACGAGGCCAGTTGGAAAGGCCACTTTGGCTGGGACATGCTCGGCAAGTGCCACATACCATACATATACCGCTCAGGCGAGAAGTACGTAGCCGTCAGAATGGTAGAAATAAAACTCCTGAACAAATACTTGAACTATCTCCACGCAGACATATACTCCTGCACGTGTATAAGGAGTTACTACATCACGGAGATTGAAGCTCGGCTGCTGAACGAGATCAACAACAGACACTGCGATGGTCAGTTTGGCCGGGAGCCATTCACGCAGAAGGACTTAGTTGTTAGGTTGTCCGATGCCTACGAGTTCTATAACTTCTTAGATGTATGTTATAATAAGTTGTTAAGGGGGACGACGAATAGCAAGGACAAGTGTGGGTTCATAAGGATTAATAAGGAGTCTGTGGTGCCGTACACGGTGCGGGATAATCAAAAATTTGTCCCTCTGTTCTACTTTGAGGGTGAAACGGACAATTTGAAGTTGAAAGCGGACCAGCTGAAGGGTTGGGACTTGTCGTACCTGAAGTTCTGTTGCAAAGTGCAGGGAATACGGAACGAACTGTTTGCCAGTGAGACGTGTTCTGTGATTAGTTTGACGGACATTAAGAGTTACTTCCCGCCTGGAACAGAGTTTGAGGAGTACTGGCCAAACAAAGTTGTGGATTCCCAGCTGTTAATATCAGCCAAAGGTGAGAAATATAGAATAATAATTATTTTTAAGTTTAGGATGTAACAAAAAAAAAGAAAAATTACACTACCTACAAGTTTAACGGCACCCACTGATAGCAAGAAAAAAAAATCTTCACTATTTTTGCCTGTTAAAAATTTAATTATTGCACCTAACTCCTGGCCTTCTTACCTACCTTTACAAATAATAAAATAATTTAGTACCAATGTCATGCAGCTGCTACAGCTGGATGCATGTTACAATAAACTTTAAACATACCAAATTGAGGTACAAAATTGTAAAACAAAGAGCTTGGGAATTAATTATGATACTTTTATCCATATAGACTTGTGCTTTTATCATTTTCTTTTTATCTCTTAACTCATCAGACAGACCTATTGTAATCTTATCAGGGATTATCTGGGATATTTGTGAAAACCACAGGAGATAAAAATATTTTTTAAACCTACAAAACATGAACTTCATTTTCATGTTGGTATAAGTACTTAGGCTTTTATTTTACCTTTGGTGAACTAAAAAAAAACTTGAATTTTATTTATAATTTAATTATCTCAATAAAAACACCTATTATGGTTTCAATACTTTCAATGTAGGTAGGAACCTACTTACCAGTTGCTTTCTTGATAAAAAAATAAATTTGAAGGTCAAACCTTCAACATGAAACCTTGACATGTAAAAATGATTTGCATGATGGCTATTTGTATAGAATAATACATTTCTCGTTATTATTGTTTGAATAAGATTTTAATATTTACATACATAAACTAGAATTTTTGTCAAGTCTGGTTTCTTCAGTCGTTTCGGATCTATTCATAAATAATTGTTATTCGTTCTAATAACAATATTACTGGGACTATACATTCCTTATTTATGTCATCTCTGTTTTAGATTCCTGTCCACTTATCTGCCAGCTATACCACTACTTGTTAAGTGGTTATAAGGTCAAACACAACTACACAAGCAGTCTGTCAGGAATTTGTTCTTTAAAAATTACTTTAACCAGCAATTTCTGTTCATACAAAACACTTGTATTGCACAAAATGACAAACTAAAGTTATCAGTCTGTGAGTGTATTGACCTTGATATGAAATATCGGCAATATTAAAATAATATCAAAACAAAGACGCCAACCGCCAACCCTTATACCTACCTACCCAAAATAGAAGCAAACGCTTGTTCTGCACCATGGAATGTTATCGATCCTAGGAACACCTTAGCTAGACTAAGCTACGAAAGGTTTGACTAAACGTACCTATCCTTTGCATGGTGCCTTTGCATAAAAAAGTTTACTTTCGCCCATGAAAATGGAGGAAAAGCCAACATCAAAGTTGCAACAGCCCTAGAAGGAAAAAATACACCATAAATAATAGCAGGTTAACCAGTAACGCGCTCATCATGGGTTCTGATTTAGGTGCGTCACAATTACTGACCACAGGTCACAAAATATTGCGTCTTACTTAAATCCTAGACTTGCCTGTCCACTAACTTTAGCACGCATGCTGCACACTGTGGTATTTGACTCGATTTTCGGACATGGTCTTTTTATTGCAGAATTAGATAATATTATAGATTTATAACGTGAGAGTAGAACTCCCGTGTGTCAATTTCACTTATTTTCAGAATTATGAATTTTTAAAAAAGACGCTCTTTTTTTCGGTGAAAATTTTAAAAAAATTACTGCTCTCAAATTATATGACTATTTAATGATTTGATTTCAGTGTATATAAGAATGTCTAAAGCTGCATTTTTTGAAGTAATTTTGGTAATTATATATGCAGTGGAACGCGAGTAATTAATTATTTTAACATTTTAATTCTTATTTTTTTACTCCTAAACTAAGCTGTAGTAGCAAATAATTTTGATACATCTAGAATATATATGCCATGAGCAATATGTATAAAAAAACCCGAAAGCTAATCTCACTTGGTATAAAAGATACAGTGACTTAAGTTTTTTGAAAATTTTCGGCGAAAGTTCGGATGAATTTCATCGAAAATTTTAAACAAGTTATTAACATGCAGTACTATAAAATAAGCTTTTATTACCTATTCCTCAATTAATTCAGCACTGAGAAATTGCTGATTGTCTTCTGCCAAACCTAAGCGAGTGCTTAGGTAGGTAGATGAGTATCCAGCACCTGATTTTCAGCATCTGTCCTTGATTCTTTATTGATGTCAGTATCCATTTTTAAATGTTCTTCGTTGACGTTGCTGGCACCTAGTGGTTTTATTAAGGCTAATGCCTGCGGTGGTAGTGGTCATTTTTTTCTGCCTGTTACGCATTCGTATATTTGAAATTAGTTGGTCGGACGACTCCAGAGCCCTGTTAAACAAATCGATCATAGTTGTCATGCGATTAATTTTTCGACAATGATGCTCTCGATCACGTCTCCAGAATTGATTTCTTGGTTCGGCGGCTTGCTCGGATAACATGCCAATAGGTAAATCCGTAGATTTTATTATATTTGCGCCGTGGACCAGTATTTTATGTATTGTGACGGGCATGGGATACCATTCGTAGTACGAGACGTATTTATATGCAAGTGCGTAAGCCTCGTGCAAGTTATTAAATTGTGTGGCAGTCAAATAACAGTAAGGGCACCGCAACTGTGAAGGTGTGCCTAGAATTGCATTCAATACCTTCCTGTCAATGGCGGCCAAAAACAGTTTGCATGAAGCCTTTATTTCATGACCCTTAGAAGTTTTGGCAGTCAGGGGTTCGAGTGGCTCCTTGATGATCTGCACACTATATTAATAGTGCTGTCTAGCGGCTTGCCGACAGATGATGAAAAATTCAATCATTTCTGTAGGACACTTGCATATAAATACGTCTCGTACTACGAATGGTATCCCATGCCCGTCACAATACATAAAATACTGGTCCACGGCGAAAATATTATGAAATCTACGAATTTACCTATTGGCATGTTATCCGAGCAAGCTGCCGAATCAAGAAATAAATTCTGGAGACTTGATCGAGAACATCATTGTCGAAAAATTAATCGCATGACAACTATGATCGATTGGTTTAACAGGGCTCTGGAGTCGTCCGACCAACTAATTTCAAATATACGAATGCGTAACAGGCAGAAAAAAAATGACCACTACCCCCGCAGGCATTAGCCTTAATAAAACCACTAGATGCCAGCAACGTCAACGAAGAACATTTAAAAATGGATACTGACATCAATAAAGAATCAAGGACAGATGCTGAAAATCAGGTGCTGGATACTCATCTACCTACCTAAGCACTCGCTTAGGTTTGGCAGAAGACAATCAGCAATTTCTCAGTGCTGAATTAATTGAGGAATAGGTAATAAAAGCTTATTTTATAGTACTGCATGTTAATAACTTGTTTAAAATTTTCGATGAAATTCATCCGAACTTTCGCCGAAAATTTTCAAAAAACTTAAGTCACTGTATCTTCTATACCAAGTGAGATTAGCTTTCGGTTTTTTTTATACATATTGCTCATGGCATATATATTCTAGATGTATCAAAATTATTTGCTACTACAGCTTAGTTTAGGAGTAAAAAAATAAGAATTAAGATGTTAAAATAATTAATTACTCGCGTTCCACTGCATTTATAATTACCAAAATTACTTCAAAAAATGCAGCTTTAGCCATTCTTATATACACTGAAATCAAATCATTAAATAATCATATAATTTGAGAGCAGTATTTTTTTAAAAAAAATCACCGAAAAAAGAGCGTATTTAAAAAAAAAACATAATTCTTAAAATAAGTGAAATTGACACACGGGAGTTCTACTCTAACGTTATAAATCTATAATACTATCTAATTCTGCAATAAAAAGACCATGTCCGAAAATCGAGTCAAATACCACAGTGTGTGCTGTGCCTATAGGCCTAAAAAATCTAATAAAATGGACATCTTTGAGAAACTGGTTAAAAAATCAAGAGACCACAACAGTCGGTTTTAGAATCAGAAGCTCTAAGGGAGAAATGGGAAGATAAGTATTGGAGGAAGCAACTATTCATTGGTCAGCTCCTCAGCATTGCAGCTTTACCTTGTAAGGTTATGCGTTGAAAATAAGGTCCATTTTCGTATAATGTGACGTCTTGTTGCTTTGATAAGAAGCCTTCCCAAGCTTTCCCAAGAATGAGAGCAAACTCTACAAACCTACCTTGTACCTATACACGTATTAGGTATATTGTTGGATACCTTATTGTAGGATCCTCTGACGACACCCTTGGGTAAACATGAAACAGTATTGATTTTGGGATTAATAACGTCGGCCAATTCAGACGAGAACAAGGAATAGGTAGGTATTCGTTTCCGATAACGAAACAACAAAATGTTAGTGAAGAAGGGACCAACGAAAAGTTTTGCGCAGATAGGTATTTGTCAAAATATCGTTTGTTTCCATAAAACGCACGCAGTTATCGTGTGGTTTTGGCGCAAATGCGGAAGAAATCTCGCCGATCCGCGAACGGCTTTCTCTTGATTCCCGTTAAATCATGATTTGGACAAATGCTGTGGACTTATCTTGGATCAAATGGCCCAGATTGGGGTCTATGCAACGTTTCGCAAGAATTAACAGTTTATTGCGTTAGTTCTATAATGGGAAAAAAACGCAATATTGATTTGATTGAATTGAAGTAAAAATTAAAAAGCAACGTTACGTATATTATTGTACAAGCTGCTACCATAAACTACTTTTTGAAAAAAAAACTAATTGAGAACCTCCTTTTTATAGTTGGTTAAAAATTGAGGTGTAAAAGGGTAAAAATAGTGGCGGTAGGAAGAGTAGGTACTAGGTACTTCAACCCGCATGTCTTGATGCTTCAAAGGTCATCCTATAAGTACTTACTCTGGCTGGTACTATAACGCAGTATATACCTAGATAACTAACGCCAAGTCGTAAAAAGTATTGGCTAATCCAAAACGACCCCCCCCCCCTATAAGCGATACCTGCAAAAAATACGTAAAATCAAAAAAGTTGTCCAAGATAAGGGATCACAAAGTAGGGTTGACAAAAAATCTACCAATGTACCTATCTATTCGAAAAGATCATAAATAAATAACGATAGTCTGACAGACGACCACGTCAAGTGTTTCTATCTATACATCTATACAAATAAATAAAATTGGAGTGTCTGTTTGTAATATCAAAATAACACCTTTTCACTAAGTGCATATGAAAGTACATACGACACCTATAGCAAAAACGCGATTTAAATTTTTTTTGTCTGTCTGTGTGTTTGTTCCGGGTAATCTCCGAAACGGCTGGACCGATTAAGACGGGACTTTCACTGGCAGATAGCTGATGATAAAAGGAGTAACTTAGGCTACTTTAATTTTGGAAAAACAATTAGGGTTCCGTGTAAAAAAATAAAAACACATGAAATCAAAGAGTATCTCCGAAACGGGTGGACCGATTTTGACGGGACTTTCACTGGTAGATAGCTGATGTTATAAGCAGTAACTGAGGCTACTTTTACTTTAGAAAAACAAAATTTAAAAAAAATTGTCCTGTCACGCGGGCTCAGAACGCGGGAGCGGGCTTTTTTGTTAAGTTAAATTCCACGCGGACGAAGTCGCAGGCTCAGCTAGTCTGCAATATACTGTTACAAGCATCATTTAAATATCAAATTCAATGCTATCAACCAGGTCGTGAAGAACATGAGATGTGACTCATTCGTAATTGTCGCTGTACCACTTGTTTTAATAATTTGGCCTTTTTAGACCACTCTGTGTATATTTCAAGGGCATTCATTGTACAAATGTTCCTATTCAGTACGTAAATTAGGTACCTACCGCATCATTATATTGAAATCTAAGCGGTAAATAACATTTAAGTACATTGGTAAGGAAAAATATCTCGACTCAGGGTCTACAGCAGCTACTGTATTTCATAGGTGAGAAAAATCTCCATTGGTTAATGTGTTTATGTACTTTATGTACTACATGCCTTTAGCATTAGTAGCAAACAACCTCGCTCTCGGCAAGCGCGCAAGCGGAAGGAGTTTGGGCCGTCAATCAATGTGTTATCTAACATTAAAATACCTTTAAATGGTTGTACCTACCGAAGAATTAACTAAAAATATATATTTGTTCTGCTGCAATATATCGTCAGTCCTCAGTTAGTTTTAACTTGTTACCAAAATACTCATTGAACAAATTGATATACCTACTTACCTAATAAAGTATAAACGATATATTTTTACCGCCTTGAAATATAATATCCGGTTACCGACAAATTTTTCCGGTAATACATAACGCAACATTACCGTGTATTCGGCCTAATTAGAACGAACCTTGTTCAATTCAATTGATAAATAATTGTCAGAAATATGATCTAATTCAAACGTGGGAACTACCGCAGGTACATTAATATATTATTAATGATGACTTCATAGGAAGTGCCAGTGCCTACATCATCCTTTAACTAATTAGGAAGAAAAGTAAAAAAAAAGCAGTGCCGGCTAGGGACGCCCGAAAGAAGCGAAGCTTTATAGTATAAAGCGTAGGAACTAAGAGGTAAAAACACCACTCTGTATACCTGAATAGGTATATGTCGTGTAACGCTACTGACGCTAAGTTCGTGCTCGAACGTGCGTATAGATATGGTGTTGCAAAATGTAACAAAACCTTATTATTTCAGCGGGATCCGGATCAGGTGGTGGGCAGTGGACCCGAGCGCCGCCCGCGCCGCCTCCGGGCGTCGTCGGGGGTGTGGGCGTAAGTGCGGGGGCCGGAGTCAGCCTCAACAACGTCAGCAGCCAATCCACCAGGGGGCGCCGAGCTACCAACCAGAGGCACTCCCCGGCCACGGCCACCATGCAAATGCCACATTCAGGACTATCGGCGGCCACCGTACAAGCGTTGGCGAACGGCTGGACTCTGCCTGGAGCATTGACTCCGGCGCAAACGCAACAAGTGCTGAGGCTGGCGCAGGTGCGTGTTTCGTCATTGCCTCAATATTTCATGCTAGGCCCGTATTCTTCTTCTTTCTTTAAAAATATGGCCCACCCAGTTTAATAGGTATTTCACCAGTGTCAAGTAACAAATAGCAATACAAACACATTTATGTAATAACAATACAAAAATGCGATCGTCCACTTTGGAAACCCAAAATGGACTAGGCCCGTAAAACAAATCGATCTCAGCTTTGACAGCGAATTTGAAATGTAATTTTAGTAGGAGATGGCATGAACGCACTCCAATAAAGATATTCATAATACGGAAAATTTCCGTGTTCGAAAAAAACAGCTTCCTTCCTTCTTCTAATTAATATGTAAAAGAAGGATGTGTCGTCTCGTACCCGACATGGGCAACTTTCCACCATTTCTGCATACCCCCCACGGTGCTTCTATCTTAGTATCTAATCTTATCTTAGTATTTAATCTTAGATTTACAAAAAATCACGCAATGAGTCGTTAGTTTGTCTTTAATGCAAGGAAATTCAAGGATTCGTTGCGAGCCGTTAATCCTTGTGAGGTAGTTAGAATGTAGGTTATGCAGGCTTTAATCACTACTAGGTATATATTATGTTATGAATCACTTATGAATCATTTGTGGTTTTGATGTCATTCTCACACTAGCCAAGCGGATTGGTGTTCGCAGACCCTTACACCCCATCACAAATACAGCTTCTAATTTTCCGTATCGCTTAAAGGACGACCGGATATTCTCTTTATTTCTTCACCATCAAAGGCGTAACAAATTTTCTACCGCACTTTCAAAACAAATGTATTTACAAACATAATAGAAAACAACCCATTGTTATCGTAATAGCAGTAAGAAGCCTATATCCGTCGTCACCTGCATTGCTTTTAATCATAATTTCTACGAAACAATTAAATTTATTGAAGTGGAAACGCACACGTCACCACTAATTGCAGACTCGTGAAGAAAGGTGCGGCATAAGAAAATAAATATTCATGTGTGGGGTGGTGGTCTAGAAGTCGTGTCCAATATAAAATTTGGACATAGGAAGAAGGATAACATGTAAATTGTAACTAAACGACCGCTAGGCGCAGTGGTTCGAGCGTAGG